>VYZM01014482.1:0-88529 GCA_013398915.1 Dromas ardeola | reverse complement strand
TTTTTTTTTTTTTTTAATGAGTACCTCTGCTTAAAACTTGCTCATTCTGCCTTTTAAATGTAGCCTTTAGTGTTCTGTCTCTGCATGCTACTAGCAACTCAGTTACTGGAGACATTCAGTATGCTTATTATTCAGTTGAGATGGTTTGTGATCTTTTCTGGATACTAGTATATACTGGCAAAGTATTTATAAATTTACCTAGACTCCACCTATGCAATGGAAGGTCAACCATGCAAAGTTCCTCAGAACTTTTCAAAAATATGCTAATAAAAAATTAAGTGTATCGGTAACTCCAAGATCAAATAATCAATAAACAATAAAGAATAAAGCAGTGGCAAAATTCAATATTGTCATTTTTGAAGAGCTGCATGTCTTTATCACAGTTGTGTGGAAGAAAAAGATGCAGCCAGACAGAGTGTTCATTCCTTTGTGAGCACTGAGTGAAGTTGAGGACAGTGAGATTGTTTTTAACTAGTATAATTTATGCTGGTTAAAATGATTGCAAGATGGGAACCGAGGGATTGTTTTCTGTAAGTGAAAGAAGGCCCTTCCTAGGTAAGGTCAAGTTGTGTCTGGTCTTCCTAAAGCAGTAGCGTATATGGTGACACCAGAGTTTGCCTTTGGGTCTACAAGAACTTTTTTTGCCTATTTGATCTCTGAATCCTTGTTTGGTCTCAGAACACTCATCACACTGAAATTTAATATTTACCATCTAATTTTAATGGTCAGAAGCATTAAGTAGATTTATATTATCTTTAAGTTTTAGTCCAGAGTAGTTTGCCCCAGGTTCAATATTACTTTTCCCCTAAATAGTGTCAGAGGTGATACAGAACAAATGTAGCTGAATCTAGCACTAGCCCTGCTTTAGTAAGTATTTTTTAAATAAAAAAAACATAGCTCTAGTTACTGTGAGCAAAAATACTTGTTATTTCTTTAACAGGAAGATAACTTTTGAAGTTATAGATTACTTGTGCTAGAGAGCCAGATGTTAAATATTTATTAGTTTCTTGTTGGATTCAAAATATGGAGATGTACAGATCTCTTGTGTTGCCAACAACTAGTGATGGCCACCACAGATTAAGAAAAGGGGTATCAGTCCCACCTGTCACCTGAAAGGGACTTGAAGGGCAAGTTACTTCACAAACGTTGCCAACACACATTCCTGAAATGCAGGGGTTTTTATCTGCAGGAGCTTGCAAGCTACTTACTTCATTCCCTTCCAGATGAACACTCGTTGGACCTCGAGGTTTGAGGCTTTTAAAACCCTCCCCTCCCTGCAGCCCACATATATATATACACATATATATATGTGTGTGTGTGTGTATATATATTTGCAAAGCATGCACACACACAGAGATACTGACACATTTATATGCTGGATGTTTTCCTCCCAGTAACATTAAAACTTGATTTTAGCTAATATTTCTTAATTTCAGGTAGGAAGAGGTAGATGTATAAATAGGAATGCGATTATCATGGTAAAGAGCAAGTGGAGGCATTGACCGCAAAACTTGCCGAGATGATACAAAAAATTAATGGAGGAAAAAATATTTTCGGTTTGATGTCTTTGTTGAAGTCACATCTCTTTCACTCTCCCCAAGAGGTTACCTATGACCAGTTCGTGAAAGTTATGCTAACTTTACCCCGATTTCAATTTGCAATACATCAATAAAAAAATAAACAAAATTGGAGGTATCTGGTGAAAGCGAAACAAAGAGAAACTGCAACAGGTCTACAATGATACATCCCATCCTGTCTTCCCAGCAGATTGGTAGGATCATTTGTTCTGTTGTAGCTGTAGCCCCTGATAAGATTGTTGCATGTGATGTCACGGTTTATCTTTAATAAAGGTGCCTTCCTGGATGTCCTCAATAATTCTTATTCCTCACTCTTTTCTGGAGATAAGCTCGTAACACTCTCTAATTACTCCCATTTTTTGTCTCCCTCGGCTCAGTAAACACACTCTTTCGAAGTGCAGCCTCCAGTTCTTCTGTCCCATCCTTGATCCCCTCCAATTCACTTTCTATCTCTCACGCACTGCTGAAACAGCTCCTGACAAAAATCTCTCATGAATAACCCTTTTTATCCAAAGCCCAGAACTGCAACTTCTCTAATTGACTCCCAAGTATCCCACAGTCCCTGCATCAGCTCAGCGCTGGGAGGGAGCATGAATAGTTTACAATTACCTGCAGCCCTTCCTCCTCTTCGAGAGTCTGCATGAAGCCTCACCTGCGATAACTGTAGGTTGCTGACTTAAACTGTAGGTCTACACGGCTCTGTTCATTCATTGCTGCTTTGGTGTGTGGAAGTTTAAGGGAGAGTGGCTTTATGGGGAGCTGAGAAAGATCTTGTCACTTCCTGAGAAATGCATGGACTTTGTCAAACCCTTGGTCTTCATCAAGCTGTGGATTTGCTTATTTTTGTTTCCCAGAAGGAAAGCTACATGAGAGTTTGGCCAGAGTTGGTGCCTGGATGTTGGTTTGGTTTAGAAAGCTGGGGAAATAAAACAAAATAGGTGAGAAAATCAGGATATCTAGGTGTTTGGGAAGAGAGATTCGGGAGCAGTAACTTACTTCTGCATTGACATACACATTCTGTATGTGAGAGGGCTCTCAAGGAAAGACAAATAGTGAACTGCCTACCACTGTGTGTTTTGTATTTAAATGGTTTGTATTTAAATGGGAACATGGCTGGGCAAAAAGAAAGAGAACTGACTGCGACTAAGAAAGAAAATCAGACTGAATATTGAAAAATGCTAAACCAGTGAGAACATGATTGTAAAAGACCAGCCCCCCCCCGGGAGGCAACTAATTCATGGCTGTAGCCTCCCGCAAGATGCTATTCTTTGCACAGTTTAATTTGCAAATCATCTTTCTTCCTCTGCTGATGTCCTGCAGTGTAACCCCCAGCCCCATCAATAAAAGATGCAGTAATGAGTCACACATCCATTGCAGTCATCACATCCGCAATAAAACATCAGTCCTCTGACAGTTTACAAGATACAAATCATATCAGCATGCAGTTAAAGTTGAGACTACATAGGAGTAATTTAGAAAAATAAAAAAGGAGATTAGATGATGTAATTGTCTCTAAACGAAGTATTAGACACTGATAAAATTCAGATTTCATTTTATAAGTAAAAGATATCTGGGCATGCTAAGATCAGGAGTGTCGGCTCTGCCCTGCCCCGGATTGACTATAAACGGAGGAGTTAATAACGCTGTGTTCGGGTACAGTTCCTTTAGGCTTGAAATGAAACAGCTGGGCCTTCATTCAACAGATTTCCAAGCAGCAGGTTGCTGTTCAGGTCTGAAGCAAACTAATAATGACTTTTAATAAACCTTTCCTCTGTCCTACTCTTTACCTTTGACATGCAAAGATTAAACTCTCATTTGTAAACTGATAGGCAAACAGAGCTCCGAAAGCACTTTCCCTACGGACATCTTAAAGATGATTTATGCCATTTTTGTCTGTGTGTCATGCAGCAGAGAGAGACTGCTTTGCTATTTCTTTTATTTATGCCGTTTTGTTTCTGAGAGGAGAAGGACAAAATACATTCATCAGAATTTCGGATGCAAGCTCCCTACAGGCCTCAAAGTATTCTAAAAGGAATTGATCCGCAAAATGAGATAATTATTTCAGTTTTGTGTGTTAAAAGTCTTTGTATGTTTTCTGCCTATAAAAATGCTATTAGACTCATCAAGCTTTTTAAAATGCTAAGTATTGAAAAATAAAAGGGGGTATTTATCATGAAATGAATAGCTTATGTACACATCGTGGATACCTGTTAATATACCTTCTGGGGAAAAAAAAAGTGATGAAGTGATGTATCCGTAGAAAAGCCTGTCATTATTTTAGGTTTCTTGAATTAAGACTGTTGTTTCTTCTGCCCAAAGTGAGTATTGCTTTGAATGCTGAAACAGTGACAGACGTGTCATACCACATGCACAGATGTCAGTACCTGTGGACACAGAAACAGTTTTGCTTTTCGTTTCTCGTGTCTCATGTACACACAGGTGAAGGAACAGAAGGAGTGTACCTCCAGTGCAGGGGTACCACCGGTAGCTCTTAATCAGTGTTTATCAGCTCTGGACTAAACCACCTCCATTTACGTATAGACACACAGTTTTTCACATGTGAACCAAGTTGCCCAAGCATAGGTGAGATGCCCTAGTTACCCTGCTGGCCTCCAGCGGCTGCCCGGAGGGGAGGGGGTCTCTGGCAGGTCCTGTGCCTGCTGTATTTTCTAGCCCCCCAGGGAGATCTCAATAGCAAGGTTTTGGAAAAGGGGTTGTGCTTGGACAGCTGACGCAAGCTCCAGGTCTCCATCGACTCAAATGGCTTCTTCAAATCCTTGCTCATACGAATAGGTTTACATGCAAATGCCTGAATTTTAGTGGCTTTGTCTTAAACTGAACTGTACCTGCAGTCTGGCTCTAAGTGAGCTAACTTGACCAAGCTGTTTGGGTAGCCAGTCATAGCAGTTGCTGTTTCTCACTACACTCAGTGATACACAAACATGCTTGGAAACATCTATCTTTGTTTTGTTCAGGATCACATTTGAATTTCTTCCTAATATTAACTCCCCCTGAAATCAGTAAGTTTTCTTGTAGGATGAGGTACCCCTCCAGGTTCGGAAAAGTTTCTTACCTGCTTCATGGGAAATACCATCTCTACAAGGGAATTAGGCTAGTTTGGAAAGAGCAGTAGTCCATACAGAAAGGTAAATATTTACCAAGCATTTGCACATATTCATGTTCTACCCACCTTCATTGATGGATTAGGAGCCACTGTGATTCCAGGCAGCCTGTGCCACTTGTTCCCAGCCAAAGCAGGGACTCTTCTGGTTTTGAGGTTGTGCATGGGTTCAAGCAAGTTTGGTAAGCAGGTTCAGGATGACCTTTTCAAGTAAAGCCCTCATCCCTGTTTTGAGGGAATCTATGCTGAACTGAAGTTTGAGAACAGAGTGACGTAAAATTAGTAGGTTTATTGGTTTGCTGAAAACCTATGATTTGGTTCAAAGGTAACCTTAGTTTGAAAGGCATTGGATTCCAACTTCATAAAACACAGTTGTGATATTTTGTATACCCTATTTGATTACTGAATGATAATAATAATCTGGCATGAAATAATCTGAGACTATTAAAATAAAACATTCTTTTTCCTTCATGAGATTTCAGCCGTTTTATTTCTGTTGTTTGCTATGTTAATAATTTCATTAAAAATAGGAGAAAGCCTAACCTACCAGGTAGTACCGGTGCTTTCTGGTTTTACTTTCTACTGAACCAGGCTGTGTTTTAGACTGTATGGAAGTTAGCTTGACATGGGAGAGCCTGATATTTGCTTCTAGACATGTAGCAGTAAGGAGTTTATCTGCTTCTGAAAGGAGGTAGGCAGCAAGTTGCCTATATGCTCTGCTCTTCAGTTAGAATCACTAACACAGAAGAGCTGGATTAGTAATTCCTTGTAGATGGAAATAGCTGTCTGTCTTTTGGAAAGTAAATATCTGCCTCAGAGAGGAAAATAAGGGGGTTATTGTATTTCCATGGCTTATGAATTAGAGCATCCCTGGAGGTTTCTTTCAGCCTGGAGTAGTCTGTGCACTGTCTCTTGCACACAGCTGCATGTGATGCCAAACCCTGGCTCAGCTGGGGGAATGAAACTGAGCCAGTCACCTTCTCATGGAATATAGTGCAGACAAATTTCTAATTCTTAAACACTGACACGATTCAGACCTAACTGGGTTTCTGTTATGGGTGCGAAATATTAGCTAAAAAAAATGTAAACTGCTTCCTGCTGTCACCAAATGATGATCACATTTATTTTTAAACCAGGCTTTGTAATCTGTCCTCGCTGCACTCACTCACTCAGTTTTTTAATTGGAATATTTGTACTCCAGTTAACTGATAGTCTTATTTTGATGCCTTATTATTGTATTATCTCTTTACGGGGAAACCTTATAAAAGCAATGCAGATTTTGCTACTGACTTCAGCGGAGCCAGGTCTTTACTCTTTATTTACAGGCTGATATGAGACTTCAGCTTTCATGGCTGCTGTGAAAAACAATGGCTAATATGAACGACTATGAATCAGTTGTGGGAACTGATAGTGCAGTGGTAGAAGAACATGCTTCCTGCGCTGTAGGACAATCTTATTTTACCTCAGACATCTATGCATGAACTGATTTTCATTTAATCATTGTAAGAATGCAAAATTGTCAGATCAGCTATGAATATTTTCCACTATCTTAATTGTCTGTTGCAGCTCTTCACAATTTCCTGGACAGAGCACAGATAGCGGCTCAACAAGTCCCTCAGCAACCTGGGAGGAATAATGCTTTGATCCCAAACTAAATATATGCTTTTGCTGTTTAGTTTCTCAGTATTCAGGTTTTTTTGGATTACGTTTACTTCAAATCAGTCTAGAGAGGGCAGAGCTGCTTGTATATGGAGTCGTATATCCCACACCGTTCTTAGTTTGAAGCATAATTATAAGAAGGTTTCAAATTCTCTTTTCCAGTCTGTCTAAAGTGTCAAATTTCTGGTAACTCACAAGTCTGAGGAATGCTTTTTTCTTACCAATGAGTGAACCTAAGGAATTTTTGGTTTGCAGGAGCCTTGGAAACTTCAAATACTCATCACATAATGTCTGATGACCACTCATCTTTTCCACTGGTTGCTTTCAGTGTGGGGGATGCACAGTTTCCCCATCAACATCAAAACCATGCATCAAAACCCTCACAGTATGCCCATGTCAGAGTCGAAACGCTCCCCCTGTACAGCATTTCCAAACTAACTGGCCATCAGCAGTAACACTTTTGTTGTGCCATTTTAAAGTTTTCCTCAGCTGATTGTATGGAACAATTAATAAAATAAGAGTGCTATCTTGTTTCTACAGATGTACTTCAGTACCAGCTCCTACTGACATTCATACTGCGTCTCCCACTAAAGCCAGTGGTGAGATTTGGCAACTGTAGTTGACAGGCAAACACTGGCATTTACTGATAAATACGCATTTGTTAGAAGGTCTCTGTGTCATCCCATGTAGGCACATTAAAAGCCAAAGGTAAGTATCTCACTGCATGCGGGGTTTTTTTTCAGGCTTGAATAACCTCATCTAATATATTGAAATTAGTTTTCTTGAAGCATATTTATTACTTGCAGTTTTTTCAGATATTTTTGCCTGGCAAATATCCAAATCCTTTTGTGTGCATACATTGTGAAGCCACATTTTCCATATTTTCATATTCATGTGATTTTGTTCTATTAGCTCAAATTCATTAGTGCTTTTTGGTAGCAGACTGTGTAGGAAGTACAATTTAAATTCCTAGACAGCACTAAACATGCTAAAAAAGCTAACAAATTGCCTGTTTTAATTCATGATAATTTATCGTTTTACCTGGGGCAAAGCAAGGAGGTGGCAGATTGTCCCAGTCAGTACGTTACTGTGCTGAAGGAAGGATTTGCTGTTAGCTGTCGCTATCAGGAGGTCACAGCTTGGACTGGGGACCGTGTCCTGTGAGACCACTGGGGGCTGATCTCCTAAAATGGTCACCAGCAATTGGTTTGAATGGTGATGGCATCCGTGCAGAGGACAAGGATCCTGAAAAACCCCAGACAGAGGAGACTGGCAAACAGCCTGCTGAGCCAGACTGTCCTCTGCCTCAAAAAAGTGCCTTTCTCCTCTGGGGACTCTTGGAACAAAACTCATGAAAGTGAGCTCCCGTGTTCATTTTTATTCTGAGTAGAGCAAGGGGTCATGGTTGTATAATGCCAGCACAGGAAGCGTCTTTCCTCCTCCTCAATGGTAAGCTGTTCAGTCTTTCCTCCTCCTCAATGGTAAGTGTTCAGTGCAGTCATCTGTGACGTGATGGACAGAAGTTCAAGCCCCTTTCCTCTCTGATGGCAATTCAAGGCCGTATCTTCCGTCTGTAAGGAAAGCACCCACATAGCCCACTGGCTGTACCATGCCCTGCTGCAAAAACATTTTATACCTCCCGTATACAGACTATTCATTATAATATCAAAACAAGCCTCAGAGTAGGGCAAGTGCTCTGTTTAACTCTCGCGTGAGGCTTGCTTCATTTCTCTGTGCTGGTGTTTCCAAAGGAGGAGCAGGTAAAGTTGTCTGTCTTCTGGAATGGCTTCTACATTAGTGATGAGCAAGGAGTGAGGAGTGAAGGTTTGAACCTGTTTGCATTATTGAATAAATTATTTTTTTCCATATCCTGGATGAATGCTTTGGTTACTGGAGTTAAATTGGAGGGAATTTGTGCAGCATCTGCACTGAGCACCATGAAACAGACATTTTATATGCATTCCTGTTGGCTCAAATCCATTGGAGAGAGAGGGAGAAGAACCCGAAGAACATAGGAAACGTCTTGCTGGGTTTGATGGGGGTTATGGGGCCCAGGGCTTGGGCTGGGAGCCTGGTCTCCCACGGCCCCTCTCCTCAGGCTCTTGGCTGTCCACAGCGGCTGTGTTAGGGATGTTAGAGCGTACCTTTGCTTTCAGGGTCCACTTCTGGGTCTGATTTCTTTTGAACATTCTGATACTGTTTGCCCCCACCAGTCCCTGTGGCAGCACCTTGCAGAAATCCTCTACCAACTGTGTTACGTGGGTTCCTCGAATGCAGGCTGTGGCTACGTGCTGCTTCCATGGAGCCCTGCCCTGCTGTGACAAGTCTCTGTGCCTGTGAGCCCCTGTGGACACGGACGCATTGGGCTCCTGGGGCTTTGGTTTCAGCAGGTAAAACATGGAGAGAGAGTCACTGTCTGCAAAGCAAGGTGACAGCCGTGGGATGGCAGCTGGGATTGCGGTTTTGCTTCTAGGAATCTGATTTCCACCTCAGGACTTGATCTCTCTTGGAGTTTCTCCCTGCTCCCTTTACTCTCTTGAAGGGCGATGCCGTATTTCCAACTCTTCTTCCATCAGGGATACAATTAAAGACTCCAAACACAGCCAATGAAGAAAGCCTTGGGTTTTCCTAGTATGGACCATCACGTGAGGGAGAGAGGAGAAGTAGCAGCTGTAATCAATACATTGCTAATTAGGCCTTGCTCCCTGTTGAGCCTCGTGCAGCTGTCTCATACTGCCCCGTGTGCTCACGGGCAGCGGGAAACAGGAGGGAGAATTTAACTTAAACATTTGATTAACTCACTATTCCTTTCTTTCCGACTGAAAAGGAATCAGCATGCAAATGCTGTTTCGTATTTTATTTTTTTGCACCGACAGCGTAGCTACACAAAAAATATTATGACCTGCTGCTGCCAAATGCAACTGAATGAATTATTCTGAAGCACTCCTGAGCCTGTCTTTGTCACAGTCTCCTATTTCAGTCCCTGTCATGGACTGTGCCTATCATTCATTATAGTTGATGGGTTGAGGGCAGAAAGGTGTCTCTCGTCTTGTTCTCTGGAGAATTTCATCTTGGCGCTCTCACCTTCAATCACTGCTAATAGCTCTGCTGGCACAAATTCAGAAAGGGGCAGTGAGGAGACAATGAAAATATTTCACAAGGTGTTTTATATTTTAATAGCTAGTTTTAAAAAATGAATTTGCTGGAGCAGACCAAAATGAAGATTGCTTAGAGAGAATTTCTCTTACAAGACTTTTAATTCAATTTTTTATTGTTATTAATCTTTAAGCCCTTTGCATTCTTGTCACTTTTTTCCCTGTGAACTGCCATAAGGATTGGGTTGTACATTGATTAACTAATGACCATTTATCTGATGAATTCATTAGGATGATTTACTGTTCAGCAGCTACTGTGTTGGAGGAAAGAACAATACAGCACTGGAGCTTTAGTATTGTATTTCTGTAGGATGCTTACCCAAATTTTCAGCTGCTGCAGCCACTACAGTGGAAGAGTGCAACAGAGCTCACCGTCTTGGCAGGAGCACAGCGGATAACCCAAATGTGGGTAGAATTGGTGTAGTGTTCTTAAGGTTTTTAGATTTTATTTACTATCGTTTCCTCATGTAAAAGGGGATTCCTCATCTGGCTTTCTGACCTCTCTGTGCCACTATCTGAAAAGACAGAACTGACAATCTAGTCCTGCTATTTGAGAAATACAATAGTGTGGCAATATTCTTAAGTATTTCAGTGAGTATTTTTTCAAACAACTGTAATTGAGTACATGAGGTAACAGATGCATTTAGGCATCCTTAGGCAAATGTATTATTTTGTTTATTTTCATCCTTGTTAGGATACAGTCGACTATACAAATAAATAGCAAGTGATCTAGTGTCAATAAATTGAGAGAGCTCTGTACATTAGTGGTTTGAATTACTATTTGCATTTATGTTACTCTCATTTCTACAAGCATGCAGGAAACGTGCCTTCAGATAACAAGTGAAGAGTAGGTTATAACACATTGCTGGAACAAAGGCAGACAGCTCTGTTGTTTTCAGTATAACCTGTGATTTGGTTTGATTTTTGCAGCTACATGTTGTTGTTTTTCCCAAAATTTTTCAGAAATTCAGAATTTTTTCAGTAAATTGTAATTGTGCAAAAACTGGACTAGAAGGATGCTATTGAAATACTAGAGTGAGACTGAGACAAGGAGGCTCCGTACCTGGCTCTATTGCAGGCACTCTTTGGCAAGGTGGGCAAATCCTCTTGCAAGACTCTTGCAAGACATATCTTTTAGGTGCATGGGACAGCAAACAGGTTGAAGACTGTCATTCCTCCTGCCCCTGTCTCCTCACAGTCTCAACTCTGGATGCCTGTGGCTCAGTGCGATTGTCTTCTCAATATCAGAAGGCACAATGAAAATAAAATATGGATCTGTGCATACTTTCCAGAGTGGTATGTAAAACTTAAATCAGGTTTGAAGAAAGTTTTGGTAAATAATTAGTTGCTAAAAATGATTTTTAAGATGACATCAACAACTCAACAATCTCAGTTTCATTATTTGTTGTGTTTTCTTACAATTTAATTGCTTTGAAACAAATTAGACACTGTATGTTGAAGCCTTTTTAAATTCACCGATTGAAGCGTTACCTTTTCACACTTCATTTTTGTTCCCTGGATTAAAGATTAGGATTTGTTTGGGAAGAAAATAGGGCATTTTTATGCTAGACTTGATGAAATCATTGTCTGCAACTGTCAAGACAAAAATGACTTGAAGACAGATCATCTCGTTATAGGAGGCTTGCTTCAGCAGTCTGGAACTTACAACCAATTTAGCTATGTCAAGGCATTAAACCTCCTTTTCAGTCAAGACAAGGTGTGAAGTAGTAAATTAAATATGTTTTATCCAATTTTAATGATGACTATTTTTTAATCAGTTGCAGAAACAAGAGGCACAGAAATTATGTTAAACATTATAGTTGAGAGATTAAAATATTCACTTCATGACTAATGGAAGTGCTAACTGAACCTTTGCCCCTCACATCATTACTTTCCAAGGGAACTACTAATGCTGCGGTTATTTTGCCGGCATGCCACCGGGAGCTGTGCTCCAGGAACACACCCGGTGACCTCTGGCAGCTCATGGGCTTTTGGGTCCTGGAGCTGCAGCAGCCCAAAACAACCCCCTGAGACACACAAGGTGCGGGCAGGGGCTCCTCAGCACCCTCTCTACAGCCCTGGTGCTATGATGTGCCGCTTGCTGATGCAGATGGAGCAGAGTTCCTGTTGTATGTGCCGGGTGGTCTGACTTGCTGGTCTGTATGTGTCATCCCAGCAAAGGGATGGGTTACTGAGGTTTTACCCACACGTGGCGTATGTTGTGTTGGTGGCATTTGTTACGGCTTCCTTGGGGTACTCGCGAATGGAAACGAAAAGCAAGGGGTACAGAATTAAATTTGCCTGTCATATATGAAACTTGTGAACCCCAGAATACAGATTTGATGTTTAAAAAATATGCAGGTTAATTATCCTCCTGTTTTAGCCATAGTAGAAAAGCTAACAAAAGCCTTGGAAAGGTATTTTTATTTTGACTTCAAAAAACACCGATCTCTGAATACCTGTTTGGACAAAGCCTTCAAGAAACCATGAAAATATGAGACAGGTCATCTAAATAATTGCATTTTAACAGGACACAGAATACAATTCTTTCCTTGCACATATTGTATGAGTAAAATCCCATCTCTGTTACACCCATCTGACAGAGAAAACAAGCCTACTGTTTGATTAGTGCAGGAAAATGTGGATTCTGCCTGTATGAATAATGGAAGTGATGCCTGAGTCTGTGTTTATCTAGACTTAGCAGTCATTAAATTGTTTTATCTTGTCATGTGAACTTATCTAAGAGAATTTCACTCAGAGTGAGGTAGGCGGAGGTTACAATCTCTGGAAAGCGCCAGACCGTTGCTTCTAGCATCTTCCACACCCCTCACCCCAGGTTTCTAATCCCACTAATGGTATCATGACCATTCCAGTGCTTACACAGCTCGTTACTGGAAGGCTGCACAGAGACAAATTCATACATCCAGGCATGGGCAATGCTACTTCTATTCTGGTTCCATTGGAAGGGGCTCAAAATGAGTTATTCTTGTCCTCTTCCATTAAGCATTCCTCTGCTTAGTAGCATAAATGTAATTAAGATTGTGGGCCTCATGACTCTTTTTAACGGAATTAGATCTCATGAGTCACTTGGGCATTATCTGAAGAAAGTCTCCCTATACAAAATGACTCAATCACTAAGATTGCTATCTGGCAGCATGCCGAGATATTAGGACCCGAAGAGCTAGCACTTAATCTGATTCAGGGACATCTTTAATATTTTCTGAACACACACACAAGCCTATTCCAAACCTCTTTCCCTCCAAAAAAAGAGGTTAAGAGTTTATTTTAGGCACACTCTGCACTCTGAGATGTCTTACAGAATTATCGATCCTTTTAAAGTAATTGCATTTAATTCTGAAACATTTTGCAAAAATTCAGATGAAAAAATAGTGCATACAAATCAGGACAAAGTTCAGGGCAGTGAGAAAGTCACTGAGCATTGGAGGCTGAGACTCCAGCAGTTTCATTGGTTTAGTCATTTTTCCTTTTTGCCTCTCTTGATTTCACGATTGAGTAAAAGATTTGGGTCAGTCTAAATATCCATTATTCAATCTCCACTCTCATATTCAATTGCTAACACTTAGGAAAATATGATAGGAAACAGCAAGCTTTCTTGTAGTATACTCTTCCAGATTCTGAGCATAGGTAGCAGTCGGGCTTCTTGGCCTGAAGGTTGTTTGTATTTAAAATCTCCCAGTGGATTAATCTTCCTTGAACTTATTCAAGTATTTTTGATCCCACTTTAAGCTTCTATGGCATTCAAAATACACTTATGTACTGTGCAAAAAGGTAACTAATCTCTTGGTTTGACACCTCCTTGTCTGAACATTTAATGAGTACTTCATAGTTCTTTTGTTGCAAGAAATAGGAAATAATTGTTTGTTATTCATTTTTCCATGCTTTTCATGACTTTTTGGCCCATCTGACCCTTCTTCCCAGAGATCCATGTTCCAGTAGGAAGAATTGTAGCATATCTAGCCCATGTCCCGAGGGTGAACAACCAACATGTCATCCAAGACTCCAAAGACCTGTAGCCTATAGCTGCTGCAGAAACCTTGGATTGTCCAGATAGGACCTTGTCTTCCAGTGAGCAAAGAAAAACCTGATAATGCTTGCTATGACTATATTTCTAAAATTGGTCATTTATGCCTGTCCTGAGATGATACTTGCATACAAAAGGCCTAATTTCAAGCATGCTGATTTGTTACCAAAAGCCAATGGAGTAAAGAGGAAGTGCAGGTTCTTCTTGTACCTCTGCAGAGGTGTCTGATAACGACTTTGTCTGTCCAGTTGTAGATAACCGGGCTTAGAAATGCTGGCCAAGATTTTAAGGGTGTTCTTCCTGTTAGCATTATTGCCACAGTTTATTATCTCTCCGCTGATTGCCAAAAAGCTGATATTTCCTCCCTGTAAAAGGAAAAAAGAATAATTAATAGTTGGATTAGCACAATGAATCATTATCAAAATAGTTTCTATCAAGTATAAAATTTCTCATGGCGATAAATGCTGAGCAGTGTCATTCTTTATATTTGTTTTAGCCTGACAGAGGCAAACTCATCTTCATTTATGATAAGTCACTAAAAGCCATACGTTTTTAAAATCAGAACGGTGAACTTTCATTTGTCTAAAATAAAGTTGTGTGATATGACATAGAACTTTATGGAACCTCAGTGGATATAAAAAAATATAATAATACCTATTAGTGATTATGCAAGATCCTTTTAATTGCTGAAAGAGTTTTGTCATGCACTGGTGTTGAAACTGTACCATAGTCTAGAAAGATACTAAATTTGGCAAAAATTTCTAGAAAAGTTGTTTTGTTAGGGTTTAATGTAAGCAACAACTGAATGCATGCAACTTTAATACATCAGCTCAAGAAAACACTGGCTGCTGCCCTTTATAGCTACTTTAGAATATATGTGTGATGGATGTGCTGCACCAACAGACACTCACCCACAGCTTGTGAACAGACCCACCTGAAATAAAAGACTCCACCAACAGAGATGTTAGACCTGTGCTTATCCACTGCTGAAATATGGCCCACATGACAAGTTTTTTGTGCTTAGAGTAAATACCGAGAAAGTTTTAAATAGTAATAATTGTTAAATTCTGGCTTAAAAGAAGGGCCCGGTCTGTTGTTCAAGTCAATGTGTGAAAAATCTGCCCTCTGAAACAAACGGGCATGTTGCCATTGACTTCAATGGGGCCAGGGTAGAATATGTGGCCTGTAGAATTACTTGCCGATAGGTAAGGCCCATAATATTCAAAATGTTACAGAAAAATTGTGGCATTATTATTTCTGATATATGAAGAAGAAAACTAGAGGCACCAAGGTAAAAGACCGATAATTTCCAGACTCTCAGCCATGAGTTTTCCTGGCTTCCTGGATGGAGAGGCGCAGGCATGGTTGTTCAGCAAAGTGTGTAAAGCAAGGCACAATTATAAAATATTTGGAAACTTCACCACCTGGCACTGAAAATACAAGGAGTTGGTTGTCTGTCCCAGTGTCACTCGGTTTTCCCCTTCATGAATCTACAAAATACTTTAGATAATTGTGAACAAGCAAAGTAATCAGTGAAAACTTTTGATTTTTTTAAATGCAGCAGTCATCTGAACACACTGAAAGGATTGCACCGAATTAGTGGTTTAAATGATTACTAATGCATTTACAATGTCTTTGCCCACAAGCTATGGTTAGTTTTGTTTCCAGCCACTATTTTGACTTAAATGCTTTCTTTACAGGGCCCATAATAACTGTGTTAATATGGACTTTTTTTAGAGTAAACGTTTAGTTTTCTGAACCAATGGGACTATCATAATGAATCCAGAGTCTTGATTAACCAGGAGGCAGCTGTACACGTGAGCAGGCATCTTTCCATAGACCTTTGGCAAAATTTTCTGCTTTGCTTTTTACCAAAGGGGTGGAAGGTAGGAAAGGTCAAAATCCTACTATTGGAATGCTGGGCCTCCAAGGTATGGCTTTGTCCTTGGGCCAGTCTTGGTGTAGCAAACTTCCCATGAATTCATCTGCACTGAGTGCGCAGCTGCTCCATCTATCCTCTTTTCTGCTCTGCTGCCAGTAAAGCAATACAAAGAAAATATTGTGCGCTTTCAGGTAAGTGGAAGGTATAGATTAAAAAAAAAAAAAAGGAAATATATCTTTCAATTACCAGGATTGATTCCTTGTTAAAGAAATGGAATACAAAATAAACTTCCCTCACAGTAACGCCCTCTCACATCTCTTCTCTAATTTTGATTTCCTGAAACATTTACGAATTTTACTTTCTTTTTTCTTCTGTGCAACATGGTCTTTTCTGGAGCAATTAGTCTGGTGCCTCTTCAAAAGCTGAGCTTTCCTTATCTGAACAGTGTCCATTCAATCTGACAGATACACTGCTTTATTAAATTACTTAAAGACACTGACAAAGTCCATAACTATGAATCTTAATCTTAGGGAGCTCAGTTCTAATTTGTACAATGGCTTCCACTAGATTAGCACAGAGAAAAGATAAAGCTGCCTCTGTGTGCAAGCTAGACTGCACAGCAAAGCCCCAGATCAATAAAAGCATCAGAAAGTCTGCTGCTCTCCTTTAGGCATTTACTCATGGAATGAAGGCCTTTTTGTCATCAAGTTGACTGGGTTCCAGAACAGGCTTTATTTTATATGGGATATTCCCTTTCAAGGAAGAGCAATTTCATTGTGGAAGTAACAGTTTTCTTCTTCCTTTTAGCAGAAAAAAGACAGAACACGTTTATAAATATAATAATAAATTCTTGTGACTTATTTTGGATCCTTTATAAGAGCAATTCTACTCGCAGAGAAAAGGAATACATTGTTTTCAGCCAGAACACATCCCTACCTGTGTGGGAATTTCAAGACATATTTTTCATCAGGGCATTCATACGTTGTATTCTGTGGAGACCGAAAGCTAGAAATGTCATTGTAGTTGGTTGGGATCTCATATAAATGAGGACATTTGGATATTTTTTGAAATGTGATGTAAGATGTGTGTGACTGTAGAGTCATAGAGTCATTCACAACGAAGGCACTTACTTTTATAGTTACTGCATCTGCTAGGTCGGTTAACATGCACAGTACACCTTCAGGCTCATCAGCTGGGGTCCTTCCTACTCATTTTAGATGCATCACTTTTTCTTTGTTTCTTCACTACCTGAGGAAGCTCCACCTAGTGTAAATGGAAAGAAACAAACATCTTCAGAGAAGACTCCTTTTCATACAAGGCAAGTAACTGAAGTATGTGTGATAAGCCATAATTTCCTGGTGCCTCTTTCTCCCTACTTAAAGCATAAGGAGCTGAAGATGACTCACTTAGACTTACACATAGGTAAGGTTTAGGTGAGATAAATCATGTCTCTCAGATATCAGAACATTACATCAGGCAGATGTTTACCTTATACAGTTCCAGTCCAAATCTGCAGGCTCAATTATTACAGCTTCTACACAGGAAAAAAGATCAGTCACTTCCAAAGAAAGGCCCGTATGGGATGCTTAGCAAAATGCCAGCATGGGCGTCTAACTCTGATATTCCTCTTTTTCCCCTGGCTTCCTATTAAATGTCCAGTCTAGAAAAGTCACAATATTTAAAGACTTCTGTAGAACTAGGTGGGTTTGTGTGGAATGTCCCACAACAGATGGAGCAATTCGACTCTTGACAACTGTGAGAGACGTAATGCCTTGATATATTGCCTTCTACTAGCAGGAAAAAAAATAGCCTTTATCTCATTTTCTTATCAGGAAATCACAAACTTCATTAGTGCAGGCTGTGAAGCTCCAGTAGTTCACTATGCATTTTTGGAGCAAAATGCTCAGTGATGAGAAATAGGCACTTTGGTTTTAGATGGAATCATAGAAAAATTTGAGTTGGAAGCGACTGCTGGAAGTCAACTAGTCCAACTTCTTGCTGGGCGCTGCTCACCTCTGAGAAAAGCCTCAGGAGATGTCTCTAAGATGAGATGAGTCCTGAGCTTCTGTTACTTTCCACTGACTGTGGAAGGAGAGGAGCTTAGACGTAGATATTGGTGCTCCACACATGCGTTGGTGGTACTGAGGAGCAGGGTAGAAAGCCAGAGCAGTTTCTTAGACCCCTGCTATAAAGAGCATTTCATTTTTATCATGTCAGGGTCTTGTGCAAGTGGATCACAATGTCCATAATGCTTTCTTCAGCTTATGAAAACGCACTTTGACTTGTTTAGACTGGATGTGAAGCATAAGTAAGGTGTTCAACTGCTGTAAGTGTAGTCTTCTGCTGCGGACAATGCTGTGAATAGCATACAGCATATCAGCAGGTGGTAGGAAAGTACATCTAAGTAGCTTAGCATGAATCTAAAAACTGTGTGCTAAATGGTCAAACAATTATCTATGCTATGGCATAGATTGCACCATGAGAAATAAGGAATTTTAGGAGGTTGAAGTTAATTAGTAATGGATTGCCTCTTTGTAAAAAACTTCCCAGCCACCTGTGTGTTTTCTGCCTTGATACACCTACATATGGCTTAATATCATCTATTAAAAGGCTTCCATAGATAGACAGGCACTAGGCATTTTGTGCCATTTCTTATTTAATTTACAAGTCAGTATGAATTTCCTTTTTCCCTTTTTAACATCAAGACAGTAGTTCAAAGTCACATGCAGGCTCAGAAGGTACTTTGTGTACTTGGATACTCCTCTAGCACAGGAGCTGTTATGGAACTTGGCTTCTGGTAAATTACATTAGAGAATAAGCTTAATTTATTTGATTACATTTGCCATTGTGGGGCAAGCATGAGCTATTTAGAGGATTAAACTGGAGCTACACAGAAATGTGAGAAGTCCATTTAGGACTCTCAAAGTTTCATTCTGTTGATAAGAGAGTGTCTTGTGCCAAATGAACATTGGAGTGGCCTTCTGATCACTTTTCAGCTGCACACTGTAATTTCATTATGGTCACCTTGACCGCGGAGTTGTATCAGTTCCTTACACACTGACTCATCTCCGCTGCTCTCCATTACTCCATAAAGGGTCAAATCTTGCACATCTTGCTTATTCCTCCCCTACACAAACTTCCCATGGACATCTAAAACACGTATGGTTTTGATTCACAACAGATTTTGGGCAATATATCCATGGACTATTCAAGTGAGTGACCAACAAGGCCAAATTAAAGGATGCGATGGCCTGAAATCTGTGCATTTTGGATTGCCCTCTGCATACAACAGCCTGGAGGGCAATGCTATTTTGGAAGACTCCCCTTCTATTACCCAGAGTGAGAAGACACTACAGCTGCTGTTTCAGGCACTCTACAGCATTCCTGTTTGGCTGCAAACTATGTGACATTGCTGGTGCACTGAGCACCATGACTGTAGCAGGTTTCTGAGCACAAGAGAAAGCATTTAATCATTCCTCTTATGTCTATGAGCCATGACTCTATTGTGAGTCATATCTTGAGGTTTTGTATTATCAGCAGGATGCCATTGTCTATGCCGTTTATAAATGAATCTGCAGTTTGCTGTGAGCACATAATTATGCAGTAATATACTATACAGTTTGAACAACAGTAACTTTTTTCCTTTTTTTAAATTTTTTTAAATTAAATTGGAAAAGTACTGTGTTAAATGCTTAACCATTAAATAGAATTAGAAGGGGGAGAGTGGCTACAGAGTTGTAATCCATTGCCTGTATATAAGTCAATCTGTAACAATTATATAGAACATCTAAGACAGTGAGGATGTAGCAGGCAGAGGACCACCTATCATCTATATGCTGTAAGGGAAGGATCACAGTTTAAAAAGCACTTGTCTCTGGGAAGGTTTGATAAGTCAGTCACAGTGGTGACCACTTTGTTATCTGCTTGACTAAGGCAAGAGCTGGATCATCACCCTCTTTTCCACCTAAATGTGGGTTTGACTGAGACTGAACACTCCCTGCATCTTGTTATTAGTGTAACGAAATTTATCAAATCAAAGGATGTCACACCGGGAACTCGTGAGACAATGTGATGTCATGAGCTCTCTCAGTGCCCCTAGGGCAATCAGTGATTTCTTCACGGGTTTCCACCTTTCAGTAAGAGTTGAGTGATGGTCTGTGCTGAAACACTCAAATCAGTGCCATCATCTCTGTTTTCTACCCTGCAGTCTGTACCTGCACATAGTCAGTTCCTTAGGAGGAACCACTGTTACCTCCTCAGCATGGAAGGCAGAGGGTTGACATATTATTGCAAAGAGCTGCCTTCGCGGTGTGTTATGAGGCAGCACATCTGTGCTGTGGAGATTATGTTCCTCACAGTTGCTGCTTTTTTTGATGATTCTTTTGGCTTGGATGACACAAATTGCGCTGGGGAGTGGCTATCAGTTTGCACGAGGGAAAAGTGAACAATTTACTGGACTTTTCTAATCATCCTAGAGAACTGGTTTTTTTTGAGACTATGCTCTTTTTAGTATGCCACCCCTCAGTTATTTTTCTACTCTCAGAGAGCACACTTCAAGGAGAGAATCTCATCCATCTTGTCCTGAATCTGCCAGAATGCTGTAGACAGCTGTGCTGCCTGGTGTTCATAGGGCCGGATCGAACCATTGATTTTCTACATGGAACTCCCCATTGCCCTGAACAAACTGTACGAGGGAAAGCTTATGGCATAACTATTGTCCCTATAGATGAACGGGACCTGGCATTTTGTTTTGTTTTACAACCTCTGATGAAAACAATTCTCTGTTAGTATGCATTTCTTTCTTTACCTTGTTTTCAACCTTTTTGTAGTAAAGTAGTTGAGAGAAGAATGTCTCAGCTTTTTAGTATGCAGAGAATGGGTTACTGCTGTTCTCATCTATGACAGATTAATAAATGGAAAAAAATATTTAGTTTTTTTTTTTCCCCCTGTGTTAGCTCAAACCTTTGACACTTGCAATTACTACAGCACCTTTGAGAAAGCAACTCATGCCAGAACCTGAGTCGTTTCAGAGGGAGATCATAAACAGCTACTCCCATATCTCTGTGCAAAAATGATGCAGTGTACTCTTAACCACTGGTGGTTTCTCAAAGTTAAGCAAGGAAGATGAGGTTGACTGGCTGAATCCTACGCTTGATGTAAAAAGGGGTTCCCTCAATTCCCACTCTGATTTGTAAAACAAACGACCTGCAGAAGAAATGGAGGCATGTGTGCCAAGGGTGAAGCTATATGCTTTACCTTTAGAACAGCTAGTGGTCCTGGCAAGTGGACTGTACTCCAGGTGATAAATTTTATCTCCTGCTCTGTAGGGGGACGGGTAGATTTAACCCTCTTTATCACACACAGCATGGCAATTTTCTAGCACTACCTGGATGGAGGTGTGACAGCAACATAAGACTACTGAAGGCCAGAGCTTTCATGTATCAGAGAGACAAGACTGTAAAATGACAAAATCATCATAAAAATATGCAAACCTCCTTTTCACTCCAAATACAAATCTATACTAAATGCCAGGAGGGCAGAAATACAAGACAAAGAAAATGTATGTTAATGATTTACTTTAAATATAGGATTTCAAAATAGAGTGCTGTCAACCATGAACGAACTATTCCTTCTCTTGGAAAAGAGAAAGCTTGCGATGTGTTTTCTGCTTTCCCAGCATCTTATTACAAGAATGTGTACTCTGCCCCCATAAGGTTTTGCTGCAGAGATTCCAAATTTTGTACCCGCAAAATGATAGATGCCTAAAATTAAGATCAGGGAATGTTTTCTTAGCAATCTATAAATGGTTTTCTTACTATGTGCGCTACTGGGAGTTCTTTACATGGTTTAATCATTATGACTTTCTTCTATTTGCCAGTATTCTAATAATTTCTGTGTTTCATCTTCATTCTAACCTCCCTGCCACTCACTGCAAGGATTCATTTCACTGTTTTATTTACTTAAAACATTTTTATAACTTTCCATATTTTTCCTCAGGCCATTAGTGAATATTTATGCAAAACTTGGGCAGAGGGGAAAGAAAATGTTTTGAATACTTTCAGCCGAGGGAAGGGGAATAAAATGCAGAACCATGCTGCTTTTTGATGGACTAGCTGATTTCATTCTATGGTTAATAGTAGTGTACTGTGATTCTGCTGCATAGTACAGAGTATATTCTTCTAGCAGAAAAAAAAGGTTCTCATGATTCATCCGTTATTGGCACTGAACGTCTGCTGAGGTTTCTTTTGCTCCCCCTAATTCTCTTTTTGCAAGCCCGTGAGAGAAGCAGCTTGCTGGCTTTACAAGCTTGGAGCCTGTTTTCTCCCTTCAGGAAAGAACCATATATTTCTACATCAGCATGCCTGAATCGTCACCATGTTTGTTGTAGATGCTTCTGTTTAAGTTCCAGGATAACCCAACAGAGGGTGGCTTTCCCCACCAAATGTGCAGGGCGATAGACTGAAAAAGCAGCTTTTCAAAGGCTGATCACTTTTGGCCTGATCACTTTTGGGCTGCCCTTCAATGAGCAGCACAGTTAGCTGTGCGAGTCTGGGAGTGAAAGGTGGCAATCACCTGTTGCTTCTAGAGCTGAACTATTTGATCTGCTCAACTAGTGTTCAGGCTCCCTGTGTATTACCTGAATACAACAGTAAAAATAGCAAAGACAGATTAGCTGACTTTGCATATGCCTTTGTATATTTCCTGCTTCAGACTTGTGGAAGACTCATCAGGGCCACTGCCTGGGATCAGAGACATTAAAATTGTCCTGCTTGAGCAATCAACTTTGAAATTAAGTACACACTTTATAAACACACCTTTGGAAAAATACAATAAAGAATAAGGGATCTCAGGAATCTCGTCCTGTATCCGTTGCACTATCTAGAAGTTTTCCATTGTTTTTAAAGAAAATGGAATTGATCCGCTTCTTTGAAACTGGCGTTTTCTCCTTTTAACAAAGTGGAAGAAGATTACAGGTTGTGAAGATAAAAAACTATCTCTGAATGAGGGATTGCTGTAGAGTAGTTATGCACAGGGGATGGAGGGACTGGGAATTTAAAGAGTTCTGTTGTCAGAAATGTCTGAATGGGACGGTCTGCGCAGAGTAAAAGAAAAAAGTGTGTGTTTTCTCCTGTGTTGGTTCTCTCTCTTGTGCACTGAACATCATGATGCTGGTTTGGATTATAGTACATTTCAGTCTCTCTTCCTGCAAATAACCTCTGTAAATGCGCTTTATCTTATTAAATGAAAACTCAGCAGTGACATAAAAATGCCCTGACTCGCCTGCAAGGTGAACAACATTGTTAATCCATCTTATTTCAGATGCTGTTCCCAAACTACCACATTTTGCAGATTAGTTCTATTGCAATTTGGGCTCAAGACGATAAGAGGTCTGGCAAGAATAACTGGAAAAGACATTCTTAATGAGGAAAGAGAAAACACCAGTAGAGTTATTTCTATGTTTCTCCTTTGACTAAGATCCAGCACCTTTATCTCACAGGAGACTATGTATACATTGTGAGTAAATTAAAGCCATTCTTACTCAATAACTGTATCAATCAATGGGGATAAAGTTAGAAAATCATTGCTTGAAAAATTTGCAGGTGACCTCAAGCTACTGGACAAGTAAATAAAGACGGGGCAGGCTAGTCTTACAGAGTGAGCTGGATCAAGTGGGTTGATCTGAGTTGTGGGCTTTTGAAGGCAACAGAATTCAAGACTGTGGATTCTGAAACAAAGAATGTGAATCCCGCTTTTGAGGTAGGATACCGTAACATTCTGACATCAAAAAGATCTTAAGAGAGAGGTATACAACTAGTAGGATAGTCATTTCCATCGAGATAGTTAGCCGAAGAGCTAATGTGACCTGTGGAGGTATGAGCAAAGGCACGGGTAGGAGGAGAGGCAGTGCTGTCTGTGTAACCACTAGTAAGGCCATCACTGGAACACTTCAGCTCTGGGGTGCCCATTTTGAGAATTCTTCTGAAAAATTGAAAAGGTTTTAAAAGAGTCTAAGCTGTAGTCTGCAAAACAGGTAGAAACCTTAGGACAATTATCTTAAATTATTCAAGTTGCAGATATTATTTCCTCATTGCCTCCAGATAACTACATGTAGGAAAAGCTTCAGAAAATCAACAGCTCTTTAATGCAACAACAGGAAATATAACTGGGATCTTTGCTAGTCAAATCAAGATTTTAAACAAGGTGCAGATATTTTAAATGGTGAATATGGCCTATCTCCTGAAGCAGTTCAAAGTAGATGTGGTGGGTTCCCATTGCTAGAAGTTTAAGAAACCTGTCTGGATGTGTTTCTGAAATACTTGAC
Organism: Dromas ardeola; assembly: GCA_013398915.1. Classification (NCBI taxonomy): domain Eukaryota; kingdom Metazoa; phylum Chordata; class Aves; order Charadriiformes; family Dromadidae; genus Dromas; species Dromas ardeola. Next base: position 64,770 of record VYZM01014482.1, on the reverse strand, counting down.
TCAGATTCAGCCAAAGTTCAGAGCTAATATGGAAAACATTATGTGAAACTCTAGTTCCAGGGGACAAAAAGATTAATGGTTCCTTCTGGCTCAGAGATTGATGAGCCTTTAAGAAAGTCCCGTGTTAGTGGAGAGCGATATTGTCGGCATCATTGACTGTGCTGAAAGTGGTATCATCTGGTTAGTATTTCAGTATTATTAGACCTTTTAGCCAAGGAATCCGTACAGTTTCAGATGTCTGACTGGGGATAGGAACCTCTTCCCTTTTTCAGACCTAGCCACCCCTCTATCTGATTTGGATGGTGAGATGGGACGTAAGAACTTCCTGACAGGAACTTCACCCTGTGGTGGAGTAGGATGACAGCAGGACTCTGTCCATCTCCATCAGTGGCCTGAAGCACAGGACTTGCTGCATGTTCCCCATACAACCCTGCTTCTTCACCAGCTCTGCTCCGACGGCTTGCTGTGGAGAAGGAAGATTGCTGCCACTTGAGGCTGGGAAGGGGTAAAGAAGCAAACTGCAGTGAAAAGACTGTGCAGAGAGCTTAGCCCAGCTCTGGTGAGTGGAAATAGGGAGGAGGCACAGGTGGAAGCACAAAGGGACCAGGCAGCCAAGGGCTGGGGTTGTCTGTGCAGCACTCCTGAAGCTAGTAGGCAAAGCAGCTTGTTTAGCACCTCATAACTTCGTTATTATTCATTAATTGTGATGGGGTGACAAGATCCAAAAAAAAGGAGTGGGAACATTCCTAAAAACTAACAATATGCAGAGGTAGATTCATGTGTATGAAGAAGTCTTTCTGGAAGAAGGAAGACCTTTAATTTGGGTTTGAATGAGTTGTGGTGCTTTCAGGAAGAGCCTTCTTGGATGTCTCACTCAAAGCTTCTCTGCTGGGTCAGTGCGCAGCCTGCTAACCTGGCTCAAGGTCTTAGCTCTGAGCTTGGCCCAGCTGAGATCTGAACCGGGCCAGGGACCTGGGATCTCAGCTATGGGAACACCTGTACTAGAACTAATGCGAAAGGATTATAAGGATACTGACAGTAGTCCCAAAATCATTTGTGCTCAGAAAATAATCTCCCATTCCGATTGTGACTACTAGCAGAGTTACAGAAACTTCTTGTGCCTGGCATTGGATTTAATCTCAGAGCGAAAGCCAGCGTCCATTGCCCATGAGTGGGGAGGGTTGGCTCCATACTGTGCATTACCTTGCAAGGGCTCTTTCCTGAGTTTTATGGAGTCCAGTAAACACATGGACAAGCTTTTCTGATCTTAGTCAAAGATCTGTAAACATCAAAACTTACTCAAGGTTGTAAATATATCTCAATATAGAGTCTGGATGCCTTAATTCAAAGAGCTTCCCAGTGAAGCAGAACATAGCAATTACATCCATATCCAGGAACAAATTATGTTCACCTTGTAATTTGATTTTGATGTTATGTTTTGCAGTTATCTCCTTTGGCTCTGAGTCATTATTTGTAGTGGAAGTACTGACACATGTAATGGCTCATAACAGCATATGGAAAGCAGTACAAAACTTTCCACTCTTCCCTTTGCCTGTGATCGCAAGGACTCATTCACTCATCTTTTAGCAGCAGAAAAACATTAGACTGCATAGCATATTTGTGTGCACCTGGGAAATGTTGAAAAACTTCTTCTCATATAAGTGATGGTGATTTTTAGCCAAGTTGAACCTCATACATGTGGAGTATCTGAAAGGATGAAAGGCTTCTGAACACTGAGGCTTACCAGGGGTGTTTTTCTGATATCCCTAGAGGTTTTGTGCAACTTATTCCACCCTCTCTGTGAATTTCTCCTCTAACTTCTACGTGATTAATTCAGATTGGTTCTGGAGATGACTCTAGGGATCTCATTGGAGCTGTATATATTTTTTTTTCTCTGCAATCTGAAAACCAGGAAGAACGGATAACTTTTCCTAGTACTTTCTTGCAAAGCAGGTAAGGGGAAAAGAAATGGATTCCGTTGAAACGCCCAAGAAATGCCTTTAAAAAAGGTCTTGTTACAAATTAAGCCAAAGCCATTCTACTACCTCTGTAGGCAGCACCAACTTAGAAAACAGACAAAACTGCAACAAATGGCAACTAAGCACTGCTTTGTTCCAAATCTGGAGAAGCTGCCTTCCTTCACTTCCAAGTTGTAGATACACAGTTAAAACAATGACTTCTTTCATTTTTTATTGACAGATTTCAAGGTAAAGTTGAGCCCAGTTATCTATGTTAAAAATATAAATCCATATATTGTCAGTAATATAATAAATTCCCATTATTGAATTATAGTAATCTATACTAGTTTTGTATTTCAATATTCTCACTTGCTCAAATCAAAAGATGCTCACTTTTAGACAGCTGATTTTAATCTGTACGTTGCTCTTCAGCATCAAGCATAATTAGACTACAGTAGAGGATGATACTGTTTATCAGCAACCTACTGAGACACAGAAAATAAAACCCCTCTCTAAATTTACATAATCTCCAAAAAGCAATGGTGTTTTTGAAGATTGTGTTGCTGTGGCTGCACGTGGAATGTAGTCCTTTGTGTTGAGATTTACATAGGTAGAGTTCTGTAAAAACAAGGAAAATATTAACTCCCGAAAACATTCTAATTATATGTATTAACATTTAAAATTCTATTTATGCCCCTGACAGCTAGGAGCGATACTTGAAGCTATATCCATATCCAAGGAAGACTGTTGCGGTGCAGCATACTCTTTTGCTGAGCAGAGTGAGACTGAGGCGGCATTTAGATCCTGAAAATCTTGCTCCACTACCTAGCATGGGGGAGTTGCGAGTTTCCACGGCTGCTGTGCTGCCTGGCAATTCTCCTTCTGCACATCTGCATGACTGCCTGGGCTCAGCAGGAGACAGAGTTTACAGGGGACCAGCTGGGAGCTGGAGAAGAGTCACTCTTCTGTCTATATTCCTCCAAAGGTCTTGATTTTTTAAGTCTTTTTATTAAATTCATAGCATGTTCCCACAGGCTTTTTGTAAAATGCAGACACAACTAGGAGAGGCTACAATTATAAGATTAAACTAGGTCATGGCATCATCAACTCTTCACCTGTTGGAAACAGGCCACTTCTTTGCTGAAAACCCGCTGCAAGATCCATTGGGTGAACAGAAAGAGGCTTTGTTGCTGGTGTCTGGGACAACCACCAGACTTGAGAGGTACTTAGTTCCCAGGCTTGGGTAAAATAGGAAAGAGAGAACTTGAATTTGGGGAGTGTCTGGGCCAGCGTGAGTGCTTGCCTATATTTTGGTTTGATTCAGCAGGAATCAAAATGTTTTTTAGTTTATTTGTTTGATAACTTTTTACATGTCAATAGATTCAATACATAACATTTGTACTTTGCAGTACAGAAGGAACTGTCACTTAACAGCTGGAGGAGAGAGTAAATCTTTAGGACTTTACAAATATATTTGCAAAAGAGGGCAAAAGGCCCAAAGGAGAAAATGGTAGACCTTTGAGTCTGCATACCAATAATCCCTGCAGCCAACGACTGTGCAATGGCATAGAAGTTCTCCTTTTGACAGGTGAGGAGAAAAATAATTATGAAAAGGCATAGATATTTGGTCGACTAATGATTTGAGGTGTGCAGGGGAGAGTTCAGGCTTCCAGCTTCAAGGTTCTTGGCTATGTCTGTGCTAGTAAATGGGATGTGCCTGCTGCTGTTCTCTGCACTGAGGCCAACTGGCAAAGAAATACTTGAATTACACTGTTTAAGTTCTCTCATTCTCTAAAACAAGGTGCTTGAGTGAAGGCTGGGTGATACCAAAGTCAAAGGTCTTTGAAAGACTGCTGTCATTATTATCTCCTGACGAAAAAGGGGAAGCTTGCAGAGGACTGTACAGATGCTGAACTGGGGGACAGTCAAGATCAGTGGAAAAGTTATTCCAGTAATCAGTGATGTGACAGTCTCCATAGAAATTTTAGCAGTGAGGGTACACAGAAAAAGCTAGTGTGCTTAAATGTTCATCTGCAGTTCAGTCTGTGTCTGAGGATGAAGTTATCGAGCAAAATGCTGGAGAGGGAGAAAAAGTGGCCAAAGGTTATGGGATCCTCAGATGAAGAGGGAAGAGGAACATCTAAAGAATATGCTGAAAGATGATCGCAAGGGAGGGAAGAGAGGGAAGAGACAGAGCAGAGCACGTGCTATCAGGAAGAACTTGAAAGACCATTCTGCAGGCATCTGAAGGGATGAGGGAGGATGGAGGTGGATCTTAAATCGGGGGTGGAACTGTTAGAGTCACTGGTCAAAGTCAGCTCAGTGAAAGCCACTGCAGGGAGACAGGCTGGAGAGAGCAGAGGAGCACCAAGATGGTTATGACAGACTGTGCCCCTATTCAGTTTAGCAATCAAAGGGAAAAAAGGAAAGAGAATGAGAAAGGGACAAGCTGATAGCATAATGGAAGGGTGGAACTGAGATATGTTTAGACTGTAAGTAGAAGAAACCAGAGATGACTAAGAAATCAGAGAGAATAGTAAGGGGTGAGACAGGGATGAGTTCAAGGGAGATCAGATGGGAGAAATTTGGGACTTTGTCTATACAGAGAGGGAAATGTCAGGAAGAGGATGAAAGGAAAGTCCATCTGTACCACTAAAAGTGTTGGTCCAGCTTCAACAAAACTGCTGGCATAGATTCATTTAGCTGTGAAGATGGCAGAACTGAATTAGCAGCAGGGGACTGGGATTTCTACAAGAAGGTGTAATGCATAAGTGGGTGCTAGAGAGACATTTGTGGGGTTTGATGAGTTAGGCCTAACACAGAAGGAATGGGACAAAAAGTTTGAGAATGGAGGCCAATGAAGCATGAAGAGCATCAAACACAATATTAATATAAAGAGGGGAAAAAGGGCAGGGGAAAAAAGGGAGCTGGCTCTGCCAGTGGTTGGGAAATTACGAGGGAGCAAATGGCTGATACTGAAGGGATGATCAAGAGAAGTTTAGCCACAGTGAATTTAGAGAATCACAGGGCTGAAAGGGACCTCTGGAGATCATCTAGTCCAACCCCCCTGCCAGAGCGGGGTCACCTTAGAGCAGGTTGCACAGGAACGCGTCCAGGCGGGTTTTGAATGTCTCCAGAGATGGAGACTCAACCACCTCTCTGGGCAGCCTGTTCCAGTGCTCTGCCACCCTCAAAGTAAAGAAGTTCCTCCTCATGTTGAGATGGAACTTCCTACACTCAAGTTTGTACCTATTACCTCTTGTCCTGCTGCTGAGCACCACTGAAAAGAGCCTGGCCCCATCCTCCTGACACCCACCCTTTAAGAAACAGCAGCATTGCATGGAGGCTAACTCCAGTGAATAGCTTTCAGATGGAGCACTGAATCTTGGTGAAGTAAAGATCTGGGGAAACATACAGTGGAGGAGAATTAGGTGGGGAAGCTGGAAATGCTGATGATTAAAATGAGAAACTGGAAAGACAGAAAGAGGGAGGGGGCAGCTGATGCCTAACAGATAGGCTGATGGTGCAGACTTCCTTTTGGAAAGGCTTCTTTAATTGTCAAGTCTGTAGCAAACATCTTTTTTTATCCTCTAGGAACTTTACCCTAGATTTAACACCGTAATTATATCATTTTGTGCTCAGTTAGCTTTATAAGCCTCAGAGGAGGATCATGAGCATCACTTCCACACAACCCTGCATTTCTCTTGCTGTTAATTTAATGCTTATGAAGAGCCCATAAATTTGTATTGATCTTGATCTTTTTTTTTTTTTTCCTCTCTCCTTGCAGGCTTCAACCACATTAGTATATAGAACAGATGGGAGTCTTTAACTCATTAGAGGGAGCCAGTTTAATACTGACCCCATCAATCTGTTCTATTTTTACCTTGGAGACAAACGTTTTTCCGTAAAGGGTGTAGTTATATGCATCTGCTGTTGTGCATGTACCTAGATGACGGGTTCTGAAGTTACTGAGGCAGAACAAAAGGAAACAGGAACATTGCAGGGTGGATGAAGAGGAGACCTTTTGGCATGCTACCAAGCAGAAAGCATAACTAGAGTGAATTTATAACTCTGCTGCAGTTACTTAAGGAAAAACAAGAATGTACAAGCACAGCTTGGTATGCTTCAGAGTTTAACCTGTTTGTGTTTTAAAAAAAAATAATTAACTGCTGCATACACCTCCTCTTCTAAATTTAGTCACTCTGGGACAATTAGAGTAATTTTCTGTTTTCTACTTTAGTGCTCCTCTGAAACTACAGCATCTGGATAGCTTTAAGGACTGATTTAGCTCAGTAAAACAGAAAAGAAAAATGTGTACTTCTGTGCTTAACAGCTTCCTTTCATCAGGATTGCTTTCTCTTTCTTCTTTTGTTTTCCATTGCTGCGTGTGGCTTTCTGAAAGGTTAGTGTGTTAACTAACAGGGAAAGCTGCACTTGAAAGATTACCACACATAACACACAAAGTACAAAAGAGTGAGACATGGGAAGCACTATGGCATTCATTTATTAAACAAATTAGGTTTATGCAATGACATTAGCTTTATTTCTAGTAATTAGTACAGTGTGCAATACAGCAGTATTTGCTTTTGCTCAATTTGGGAAACTCTCTTGGAAAGACGGCTGAAACGTGGGGCAACTGCACCTACTGAGCAAAACAATTATTGGATTTTACAGCTTTATTTCAAATCAAGACCATGGACTTCAAACACTGAAAACACATCCTATGACTGCTCATTTGTGCAGCAAGTGACACTTGAATTGTGCTACTGTTACTGGAAGTGCATAGGAAAGTGTAATGAAAACGAAAACATGACTGCAGAATAAATTTGCATTTGTTTTAAGAGTCTATGTTGTCTCATAAAAGCAGTAAGAAGAAAACGTAGATAACATCCAAGATAGAAACAATTATACTTACAAACTGGACGACAGATACGTTGTGTGGTTTTCTTCCTTTATGCCTAGTTGGTAGAAACAGAACCATAAAACTAGATCTTCATTCTCTTAGAGATTTTGCCATCTCCTATTACTTACCGTGTAACGTGACACCAACATAATGTCTATGGCAGCCAATTGTCATTTCCCAGCCAGATGTTCCATCCAGAGAATTGGCTGTTTAGTGACAAGCCATTAATTCCATTCCAGTAACTAATTGTAATGCCTTAAGCTGCATCTCTAAAATAGATGCTTTTTACTTTTGCCCTCACAAAGAACTGTCATACTATTTCCTGAAAGTTCAGTTTGTTTCCTTTTAAGTAAATTTCCAAAGAAGGTAAATGAATGTAATTCCAGATTATAGCTTGAAGTAAAGAATAAACTACAAGATCAGATACATTCCTATTCCAGTTTTCATAAAATAAATAAATGATGTAAGAAATTGCTGCAAACATTTTCTAAATACATGGTTGATTAAAAAAAAACTCTAAATCAGTGTCTTCAGACTTTCTAATTGCTTAGTACAAAGGCCTTGCAGAACATAAACATTTTGCATATATTAGTTCCAGCTTCTTTCAAATTTTAGTAACGCATTTGTTATTTATATTATTTTCTTTAAGTAAAATAAAGTGATAGGTGAAACATGAAAGTATTAATGATTTTAACAATGGGTTTTGTAACTGGCCATTCCAAATCATATGTTTATGTCCCCATGGCGGGGAGAGAAAATCCCAAAACTTAGTCAAGGATTGAAGTGACTTACAGACAGCCTAATTTTTCTTTTTGCATCTGTCAGTAAACAAATAATGAATAAAACAAAATATTGTCAATGAGCATTGATTACAGCATTAAGTTTTCCTGCTCTGATGTTTTTAAAGGGAAACTGTTATTGACAGTGACACTTGAAAATAATTACAGATTTCTTAAAACCTAGCATAATCAATCCAGACATTGCCATGTACACTGTGCAGCTCAGACCACAAGCCTGAACCTCAGCTAACTTGCACCCCAATACATAAGTGACATTTGCCATGACAGTCCTCCTCGGTTTATGGTGAAATAGCAGAAATGTTCTGGGACTTGTTGCAACTGTAAGATGTGAGCCAGGATAAAAGCCCCTGCCTACAAACACAGCTGAGCCTTGTTGCAAGTGAAAACTGCTTTCCAGAAGTTCCGTGGCCTACAGGAAAGATGGGGACAAATTTTTTAGCAGGGCCTGTTGTGATAGGTCAAGGGGTAATGGCTTTAAACTAAACGAGGGGAGATTTAGACTAGATATAAGGAAGAAATTTTTTACAATGAGGGTGGTGAAACACGGGCACAGTTGCCCAGAGAGGTGGTAGATGCCCCATCCCTGGAAACTTTCAAGGTCAGATTGGATGGGGCTCTGAGCAACCTGATCTAGTTGGAGATGTCCCTGCTTACTGCAGGGGAGGTTGGACTAGATGACCTTTAAAGGTCCCTTCCAACCCAAACCATTCTATGATTCTACGATTCTATGATTCTGGGTGGGGATGTTCTCCACTTGCTCTGTGGAAATGAACCCACTGTACTTCAGTAATCAGCTGAAGGCAAAACGAAGTTAGGAGGAACAAATTACTCTGTAGTATGGAGACTAGTGCAAAATGTTGGTAAGAAAAGCTGGAGTCCAGTCCTTACTCCAGACGTCATTTGTGTATTTTAGCAAATGGCTATATAACGTAAAATCCTGATGCAGTTGTCGAGGTGTGGCTGGTACTCAAGATTTCCCCCTTTCTAAACAAGAGTCCTAGGGTTAGTGCAGAGTCAGAGTCTGGCTGTAGCACAGAGGCACAACTTCAACGCAACACCCTTATTGATAGTTGAGGTGATGTTGAACCACTTCAGGTGAATAAAGGGCTAGAACACAGGTCCCACAAGTCTTAGATTTCAGTGAGTAAGCTGTGTTAAAACAAATTAATAACAATCAAAAAGGTAAAATTTGTGGGTTTTGGAGAAACCAGGACCATTCTTGAAGAAAAAGTGGCCTCAGCTCCATTGACCTCCAGAAAAATTTGGACCTGCCAGCATGTGTTAGGCATGTTTTGAACTGGTGGACTGACAGGAGGAAGGTGTGGGAATGCTTCAGAGCTCGGCCTTGGTAGGACCTAGGTCTGAGGTCTGAATCAGTCTGCCAAAATGGAGTTAAACCTGAACTGGGACTTCTGGCTGGAAGGCTGAATTCTCTCTGAGGTGATTTCAAACTTGTTTGTAGAGACAGATTTCTTATGTAAAATACAGAGTAGTATTATAAGATTGATAAAGCAACAAACGTAATTTTAAATGTTCATAATGTATATAATTTTTTAATTGTCTTCCTAAAAATATCTTACAAATGACAAATCCCAGACTTTCCCCCAGGCAGTCTTTGAGGCCTGATATCAAAGGGTGAATAAGTGTGTATGTGACCATATATATTATTCTGTCATGAGTTGCCTTACAGCAATGAGTCTTTCATGATTTTAGATGCATATATCCCTGCTTAAAGTCTACAAAATACGATGAGCCATGACAATTATAATATCTTAACTATTAAGATTATTTTTTAAAAAAAATTCTTCCTGATTGTAGCTTTGGAAATTTACTTGATTTAGAAATTAAACTGAGTCCCAGATTCTTATATATTAAGATCTAAGAACCTGATGAATTGCTGCTGTCAGCTACATGCAAATTGCGTCTAGAAGCAGAGCTTTTGCCTTCACTTCCCAGACAGCATGAAGTTAATGAGCCAAACATGAGGTCCTCTTATAAAACCAAAATAGAAGGGAAAATAAAACTTTGGACTGGCTTTTGTTCAGAAATCTTGACACTGCTTGTAAGTATGACCCAAAAATGAACAAAAGACAGAGGCTATTAACAAATGAGAATTTTTTATCAGTGGGAGGACTTTGTGATGGTAGCAGGTTAAGGGTGGCATTTATGAAAGGTGGTGGGATTTTGATTTAACTTGCCATCTATCAGCTAATGTGACAAAAGTTTCCTGTAGCAAATCAAGCTACTTTGAAGGAGGCACAACAAAAACTGAGAAGCAGCTGCAATTGGTTTAATTCTTTTAGAAATTTTGATGTTTCTATATATATATCTTCTCTGTGACTGTGTCCTTTCAGAGGCCCAGGAACCCTACCTTGATTGCTTTGCAGAATGAGGCCGGCATGTCTTTCTCACTTATTTTGGCATATCGGTGAGACACTGTGGGTGGGTGGTGGGGTGGAGCAGCAACTTACTTTTCTTTCTCAGGGGCTGTTTTATAGAACAGAAAATCTCTTTACAGATCTACTGTCACTCTGTTTTCCCAATACAGAGCCTACCAGCTACTAGCTGTTCACTGCTAGGATTTCTTACAAAAGATATGTGAAAAGGTGTATGTGGAACTGTTAAATAGCAAGTACAACTCCAGAAGAAGAAATAAGAAGAAACCCCAAGACACTGGTTTCACGAAAAATGTAAAAAAGGAGGGTGTGGGAAGGACAAAAGATTACAAGGTTGCAAGGCAGCTATAAGTGAAGGGAACCTCGAAGATGGGACAGCTGCGGGATCTACAAAAAGAAAATGACTTTGTCACAGAAGAGGAGGAATGTATGTGTCTCTGCTTATGATACATAAGTTGTGTTGGTATTTGTCCCTCCCAATTTTGAATTTCCCAAATGGTCAGTCCAAATATTTATTGGAGAGCTTTAAGGAAAGAAGATTAAGATAACTGAAGTCCAGATTTGTAATTCAGTGGCAACGGAGAATGTGTGAGGAGCTTATTATTTTGTTTTAGTAAGCTTGATCATCAGTTCCTGACTATCCAGTTAGCAAGGAAGGACCGTGGAAACAGAGTCACGTTCTCTGTTTTCAAATGTGATCCTTTCACATTAGGGTTGTGGACAACTCTGTGTGAAGTGGGAAATGGTTTCTTGCTGGTGGTGTTTTCCATGCTGTCCATGGTCCAGGGATAAATGACTCTGTTGTCAAGGCTGTCAGTTTGTTACCTGTCACACACAATAGATTACACTTGCTTGTTTGTTAATTCTATGTAAGTCTAGCTTCTGGAGTCAACCTCCTAAAAGATACAGTCTTCCTTCAGGCTATGTTGTCCTTATAAATGATACAGCTACAGCCTTAATGGCTTTTGCAGCCTTCTTCTGTAACTTCTACGTGTCACGTCTTATTTCCCTTGCTGAGTTTGGCAGTCCTACTTATTGAATTAAAACTTTATATAACTATACTACCACCCCCTCAAAAAAAAAAAAATCAGAAAACCCAAAACCACCTCTTTGTTAATGTCTCTCAAGATGAGGGCCAATTTAAATCAGCCTGAAGCCCTTCTGTTTCAACATTAATCATGAACTCAAGAAAGCCATGTGTATTAGCACTTCATGCCATTCAAGAGCTTATGTTTTGGTGGTGGTAAAACTCAGTGTTTCAGTAATTTCTTATCCTGGAACTAAGCCTCAAGCACTAAAAATAATTGTGTGTCCTTTGCAATTTGTTGTTCTTTACTAAAAAGACTAGAATCTAGTGTACAAATGCACATTTTCTAATCTGTAACCATTGTAGATCAAACTTGTGCTGCTCAAGATTCATGTGTATTGTTATGGTGTGGGGAAGGCAGAGACAATTTCATCAGGGCAAGGAGATGGCATCTAGCTTTCCTCCCAGAATGATGTGAAGTCACTCTGTCAAATATGAAAATAAACATCCTGTATGCCTGATCATAGAATCATAGAATCATAGAATCATAGGGTTGGAAGGGACCTCTGGAGATCATCTAGTCCAACCCCCCTGCCAGAGCAGGGCCACCTAGAGCAGGTTGCACAGGAACGCGTCCAGGCGGGTTTTGAATGTCTCCAGAGATGGAGACTCAACCACCTCTCTGGGCAGCTTGTTCCAGTGCTCTGCCACCCTCAAAGTAAAGAAGTTCCTCCTCATGTTGAGATGGAACTTCCTACGCTCAAGTTTGTACCCATTACCTCTTGTCCTATTGCCGGGCACCATTGAAAAGAGCCTGGCCCCCTCCTCCTGACACCCACCCTTTAAGTATTTGTACACATTAATTAGGTCACCCCTCAGCCATCTCTTTTCCAGACTAAACAGACCCAGTTCCCTCAGTCTTTCCTCATAAGAGAGGTGTTCCAGTCCCCTAATCTTCTTCGTAGCCCTATGCTGCACCCTCTCCAGCAGTTCCCTGTCCTTCTTGAGCTGGGGAGCCCAGAACTGGACACAGTACTCCAGGTGTGGCCTCACCAAGGCAGAGTAGAGGGGGAGGATGACCTCCCTCGACCTGCTGGCCACACTCTTCTTGATGCACCCCAGGATGCCATTGGCCTTCTTGGCCACAAGGGCACATTGCTGGCTCATGGTCATCCTGTTGTCCACCAGGACTCCCAGGTCTTTTTCCACCGAGCTGCTCTCCAGCAGGTCGGCCCCCAACCTGTACTGGTGCATGGGGTTATTCCTCCCCAGGTGCAGCACCCTACACTTGCCCTTATTGAATTTCATAAGGTTTCTCTCCGCCCAACTCTCCAGCCTGTCCAGGTCTCTCTGTATGGCGGCACAGCCTTCTGGTGTGTCAGCCACCCCCCCCAGCTTTGTGTCATCAGCAAACTTGCTGAGGGTGCTCTCTATCCCCTCATCCAAGTCGTTGATGAATATATTGAAGAGGACTGGGCCCAGTACTGACCCCTGGGGAACACCACTCGTCACTGATCTCCAACTGGACTCTGTGCCCCTAACCACTACCCTCTGAGCTCTGTCTTTCAACCAGTTTTCTATCCACCTTACTGTCCATTCATCTAACCCACTCTTCCTAAGCTTCCCTATGAGGATGCTGTGGGAGACCGTGATCTTGACTAAGGGAAAAAAAAATGGAGAAAGAGCACAGTGAGAATTGCATGTAAGCATCCTTCTGTACTGATTTTTGTAGAACTCCTCCAGGATATAGCAAGGACAGAAAGGCCTTGTGTTCACGTGGAAAAAATGATTTTTAGTGCGTTTAAAAATGCCTATTGAAATGCTTGGCGCTTTGGGTGGGATGCATTCTGCCTAAGTTCAGGCACAGACAGCATAGAAATTGGCATCCTAAAATAGGATGTCATTTGACATCCAAAGGTCAGCTGAGTCCCAGTTAGAAAGTCTATACCACAACTGCAAAACAGCTGAGGTCAGTCTGCCTAGCCGTGACCTTTGCAAAATATCCCTTTTTAACTCAACAGGCAGCTCTAAGGGAACTTGGCCCACACTCTAGTTCAGCATCCCCTTCACAAAGGGCTGGCCCAGCTCCACAGATGCCCCACTAACATCTGAGTTCCAGTGCATTCCTCTGCTCGTTTATTCCTGTCTCATTTCCATTTCTAATGAAAAAAGGTTAAAAAAAAAGGGAAAGAGCCTGGACCTTTTAAGTTTCCCAGTCCCTGAAACGACTTCATGATTACTTTTGTTTTGGTTACAACAGGTGCCTGTTAGATGACCTTGTCATCAAAATACTTCCCTGCCAGCAAAATACTTACTTCAAAGGAGGTAGCTTGTTTTCTGTGTCTATTACTTTCAAGTAGTGCAGGATTTCAGCCAAGAGCCTACTAGGAAACAACTTATACTAAGGTGTGTGGGAAGATGCACCAGGGAAGGCCATGCTTTCAGTAAAAGTAATGAAAGTTGGGTATCTAAAATGCACTTGACAGCTGCAGGGAAGTCCAAACAAAGAGTTTCTAATTCTCATGTGTTTTATAAATCAGAGACAGAATCCCCAATGATCTGTACTTTGATGTATGTAAAGCCTTTTTTTTCCTACTGTAGGCATGATTTTAGTCTTTTGGGGGAGGAACGGAGAGTATATCTGCCATATGGTGTTTTTATGTGGTCTTCTTCAAGCAAAAAAGAGTGAGCTCTGCCCATATCCTGACCCAGACAGACACTGCACATTCATGTTAGCTCAGCATCAAGGCTAAGTTTATTTGCCATTTCTCTTAGCAGGGCTATGACTGCTTGCTTACACTACATATCTTAGAATCATAGAATGGTTGGAGTTGGAAGGGACCTTAAAGATCATCTAGTTCCAACCCCCCTGCCCTGGGCAGGGACACCTCCCACTAGACCAGGCTGCTCAAAGCCCCATCCAGCCTGGCCTTGACCACTTCCAGGGATGGGGCATCCACAACTTCTCTGGGCAACCTGTTCCAGTGTCTCACCACCCTCACAGTAAAGAATTTCTTCCTAATATCTAATCTAAATCTACCCTCTTTCAGTTTGAAACTGTTACCCCTCGTCCTATCATTACACTCCCTGATAAAGAGTCCCTCACCATCTTTCCACTAGGCCTCCTTTAGGTACTGGAAGGCCACTATAAAGTATCTTCTCACTCACTGAATATTCCAGGACCTTGCATGGCTCAAATGCTGAGCTCAAATGGTTGTGGAAGGAGAGAATCATGGGAAGGAAAGAAAGGGAACAGCAAATTTTATTTTTAAATAAGAACTCTGGGAAATAAATAATTTAAAATAAGACTGTAATCATCTTATTGGTATCCTAGTGCTACTAATCAATACATTTTTCTGCCATAGCCATGTTCTAGAAAGCAACTTGTTGTAGGATGTGTTATTACTACCTCTACCTTTAACTGGACTTTCTAAGCTATGGAAGATATTATGACAATGTCCTCTACATACTGAATTGATACAATCTTTTTGAGCAAAATTCCAGCTCTTCAAAGAGTTAGCCAATAGGACCCCCTGTGAAAATGCCTTCAGGGACTAGCGAGCAGAACAGAGCTGGCGGATCCTTAAGGACGCTTTCCATAGACCTCAAGAGCTCTCGATCCGCAGGTGTAAGAAATCAGGAAAGGAAGGCAAGAGACTGGCATGGCTGAATTGAGATCTGCTGGTCAAACTAAAGAGCAAGAAAGAGATGCACAAGCAGTGGAAACAGGGACAGGTGTCCTGGGAAGAGTATAGGGACGCTGCCTGGTTGTGTAAGGATAGGGTCAGGAAGGCCAAGGCGCAGCTGTAGCTGAACTTGCCAAGGGACACAAAGAGTAATAAGAGCTTCTGCAGGTATGTCAGACAGAAAAGGAAGGTCAAAGAAAGTATACCACCCTGATGTGCAAGACTGGCAAACTGGTAACAATAGATGAGGAGAAGGCTGAGGTTCTCAACAACTTTTTTGCCTCAGTCTTCACTGGCAGCCTCTCTTCCCACACCTCTCAAGTGGATGGACTCAAGAGAAGTGCAGAGACAGATCAGGTTTGTGACCACCTGAGGAACCTGAATATACACAAGTCTATGGGGCCTGAAGAGATGCCTGAAGGAATTGGCTGAGGTAGTTGCCAAGCCACTCTCCATGATATTTGAAAAGTCATGGCAGCCAGGTGAAGTCCCTGGTGACTGGAAAAAGGGAAACATTACACCCATTTTTAAAAAGGGTAGAAAGGAGGACCCTGGGAACTACTGACCTGTCAGCCTCACGTCTGTACCTGGGAAGATCATAGAACAGATCCTCCTAGAAGCTATGCTAAGGCACATGGAGGACAGGGAGGTGATTCCAGCCAGCCAGCATAGCTTTGCTAAGGGCAAGTCCTGCCTGACCAACCTGGTGGCCTTCTATGGTGGAATGACCATATCAGTGGCGAAGGGAAGAGCTACAGATGTTGTCTATCTGGACTTCTGCAAGGCCTTTGACACAGTCCCCCACAACATCCTTCTCTCTATATTAAAGAGATATGGATTTGATGGGTGGACTGTTTGGTGAACCATTCTATGATTCTATTAACATCTTTCTAATAAAGCCTTCTTTTGAGTCCCAAACTAATTGCAGCCCTTCTTAATTGACATGAGGCTCAAATCATAACCATGCCATCGATACACGTTAAGGATGCCACTAATGATAGGCATAAGACATCAGTCAAGCAGCTAAAATACTGGTAACATCTCAAAACATGTACCATTGATTAAAACAACCAAGTCAGATCTTGCATAGAATAATGATTATCTATTGTTTGTTACCAGAAATTCAGATGATAATTGCCAGTTAAAGTTACAGGACTGTATTTCTGGTTTCGATAAAAGCAGGTGTATCCAGAATATGGAGCAGCTAAAAACAAAGCTATGTGTCAAAGATATTCACATTGAAACTTAATTGAAGAATAAATCAAAATGTTTATCTGCAGGTACACTGAAACCTTTCACTGGCATAAATCATCATAAATCTGTTTACTTTGGGGGTGATTTACACGTATGGAATCCTAACCTGGTATTTTTTAAAAATCATTCCCTGAGTAGTCTCACACATGTGACATTTTTACTAGTCCGTTTAAAGGTAAACTTTGGGCAATACCTAATCTCAGTTTCTCTTGTGTGCTCATAGTTGACTAGTCATTCAGGGGATTAGGATTTTCTTCAATGGCTGAGATTAACTCTCATTTGCCCTACACATTAGCCTATATGGGACAACTGAGTAATGCTGCCCAAAGTGCCCTGCATCTGGCTCAAAAGGGAGGAAGCTGCCGTGGGTGTGAAGGTCCTGGGTTAGATTCCTGTCACGGCCCACTGTGAAAGAAAGTCTTTCAAAAACTGTTTCAAAAGCAAAATGCACTTCATGGGCTCGCTAGGAATATAACCCCCTGACACCGGACCTGCTTACTTCTTCATTCCTGGCTCCCCGACTCCCCAATGTGTTGGCCATTGGAGAGATGAGGGGAGGGCAAATGAGCCAGCAACAAACCAGTTTTTCCTGGGAATTGTCCTTGAGTTTGTTGGGCGTTTTGTCAACGTATTCCCCAGAACATTTCAGTTCTGAGATGTCTGGCATTTTCTGTCAGAAAAATGCCAAGTCTAGAAAAACTTCAGCCGTGTCAGCTGTATTTTCGACTACATGCCTATTTGTGTTAAAGCTTTTTCTTTGACACGCTGTTGCTTTTCAGTTGGAATTAATTGAGGTAATTGAAGAAGCCACTTAGAACAAGCAACCCTGAAAGGCAAACATGTTTATGTTAACCATAAGAGAAAGACTTGGGGTAGTGGTGGGACAAGGCTGCCATGAAACTGGTCCTAAGTGATGGCCAGGAGCACTGATAGCCCTGATAGCCAGGCACCACTTTGCAAGTGAGCAGACTTACAGGAAAAGAGGGGATCCGGAGGACCCAGCACCTTGGGAGGTCCTTACCGAAGCCACCAGGGTCTGAGGCATGTGAGGATGCCTACGCCACGACCCCCACCCCACGCAGGGGGTCTGAAATGGTGAATTGTGCTGCTGCAGCAGTTGTACAAAGAGCAAAGTTTTACCGTAGGGAAGATGCGTGAGCTGTACAATAGCTGACATGTATGGATCATTTAAATTGGTTTACTGCTTTGTAAAAATGCTGTGTACGGTGACTGATGTGAAAACAGAAGAGGCAGCTTAGGTATGAGCTATGTTACTTGGGTTTCTCCAGAGAAAATTGGTTTATCTTCCACTGGTCCATAAATTCAATTTGCCTCCTTGACTTCCTGTATTGATACAAATGGAGTAAATCAGAAGATGGCTTAAGCAGACATGTTGAGGTAAGCGTTTTTCATTCCCTTTTCTCAATTAAATGAGCTGCAATTGCATTACGGGCGACTCTGCTCTTCCAACTCATAAATATTCTTAATGCATTCTGTCTAGCGAAACCTATGGTGACGCAAACAACTGCCCCCGTGACCCATCCTTTCCATTCTTTGACATATGTTTGGAGAACTACATTTTGAACTGAAGTTATTGCTAGCTGGGATATAGAAATATTGAGAGTTCTTTGTATATCCATTTTCTTTCATATGTGAGTACAGACTGTCTAATTGTCAGATGGCCATTAGACATCAACAATTTGTAGCTGGAAGGAGGATTTTATAGTACAGGCTTGCTTTTAAGAGCCGTTCTGGTACTGGTTCAAAATTAACTTTCAAAACATTTTATAGGTCATTTTCTTGCCTTAGAGAAGAGTGCAGCTGGAATGAAGAGCAGATTTAAGGAGTGCAGATGCTTTTGCAAAGCCAGAAAGAAAAAGGTAAAAAAGTCTCCCCCATGATACAGCTTTACATATGGCTAGTATACAGATCAAAAATCAATGATGTTTGCAGAGAAAAAGTTACCAGCACCAGTATTTTTGTGGCTTTTAATTAATATAAACTTAGTTATTCTGAAAAACGCTGCTTTACTAGCTTCTGCAGGGGCATTTAAAATACGTTCTGCAGCCTACCCATGAACCAGTTATTCACTCCACTTGCAAACAAAGGGAACATCAGCTCTTTCAGTAGTGCTGTGCTTTTTTTTTTTGAAGTGCTTTGGCTGAAAGTTTATAAAGTGATGATTTTTTTTTTAAGCAGAACAATCCTGCTTACTAAAAAAACGCAACAGACATATTCAAGGACTCCCTAAATTAACCCAGAGTTTTGGAGCTGCTGTAAAAATCAGTTGCTGCTTTCTAATTTTAGGGTTTCTTACTGGCAGTATAATAAACTGATCCTGTCCAAATATCCATCTTTCTTCTTACATCCAGTAAGGATGAGAGTAATATAGATATTTTATTTTTCTGTCATAATTCAGGCAAGTATTTCAGTTTGTAAAGACTATTGCAACACTGCTTTGGAAAGGAGATGCAGAGGTAGTATTTTTATGCTGCTTTAGCAACCCACCATAGTATTTTTACTGTAATGATCAAGTTTACTTTTCCACAGTGAGACATCATGGAAATTGAAGGTATTTTCAGAGCATAAGATGTGGTTTAGAGCCGCAGACAACTTTCCTACCAGTGATGTGAAGATCCACAGAACATTTATTTTTAATTTACTCTGCCCTACAAGAAGACTGTAGTCCAGAGACCCCAGTCCAGAGATTACTTGTCAAGATGAGTGGAACTTGTTCAGCCTGTGAACCAGAGCCCGGGCCTTCCATCCTCCAGGTTAATGCCATAATCAGTAGGCTACAAAGTAAGGTATTTACATTTCTCTTCTCAGCCTTGAAGTCTCTTATCTTCTTGGCTGCTGAGCTGCAGAGACTTGATGGATGTTTCTTTCACTAGCAGAGCATTGTATAGACATGGTGAGGACCTGCTCCTCCGAAACATATTTTTGACACAGTTCAGGACCTAAGGCTACCTCTTCCTGAAAGCATCTCAAGGTACTTTCCTCTAGGAGAGGGCATCTCACGCAATATAGCCAATTGACCACGTGTAAACTCTAGCGAGGAGGCAGAAATTGTAATTAGCTATAATTTTTTGGCTTTCTGTGCAGTGCATGGCATATTTTTGGATTGCTCTTTGGAACTGTTCCTAATTCTATCCATTAATTATGTAGGATGCCAGGATGTCTAACCTTGCTCTTCTGAGTTGCACTGCAGAAGTTAGAAAAGCTCAAACTTGTATTGTGGATTTTCCCTCCAACCTGTAACACAGGGTCTGTTAAAAAAGTAGAAAGCTAACTTTTTAAAGCAAACATCAGTGATGCTCAGTTCAAGGAAAGCCCCACAGTACAGCCTGTGTGCTAAGTCCTTGCTTCAAGAAATTATTTTTCAGATTAGTGTCATGTTGACCACATGCAGAGTAGCTGAAGAGTAGGGGAAATGAAATGCTGACATCGGAGACAGTGAAGTCAAGCCTGGAGACACACAGTAATCCACCTCACCAAAGAGGAGGCACTCCTGGAAATTTCTACCTACCGGGACAAGACCTTTGCTGCTTCCTGTATTTCTGTAACATCAACCCCTGCTGAGAGGATCTTGGCACACTGAACTTCCCTGACACCCCTGATTTGTGCTGGGAGACTCCAGTGGGCTGTAGGAGCAGAAAGTGGCCGACGTGACAACATGGCTTGCTGGAGTTGGACCTAGTTGGGGCCTGGATGAGGAAGGCTTTGTATCTGAGCTGAAGGGTTGGTCCAGGATAATGGAAAGGAAATGCAGTGCACTCAAAATTATTTGCAACAGTCCTGGCCAGTGTTTCTGTCACTCAGCAGTGTTTTACTAAGGAGTTCTTGTGCATTAATAGAAAGACAGTGGATGGCTTGGTGCCATCATTCTTATCTAAAGATCACTAAAGAGTTCATATTTACCAATCTACACATTTGCAGTATGCAGATGCTCTTTAATTGCAAATGGAAGATGCAGTCGGACAATATGCATAGCGTGCTGTGGGGAGACTGAGTAGAAATGAATTGTCATCAGGTTTCACAAAGAAGCTATGGCCCAGACTGTGAAGGAGAACATATGTTCTGACACGGTAAAGTTCTAGAATTCATCTGCTGAGCTGGATTAACAAATCATTGCTTTCTTCCAAAGCCTGCATAGAGTGATCCTTGGAATATTTTTTCTCAATATATATTTATTCTAATAATTGTTAGAATACTTTTACTCTGTGGTGTGTTGTTTCAAAAATTTAAAATAACT
Organism: Dromas ardeola; assembly: GCA_013398915.1. Taxonomy (NCBI): domain Eukaryota; kingdom Metazoa; phylum Chordata; class Aves; order Charadriiformes; family Dromadidae; genus Dromas; species Dromas ardeola. Next base: position 44,491 of record VYZM01014482.1, on the reverse strand, counting down.
GCATAGATGCTATTTAATGCTTTTAGTGTAGGTCATGACTGCAATAATAAACACTGTCTTGTTTTCTAAGTAAAATTATATATGAATGCATTACATCCATTTCAGCTGACTATATTCAAAGAAAAGTATGAACTATACTAGGTCTGACAGATAAGTAAGAGTGAATAGAAAGTTCCCAGAAAGCAATACCTAAATCATACCTGAAATGCCAGTTAGTCTCAGATTATTCACATCCCCACTTAAAACCAGCCTAGAGGTTAGTGCAATTTGCTCCTAATGGATCTAACTGGGGGTAGAGAGGCCTTATGTTCCTCATTTTTATGAGAAGAGTGACAGGGGTCCAGCGCCTCTCAAAGTAAGTATTTCTGGTTTTGTCCTGAAGATTTTCCTATTCTTCTGTCTCTGTGACAAAAATAATAATGCACATAAGCTGATGGTACGAGCTGCTTACGACCACAGGGTGAGTTACGCTGCTGTGAGAGGAAGCACTGACCGGCATGCCATCTCCTCAGAATCTCTCCCTGCACAGGGCACAAGAAAAGCTTACTGGTTTCAAGCAGCCGAGGTAAACAGTTGCCTTTTTATCAATGGGATGGGGCTGCGTGGTCTCCTTGCGAGGGGCAGGAGCGGTTCTGGCAGCCTCCGCACTGGAAAGCCGCATCCTTCTCAGATGTCAGCAGACAGCAAATGCTCTTTGCTCTTTAAAGCAAAGTTCACAGTTACACCAAGAGACAGGGAGATTTCAGGCACCCTTTAGAATGTTTCTGAAAATCATCACGGTAGAGTTTTTTTATATAGCTTTAATATGAACACTGTCATTCCTGTCTTTGGCAGCCATCATGCGCTGATGACAGGAAGCTCAGTCCTTTATGGCCTTAACTAGCCAAGAGAAGATAGCTGTATTTTTCTCAAAACAAAAGAAAAGCAAGTGGTAGCTTTGGGCTGATTCTGGAGTCTTTAGCCTGGTCTTTATCCTGCATTATTAACTTTAGTTGTGAGCTTGAATACTTCGTCCTGCCCAGGTCTGTGGCTTTTGTATGCTGAACTATATTCCAGAATAATTTATAATTTTTCTAATTTTATACCTGTGTTGTACAAGATTTTATCCACATCTGTCTGATGGCTGGCAGAGCCAGGCTGCTACCACCATGCTGTACTGTCTGAAGAGGCCTCTGAAAAGGTCTTTGTAAAAACATTTATATAATGCTGCAAGTTGCTTTGTACTGCTAGACAATTTTAAAGGACTGGAGCTACTACATTAGAAGTACATCTTTAACAAGTCACTGTGCAATTTAAAGACATACAGCACAACCCTCTCAAAGATGAAACAGTGTAACAGGCTCAGTGTATATTCTCATACCATTTTTAGCTTCCAGTAGTCACCAGCTGTATTAAGAAAGAGGACCCAAGAAATGTGAGATTCTTTTGAGGCTTTCTACCTCTCCTGTTACCATCCACAGGGTGCTAAATAACTCCAGTTCATAATGATGTTGTTTAGCTTGCTTTCATCCATGTTTGTCAGTGGACATGTAGCAAAACGTAATTACCTGTACATTAAACCCAAATAGCTACGAACAGGTCCTGTCGTCCATCAGAGTCAGAGCATGCTTTTGAACTTGACCAGCACCTAATTCAAGGTTCATTGGTGGTGTATTCTGGGAAGCGCCACTTCTCCTGTACAATTCTCCATCTTTCTGGACAGTTACAGAACCAGTGGCCAGGTGGTGTGACAAGTGAACTATTTTTAGTGCTATAATAAGAAGGAATTTGTCTAGGAAGAATCCCAAAGTCCCTCCTTGGTTTCTACTTGAATTCCATCAGCATGATCAGCAAGGCACTCAGGGCTGTGTCTTTCAAATTCCGGGCACTTTTATTATTTTGTTTATCTGCCTATTCCATTTGCAATATTTTAATTGTCGGTGGCATCAAACCATGCTCTTATTTGTTTCTATGTTTTTTTTTCCGTCACGGGCATTATGTCAATACCTTTTAGCATAGACGTGTAGAACATTTAGAACATAAATGTAGACCTTTACACTAAAAACATGGGTAGATTCAATCCATTGGTAGCCAGATACTACATTCTGGAGATCGCACGTCCATCATGCACTTAGACAAAAGTTTAGTAATATATTATTATAGAAAACATTATTTCTCGTGGTATCTGTCTGTAAAAAACAGTCATCTGATCACTGCAACTTTTACTTCATCAAATACATGGGGATTGATTAATCCCTTCTATATCATACAGTAGTTGGATGTTGCTGCAAATATGATGATGAGCTTTACTACGGACCACACAGCATTCAACCAAAGACAACAAAAATTTACTTTAGACTTAAGGTGACATGTAGCAGACGTCTTGATTTACATCCCACTCTCTGCTGGCTTATTTACAAGATAAATTATTCGTCCTGGGTACAGCCAATGGCTTTACCCATAGTATTTCTGCATATTTAACTACAAAAGGCATCAATAAACCTACTTAATAAATCAGCTTCATTAAGGAATCACGCATGTCATACGTTCTGTGGATTTGCTAATTAGCAGTGCTGCACACTGCAGATAGGAACCTCCAGAACCTGTTACAAGCAGCCTGGTGTTCAGGAAGATTAATCACCAGGCTACAAAGCTCCGATGCTGTATGAGAATGTTCAGTGGAGAAATTAAATGCCTCCAGGCAAACCGTAACTTGCATACCCTGTTTCCACAGTCGTCACTCACCTATTTGTTTATTTAAGATAGCAAATTACCACTCATGCCTCATCATAAGTGGCTTACTGAGAGATGAAAGAGCCCCATCCGGCTCTGCCCCAGGCAACGCAGGGGCGCGTGGGCACTGAGCTTGGGTCCTAACAAAATGTGTTCATGAGAGAGCATTTATTTGCCTTTTTTTTTTCCACTGTGAAGGGAACAAAAAATGTATGTGACATAAAGCACCTGCTATGTTTGTGAATAGTGTAAGAATCCTTTGCTTCCCGTGGCAATTTTTCTCTCGTTTCTCTGTTGCTTACCATGGATGTGTGGAGGAAAAAGGTGCATAGTAGACAGTCATGTACATTTAGCTAAAATAGCATGAAAGCAGCTTTGAAGAAAAGGACCTGGGAAACCTAGAGGGCAATGAATTTGACCGTGAGTCAGTAATGCATCTTTGTGCAAAGAAAGCCAATGGCATCCTGGGCTTCCTTAGGAAGAGCATGGCCAGCAGGTTGAAGGAGGTGATCCTTCCCCTCTACTCAGCACTGGTCGCACCCAGAGTGCTGGGTCCTTCATGAAAGAGACATGAACATACTGGACCAAACCCAAGAAAAAGTCACAAAGATGATTAAGGGACGGAAAGCTCATGTCTATGAGGAGAGGATAACAGAGCTAGAACTGTTTAGCCTGGAGAAGGCTCAGAAGACCTTATCCATGTGCATAAATACGTGACTTGGTGGTGGGATGGCTGAAGTAGACAGATCCAGGCTCATCTCTGTGCTGCCCACTGACAGGAAAAGATGCAATGGACACAAACTGAAATGCAGCAAATCCCACTTAAGAAAATATTTTTTTTACAGAGAGGGAGGTCAAACACTGGCACAGGTTGCCCAGAGAGGTTGTGGAGTCTCCACCCTTGGAAACATCCAAAGGCCAACTGGACATGGTCCTGGGCAACTTGCTCCAACTGTCCCTGCTTGAGCTGTGGCTCAGAAAATAGACAATGTCCAGAGGTGCCTTCCAGCCTCGGCATCTCTGTGGTCCTGAGCTTCACACAATGCAGCAGCTGGCACCTCCTGGCTAGCATGACAGTCCCTTTAATGTACACCTCCTTGCAGATTGTTTTTATGTGCTATTTGAGAAGCAGAGGAGAGGGAAAAGGTCCACATTAGAGGAAGTAGGCTTGTCTGGTCTGCTGATAAAAGTTACAGATTCAGGGTGCAAGAAAGCCTCTCCTGTTGTGACTGTCAGCTTGTGTTATGCAGAAGAATATAGGTATACTTTGTAATTTTGCTGGGCAACTGTATATTTGTTCTTTTGCCCTTTCCAGAAAGAAATACATCAGTGACTAATGACTTAGGTCACATTGTATGGCAAAATTAAACACACAATAGTATTAATAGGAGCCATTTTTCTTCCCTTCTTCTAATGTTTATGACAAATGCTTCTGTGTATAACTGTAAATAATTAATGACTAACACACTAAATTAACGGCAGTAATTTAAGATGGATTATAGCAACATCAATCAAGCAGCAGATATGCTTGTAAAAAAATTACAATGGGCTCGTTCCTCCTCTATATTTTAAGGTTTTACATAGGATCATATCTCCTGTAATCTCCCTAGGATTTCCCTTAACAGCCTCATATCCTTAAGCTCCTATATAAGCAAGAGTTATTGTGGAAAAAGGCAGGTCATCTGGACTCTGTCTGGCATAATGCAATTTTCTTTTTCTTCTAAGGTCGGCTGAGTTCATTGCAGAAAACCAGCCCAGCTATTAGCCATTGGGAAGATTATTCTGTGACTCCCACTCTTTCAGGAAAGCATGAAACCAGATGTCAGTTTCTGGAAATGTAATGAGTTAAAATTTAGTAACAGCCTTTTCTCCTTCTCACTTTCCATAAAATAATAGAGCTTATAAGCAAAGAAAACACCTACATTCTCAGAGAGGGCAGCAGCAGAGGCATATTTATCATGTCAGTTTTCTCTGAGATGTGCGGCTTCCAATAAATTTCATGTGCTGTCAGCGTGGAGGATAATGTGTCCCTGAAACAACAGGTATTGTAGAGCTGAAGAGCTTCTCCTCCAAGAAGCATATAAACCACGCTGAGTTCGAAATAATGTAAAATTCGGTTTTCAAATGTACAAGTTCTCTTGAGGGAATTACCAGGCAGAAAAGGAAAAAATGCCTTCGTTATTATTTTTTAAGTTACAAAATTTGTTGAAATACAGAATTCCCTAGGCACAGAAGGTTACTCCTGGTGGCTTTGGCAAACTCAGTTTTAGAAGTAACTATGAACAGACATTAAAGAGAGAGCTAGCAAAGAGGACTATGCCCAATTTCCCTTTAAGACTTCAGATGATACATTTTTTAACACTGAATAGTATTACCTGAGCGGAAGATATGTACTACCTTTACCCCAAAAGGGAGTATGTAAAAAAATCTGAATTTTCTTGTTCTTTTTAGAGTGAAAACAAAGCAAACACTTCCCAAACCAACAGAAAGGATCCCTTTTTGCAGGGGTGGGACTAGATTCAACCTTATGATATGGGAGTGGACAAGAAAAGACACTGTACGTTTGATCAGGAACCTCCCCAGCTCATGTTAAAAAGTGGGGAGAACCGACAAGACTTAGTCGCCTCCTAATTCCCGCCTGCCCCTAATTAAGATGTTTACTCATGCTCCTGCCTCATAAGCATGCCTTACCTTGCAACCATGTGTTCTTTTTTTGTTGTCCTTTTGGTATGTGCCAGACGTCTGTGCCTGTGCTTATATCACAAATAATTTGAACTAGTGACTAGTTCTTTATTCATATCTTTGAAGGCCATAGGTTAGCGTTTATTAAACTGTGTGAGACATTGTCAGTTTGTGTGCAACATGACTGAAGCATGACGAAAGCTTTACACGTTTGCATACATGGAAACATACGTGCAACTAAGCTAGTAAATGTAAGCAACATATGAAATTTCAAAATTAAATCTAATTTCCCTTTGGTTGTAAATAAGAGCTACAGAGACAGCACAGCATAATCTGGATTGTGCAATTTTAATGAAGATTGGTTGTCCTTCTAATTAAAAGAGAATGAGAAGCACTGTGCTAGGTGACACTTTGGCAATCAGAATGAGACAAACCGTGGTCTTAGTGAAACTGATATTCTCAGTTAATGTGATTGCCTGTGAACTGCCTATAGCGTGTTTTTAAGACATGTTGTTTGCATAGGCTCTTGCTGTAAAAAAGATGCCCAGCCATTAAAGCCGCGAGTGGAAGCTGACGCAGTGGGAAACATGCCAAGTGGCAGGAGGAGAAGACTGGAGCCTTGAGACATTCGGGGATTCTAGCTTCAGAGGAAGATTTGCTGTGTTTTGATTATTATGCACAGTTTATTAAAATGGGAAATAAAGCAGTAGCCTCCTGTACTGCAAGTAACCAGTGCCTATGGAGAGGTCTGAGGGGCTTGTGTTTTCAGCGTGCAGTGGTTTGGTCCAGGTACTTTTGTGTTTAATATGAATGAGCTTGCCCTGAAGCATCAGTTCTCAGGCCAACAGGCCATTATAAACCATCCAAAACACTCGTGGCTCACTGATTTAGAACTGACAGGTTGCTAGATTATACCTTATTCGTAGTTTTGGGACTACCAATTGTGCTCTAGCCACAGTTTAGCCACCACTACTCATAACTTTCAGTTGGAGGCTCGAGACAATTTTAGGTTAAATGGATGTTTTGGATATTTCCACACACCCAAGGGCTAAAGGAGATGTGATATCAACAGGAGCAGATATTTGCTCTGTAATTTATAAACTTAGAATATAGAGTATATAGACTGTGTTTATGGGCTTGTAAATACCTGATGGTAGTAATGAAATTGGTTGAGTTACTGAGGTGCTCAGGCATTCAGACAGGGTGGGAACATGCCCTTCCTTTTATGTTTTAATTTTAAGAAAAAAGTTATTTATTTCACTGAGATTAATTCAGAAGTTTTTGATTGTTAGCAAAAAGCACAAGAATTAAGAAGTTAATAATAGAGTTTCTTATAGGAAGCTTAGCAATCAAAAAATGACATTCCAGATACAGAACACTTGTTCCCATCATCAGTCTTGTAATTCCCTACCAAAAATCTGAACTTGAGTGGATATAAATAATGGGTTGCTGGAGATACCTTGATGAACAATCAATAGCAATTTTTTACAGGAAGCAAAATCTTAAGAGCACAAAAAAATCACCACATTCAATTCTGCTGTTGTTTTTGTCATTATCATCACAAGCCCCGCTTCAGCTGAAGAAGTGGAAAAAAAAATGAAGGATAAACAGAAAACAGGAAAATAAAGAACACTGCAGAAATCATCCCAAAGGAATGAGAAAGGAGAAATGAAGGAAAATGGACAGTTCTGTTATTATTAAGGATAATAGGTTCTGGGAAATTCCACTTTAACTATGAACCAGAACTGGATAAGGACTAAGCATTGCAGTTCTCAGGGATATAAGAAAAGCAGAAGGAAAATTAAATCAAGTCTCAAAGTCAGGCATATATATGTGTCATATGATTTATGTATATGCAGACCAAAAATGTCTGTGAAAACTGTTTCCGATGCACATGAAGCAAAATCAGGGAAAAACTGGTTGTGTACACAAACAGTGTAACATGTGTGTACACGTACATGTATATGTGTACACAAAGAGTTACTTGCTTAGTCTGGACACATGCTTTGCCATATTAGGTATGAAATAACATATGAGGAAAAACATGCAGCTCCATGAGAAAATCAGCCCAATACACACTTACTAAGATACACCCGGAAACAGGCAATGATCAATCCAAAAAATGTAGAGACCAAAGACTGTGAGAAACGTCTCGCTGCTCGTGCAAATGTGACAGCATTGTGAAAATGATCAGCTGATTTGCAAGCTCTAAACAGGTGTAGTGTACAAAACATGCTCCCTAGTACTAGAAAAATGAGGACAGTGTTAAGATAGGGCAGTATTATTAGGATAGAAGAAGAAAGTATTATGGATGGATCAGATAAGACTTGAGAAGATTGCTTAGCTGCAGTCTCTCTGCCTCTGTTATTGCCTGTTAAACAGTAAAATAGTACCTCTTTTATTTTCCTTGCCTATTTAGCTTATTCTTAGCTTTTTGTTACTGTGGATTTGTGCAACAGGGGCTTCTGCTAGCTGTGCTGGCATCCGGTGCTCCGTGCCTGGTGACAGCAGAGGCACTGCCCTGTGGCACTGTCCCGCTCTCCCCTCCCTGGCACTGCACCGTCACAGCTCTCTGCGGTCCCAGGCAGCTGAATCCCCAGCCCACGCGATGGTCTGCAATTAATCCTGATCTTCATCTACCCTGACATTTGTTACCGTGTCATGTCGCTTCAGCTGTCATGGACAGCAGACCACTCCCTGCGCTGAAGTTTTTAAACTCCAGTGAGAGCCCGAAATGTCAAAAGCAGAAAACACCCAACTAAAGCAAAAAATATGTCTGCTTTTTGCTGTTCGGGCCTCAGCCCATCTACTGGCAGAGACTCGCTGCCTCGTCTCACAGGACACTGCCTTCATCACCTGAGAGCCACAGATTCTTTTCCTCCTGTTCACTGGAGTCACACCGTAATACGGAACTCTGCAATGTGCGTATATATTATACAAGCAAGGGACAACAGCTATAATCACAGACACAAATCCAGAATTTAAGTACAGAATAAGGCCTCGTAGAAGCATGGGGCTTCTGTTCAAGACCATTAACTCTAATGAAAATGCACATTTTTCATTAGGCTCTAATAGCCTGCTGCAAAGTAGGGCAACTGCTGTGAAGTGTTTGTAGAAACAAATTGCTAATCAGTCAATAAGGACCTTTACCGTGCACTCTGCTACAGCCAGCTTTTAAGCATTTTCAGCTACATTGAATTATTTTAACTCGTTGAATTGTTACTTAGTGAAAAAGAAAATATGTTTTATTTATAGAGTATTCAACGTGGCAATGCAGACTGAATTTTGCATTGAGTCCATTTTGTTAACATTTATACAGGAGATTTATTATCACTTGGATTTGCCTCATGACTTTTTTTTTCCTAGGGTTTGGAAAGTTTTTATTTTATACTGAAAGCTGGTAATGAATTGAATCGATCATTCTTTTAGAAATAGATTTTATAATTCCATTACAAGTGCCCCATGCACCCTAAATCTTAATGACAAGAGCTGTTGTTACTGGAGCACAAAAGCCTGCTGATCAGTGTTAAGTGAATTATTCACACACAACAAAATTGCAGGACTAGGATCATACATATATATGTGTGTGTACACATATATGTGTGTGCATAGGTACATAATTATATATGAAAACACATAATTGACTTTTTTTTTTACTGTTTAATTTTTTACTTTCTACATCTGATCAGATTCACTCATGTTAATGGTACTAGACACAGAAAACAGAACTGAATTGTACTTTTCCAATCTAGAATATGCAATAGTAGCCACATGTGTTTTAGCAAGAAAATAGAACAGCTATAGCAGTCCTTGTTGGGTATGAATCGATGAAGCCCCACCATTCTATGACATATAGGATATAATATAAAACTATGTTTTTCTTATGAACGAAATATGAAGAAATTCCTTGTTTCTATAAAGAGTGATAGTATTATCGTCAGCAGTGCCATTTTGGATTGAAATGCAGAGAGTAATATTTTAAAGGAAATGAAGTTTCTAGCTGGGGACAAGAAGTACTGAATTTGAGGGAAAGCCAGAGAGTTAAATATCGGTAACTCGGAAAATAATGCCAGGACCTGGAGAAACATTATAATTGTCTGAAAATATTTGAATGTTATCAGGGTGAAGGATTAGTTTTATTTTTAATGTTTGACCTTCAGATAAGCTTACACGAGAGACAAATTGCTAGTAGGAAATGGGGTAAATCACTAAATATGAAAAATGCCCCTGCAAGATGAATGCAAGAAATCTTAGACATCTTTATTTTCAAGGAACGGTCCCAGCTCAGGATCTCTCAGATATGTTTGATACTAAGGAAGAAGAATAGCCTCATGAATATTTGGGAGCCACATATTTGTTTATGACATAATTTCACCATTATGACTGCATAGCAGAATTTTACCATGATAAGCTTGAGAAATATCTGATTCTCTACATTATGATGGTGTCATATGTTGGTGTCATGTTGGATTAGACTATTTATTACAAAGGTACATTGTACATAGCTCTCTATAAAAGAGGGTATAAACCTTTGTGTAAAACAAATGGAAACCAAGCTGCAAAAGCTAAAGGTAAAATACTTTTATGCATTTTTTTTTCCTTGTGAGTTGAGACTGTGTATTCTGAAGTAATTCAGGAGCTTTGTATTACAACATGATAGATGGCATTATTATATTGGCTGGCTGGATGCTATCAAATCAGTGTATCTAATATCTACTGCTCAATCTGCCAGAGCTACAGGATGCATGTAAACCCTATTTTAGTGAAAGCGGCTCATATGATAGGCTTTTGGAAAAGCGTTTGACTTTTGAACACTGACAATGAAGTTAATCCTAGTATTCTGAGAAGTACATATGCTAAGAGGAATTGTGAAATATCTCCTTGTTTTGAAGTGAATGGTACAAGCAGGCTACTTAATGCTTCAAGAGTTTAAGACTAGGGGATAACAAGATTAGATGAAGTGAAAGCCTGGTAGTTGGCACCTCATTATATTAAGGAGTCTGGAAAAGAATTACTAACACATGGCCTTTATAAAATAACCCCTTTTCTTTTCCTTTCCTTCATCCTCTCATACATATACATGAGTGGACCCAGCAAAAGGAAATCAGACCAAGGAGCAACAAATCAAAGATTACTTTGACTCTTGCTGTGCCTTATTTAATGTGTTTATGTGTTAATGTCTTGCTTCTGCTTGAAGCACTCATTGCACCCTCTTAGATTCCTTTCACTTGGCCATGTGGGCTGCCCATGGGTCTGTAAATGAATTTAGTGTGATGAACTGCAGATACCACATGTGAGGGTGGTAGTAGCCATAGTCCATTAACCTAAGTGCACTGGTTCTGGTATAAATGTTCCCGTTGACTGACTGGTCATGGTTGAACTTTTCTATGTCCTTAAATATGCTTGCTATAGTTTAAACGCTCAGTTTTATCATAATGTTCTATTTGTAAGGACTGATTTTTCACTTTAACTTTTCCACCCTCCAGGGGTTTTACTCTGAGCTGATGATACTGAGGAGGCTGCACTATTTCTATGTAATGAGTAATGTATTGTGTTCAACAGAATGAATCAGAGAGAGAACATTCAGAGATGAGTTTTTGTGAGTTCAGGTTCACCCTCACCTTAACAGCCCCTCCCTCAAATGGATTTGAAAGATTCCTAAGGGACTGGGTATAAGGAAGAAATTTTTTATCATGAGCGTGGTGAAACACTGGCACAGGTTGCCCAGAGAGGTGGTAGATGCCCCATCCCTAGAAACATTCAAGGTCAGGTTGGATGGAGCTCTGAACAAACTGATCTAGGTGAAGATGTCCCTACTCTTTGCACGGGGGTTGGACTAGACGACATTTAAAGGTGCCTTTCAACCCCAGCTATTCTATGATTCTACGATTCTATGGCCTGACTGGTATGTCTACATCTTACGTCTCAATATTGCAGAGAGACACTTGGAGCTCTCATGAAATTTTTTTTTGCCTGCTGGACACATGCAAGGTCTACTGTTCCACTCAACCATCTGGGCTGCTCCATCTCACTGTTTCTCCTGTGGGTCCTTTGCCCCTGCCTAATCACAGTCTCGCTTCTTGGGTAACAGTACTTGCTTTAGCTCTGGGGATAACAGAGGGAGATTTAATTTAGAGGTAGCATGAGTGCTGAAAGCAACCTTATCACAGCAACAGGTTTCATTAGCTTGGGCAGTGGACTGTGCAGGTACATCTAGATTGCTTCTGTTACTATACCCATTTTTTTAGGCTATCTGAAGTATCTCTACCTATCATCACATTGTTCAAAATAGGCTTATTCAAAGCAATTGATGTTGGTGAAGCTTTGTTCGAGCTCTGAATGCATGAAGATGATCTCATGTTCCCAAGAATATAGTACAAATGAAGAGCTATTGCCAGACCTATGTCTAGACTTCCCCTTGGGAGTGATGCCAACAGTTTGGAAGGTAGACGAATGGAAAAATTTTGCCCAAGAAGATAATTCTATTTGTTTATTTGAGACAGACATTTAAAAGTTTTAAGGCTCTTTTAAGTTATGACTACCTGACAGGCATAAATCCAGCCATAGAAATGCAAGTAAAAGAGAGAACAACATTTCTCTACCTCATTTTTCTCAGGTATCGCACCTAATGAAGCTGCACCGACGGGTGCCTGCTTTCTTCAGAGCTAATCGTGTTAGTCCTTGGGAGCTGAGGCAAAACACGTGCCTGCTGTTATGACACTGCTGTTCTTTGGAAGCCTATTGTGGTCAGTGCAGCATCCATCACTTTTTCTGGTTGTCTAGGGTGAATTATTGGGATGCTCCTCTCTGCTGGCGCTGCTTCTGCTTCCACATGATCTCACACTCACCCTAAGACTCCCAGGGCAGCATTTAGATCATAACGGTACAGAAGTCATGCTGTTTTCTCTCACATTGAAAAAGCCTCTGGTTTTCCTCTTTAACTGTTAGTTTCCCCTTCACAATGGAAAATAACAGCTTTTCTAAGCTGCTCTCTTCATGCACGCAGAGCCTCTCTGGAGCTCCATACCACAGAGACCCAAGTCTCTGACCACTCTCTTCCCCTCAAGTGTCTTTTCATCTGAGGGACAGGCAATATGGACAACAGACTAGTGTCCTTTGAAGAGCATTATATACTTCTAAAACAGCCTTGGGCCTATTTAATTGCAAAAATTATACGTGACAGCTCACAGAGAAACTGTCAGCTTCTGCTGACAGGTCCTGTAAAATGCTGTCCCTGTTAGGTTTGACATGCCTAACAGAAACCAGATCCCCTCAGCATCACTAGGGCCAAACCACACCTGAAAATTTCCAGGAAAAAACCTTGCAAGCGGGCAGCTTTCCAGATATCTCAAAGGATATTTGCCCCAGCAGATGTGTGAGGTTTTATATACTTCTGTATGAAATGTACAAGTAAACTGTTAAACCAACCAGTGAACACGCAATAGAATGTATTAGACTCTCTTTTTTGGGGGGTAGGAAACAGATTTTGTATTGGTAGCTTTGAATTCCAGCTTCTGGGCAGCTGTATCCCACTGTTTTGGACAACATTATGCCAGTGTTTTGCAGCTCACCAAACTGCCTGACTAGTCGGAAAGCTAGAGGATAGTTCTTGTATGGAGTGAAACTCATGGCTGCGATGGTCAGGGAACCATGGCTGGCAGGGGGAGAAGCCAAACAAGTGCAATGTTCATTTATCCTGTAGTTTGCTGCAAGAGATTTGCTAAAACCTAAGAGATTAATAGTTACCGGAAATCCTTGTCACTTTCAGTTCAGTGAGAAGAAATGATTCCAAGAAGATGGAAGGTCTGGCACATCACCAGCTGGCTCTCCAAAAGCTTTGGGCAGCTGTAAAATGGCTAGAGGTTCTTACAGAAAACAAATTCCCCAGCCTTTAGAGGACATTTTGTTTAAGGATGTGCTGTTTGGGGTAAAGCCAATGAGCAGATCCTTTCTCTCACCACGACTGAGTGGTGGCTCTGCACTGAAGTACATGCCAGGACATGGAGTCCTCAGCTGTGTGGAATGGGACTCGGACAAGAGTATGCCATGGCACCTGCCTATCCTGAGCAATTTGCTTTTCCTCTCTGTGGAAACCGTGTGTGGTGGAAGGGAAGAAAGCTGTGTGTTTGAGTCTTCCTCTTATAGATATGCAGGAGTCGATAAGGGCACAGGCAGCAGAACACAAATGCTTGGAAACATTCCCAAGCCCATCAGGTGAGAAACAGCCAACAGGACCAGAAGCCTGAATAATAAGAATAATATGTTTAATGGCTTATTAAACTATTAGTTATACATAGTAAAACATAAACCAAAAGGATAAATGAAAGGTACAACCTTTTATGGTTAATACTATTTACGGGGGGAAAAAATCGTGTAAGAGGAAAGAACACAGTGGAATAATGCTATCCAGATGCTGTCTCCCTAGGCCCAGCACTGAGCTCAGTGCCTATTGAAAATACACATGCATACTTTCATCCCAAGGGAACCTCTAAACCAATGAAAATACAGATTATTGCTTCTCTTCTCTCCCAATTTCCAGTGCTTTGAGCAATAAAGATTGCTAATAAAGCCAGTGCTGTTCCTTTGGCTCTTTCAGTCTGACCTTGGCATCAAGAGCCAGTAAAATTTTAGGTGTTAGCTTTTGCATTTTTATTCCAAGTAAGCTAGTCATCAAAACTACTGTCTCCCATGCAATTTACTGCTGAAATAATGTTTTTGGTGTCAGGGAAAAAAAAAAAAAAACATCCAGACCATGCAGCATAAGATCAGAACTCCTTTATTTAACTCAGTAGTACAAAGAAGATCTCAAGTGATTCACTGCCACAAAACACTGTAAATGTATCAGGAAGTAATCTCGTTTCTCCACAGATCAGAGAGGTATCTAGATTCTTGCAGATCCAGTATATCTCTGCTTTCCCTCTTTCATACTCTTGCATTAGCCAAAGGTCAAATCAGACAGCACCTAACTTTTTACTCAGACACGATTGCCAATTAAGACAGTCTTACTGCTTGCTTGATCTTCCAGCCCTTGGGAATGTGAAAGATCTCTATCCTGTTAGTGTCCCATTGGACTCCTTAGTCAAAGCCAGCTTTAGCAAACTCCATTACTTATGTTTTAGAAGAAGTACTGCTGGAACCTCCTCTTTCTGTGGTTTTGCTCAATGGCTGCTCAGCATTCTTCTGGGACATGAAGATACCTCTGCGCCTAAAATGGCAGCTCTCCAAAAGGAGAGCATGATGGAAGAGGGTGAATCCATAGTTTTATTCCTGATTCCACAGTGAACAGTAATAGTGGTTGAGGTATCGCATGCTCCCTCTGGTGAGATTTCACTCTTCCTAGTAACTCCATTAGTAGAGGACAAACAGGAACATCTTAGGCCACCCAGAGTAGACACTTCACATTAAAAATTCTTATTTTAGTATAAAGTCTCACAAAATTCAGATCTCAATATTGGGGGACATCTCAAATACACATAGTCTGAAATAGGCAATTTGTGAAGCATTTGGTATAGAAAGCTTAAAAGGAAAGGATGAAGTGGACTCAGCTTTGCAAAGGTTTTTTTTCTTTGAATAAACACAGGATTTGAAGTGCAAAACCCATATGCAAATCACTGGTGAAATGATCACATGTGGCAAAATCAAGGAAGGGCTGGACAAAGTGAGAGGGGAGTCCAGCTGAAGAATGGGGGGGACTGAAGAAGAGGGACAAAATGAAGAGACCAAGATATTTAGGACTGACCAATCATTGAGAACTGGCTATGTCGTTTCATCAGGGGCTTGGTTTACAAATTCAGAAAAGAGAGGAAGAAACTCTGGATGACGTTACTCTGTATGGAGAGAAGATATCATTATTTATTACAGTTTTAGGGAAAATAAACAATTAAGCAAACCCTGAGACAAGACCAGCAAGAAGACAGATGCACCAGGCTTTGTAGTCTAACCTTGCCTGAAGTGAAAGCTTACTCTGTGCTACTTTCATACCATACTTTATTGGTCAGGGAGCAACAAAAACTGATAGAAACAGAAGGGCTCGTATGTCAGGATCTCATTCTCCCAGGTCATCTGAAAATTGCAGGGTTACAAGATGAAAAACTGGTGGACAAGATATATTTTAATTGAATAAACCTGAAAGATGGGGTATTTGGCAAAGTTAACTTATGCTGTCGCCCAAAGGAAAGAAGCAGAAAACACAAGGAAACTGTGCAGAGTGAGATATTGTGTCCCATGTGAGTTTTGAGGATTTGATTTATGAGAGGAGATAATCATTGCCGTTTTTACCCTCCTCCAGTATAGGTGTGGGGACTGCTCTCTCAGCTGATCTGTCCTCTCTAAGAGGAAGGAGAATATTGTCTTCAGTACTCATTCCAGGCCCTCTGGAGCTTCTTGCATTGTAGATCCTTTTTTTTTTTTTTCAACAGTGTTTCTTAACCCAAGTCAGACCCACTAGGTTCTTTTCTTCCAGACTGAAACGTATACAGATATATATATGTACATGTATACACATACACACACACACGGACATACCTGTTTCTGACAGTGGTGAGCAGCAGACTGACGCATGTTGATATGAAAGAGGCATAGGGATCCTTGCCCTGCCATAGCCTGCCTACACCATGATTAGTGGTGTAGGGACTTCCTGAAATGGAGGCTACTTTCAGATTTCTTTTCTCTTATTTTCCCTTCATGGTCTCCCTAGGAATAATGAAATTCTACCTTACCACCACTCTGAGCAGGCATCGTTTGAGCTGTACACACTGATGACTTACTGCAGTAAGCAACACTGTCATTCATCTGCTTCAGCATTTGCCCCAGGTCCATTTTAGAAACTAATTTCAGATACACTGACTTGAACAGTTAATTAAATTCGAGAGGCCATGCAATTTGCCCAGCAATATTTTAGGAAGGTCTGTTAGCACTGGTTGTTGAGAGAACAGGCATCTTTATAGAACATAAAGCAGAGATGAAGTCAGAAGTAATCCAGGGTCCCTGGTGTATTATAGCACGGTATATTGGATCAGCAAACAGATATCAATAACTCATTCTGCAAAAGATAGCTGTGATTACAAAGGTAGTGGTCATATTTTTCTCAAAACTGGGAGGGGGATGTGTACCTTTGCCTAGGTAACAGAGCTGTTATCCTTGTATTGGAAATGCAAAACAGGAGGGAAGCAGGACAACCCTGAGCTTCATTTCATGGACCCACCTTGACAAGATGGGATTTCTCTTCCAATGTAATCCTGAGACTTTCTTTATTTCAGTGGTCATCGTAACGTCCTTCCACAGAATGGCAGAAGAAGAGAAACTAATGCTTTCTTCTCAGAGAGTTATGTGCTGCTTATGCTTCTTGCACAACTTCCTGCTGAAATTACCTGAAGCCTGCAGATTGATGGAGGCTGTCAGTAGTAGCAGACGTCTCTCTGCACTGAGGGGATGTACTTTTGTGGCAGCTGTGACGCCACCTGTCTCTGCAACCGGGGCTTCTATCTTTAAAGGGGCATTTTGGCAAAAAGCTGTGGAAGATCTTTCAAAACTTGTGAAAGAGTGGTTTTCTGTTCTGATGTATAGACAGTCTTCCTTATAACAAGGAGCTGATGCATGAGATGCCTCCAAATCAAACACCTTTAGTAAAAGAAATCTAAGCTAATATTACACTACCAGTCACACTTTTTCCCTTAATACTCATGAGGCATGGATTTAGTTTGTACATGCCATACTTTAAGTCTCCACTAATACTCTTCCACTGTGATGTTAAAAGAATGATTTAAAAAACCCCATGAATTAATGCTATAAAAAAATCATAGAACCACACAATGGTTCGGGTTGGAAGGGACCTTAAAGATCATCTAGTTCCAAGCCCCCTGCCATGGGCAGGGACACCTCCCACTAGACCAGGCTGCTCAAAGCCCCATCCAGCCTGGCCCTGAACACTTCCAGGGATGGGGCATCCACAGTTTCTCTGGGCAACCTGTTCCAGTGTCTCACCACCCTCACAGTGAAAAATTTCTTCTTAATATCTAATCTAAATTTACCCTCTTCCAGTTTGAAGCCATTACCCCTCGTCCTATCACTACATGCCCTTGTAAAGAGTCCTTCTCCAGCTTTCCTGTAGGCCCCCTTCAGATGCTGGAAAGCTGCTATAAGCTCTCCCTGGAGCCTTCTCTTCTCCAAACTGAACAACCCCAAGTCTCTCAGCCTGTCTTCATAGGAGAGGTGCTCTAACCCCTCTGATCATCTTTGTGGCCCTCCTTTGGACCCACTCCAACAGGTCCATGTCTTTCCTGTGCTGACGACTCTAGAGCTGGACACAGTACTCCAGGTGGGGTCTCACCAGAGCAGAGTAGAGGGGCAGGATCACCTCCTTCGCCCTGCTGGCCACACTTCTTTTGGCACCAACCAGGATACAGTTGGCTTTCTGGTCTTTGAGCGCACATTGCCGGCTCATGTTGAGCTTCTCATCCACCAGCACTCCCAAGTCCTCCCAAGTCCTTCTCTTCTGGGCTGCTCTCAAGCCATTGTTCGCCCAGCCTGTATTTGTGCAAATCACCAGGAGTACTTTAAATCAGCTACTCACTGTTAGCCAGATTAACTAAATCAAAAGAAATACAAAACTAAAACTTAAACTCTCCGTTTTGGTAAGATTAAAAAAAAAAAACAAAAACATTTTTGCACAGCTGAACAGGGATACTATTTTACTGGATGGAAACAAAAGAAAATACATTACTAGTTTGCAGGATGCAGAAAGCTGAACCACCCTATCTAAACCACTTAAGAGAATCTCACGTGTTCAGCACTATGGCTAAGCAAGGTAAGTTGCTAGTCCTATGTTGAAAGTGATAGGTATATGAAGCCAGGAGTTGTTTAATCTCCTTTCCCAGAAGTCCATCCTATTACCTGGTGCCAAGAATGCTTCCTCTACCGCTCACTAAATCAGCCTTTATTCTGCTGATACTATTTTGCTTAATTTTTCCATTACTGGAAGGCTTTCCGTGCTATGCTTCAGCCAACATAG
The DNA here is from genome assembly GCA_013398915.1 of Dromas ardeola. Lineage (NCBI taxonomy): Eukaryota > Metazoa > Chordata > Aves > Charadriiformes > Dromadidae > Dromas > Dromas ardeola. Next base: position 26,088 of record VYZM01014482.1, on the reverse strand, counting down.
GTATGCTTGGCATCTGTGCGCTGGGATTTTTGGCTCTGGGTACAGACAAGAGAGGAGAGGGAGAACATGAGCTACCCTCTAGCTGTCTCAGACCTAACTTGCGAGAATATGAAGACATAGGAAAGTACATTTTTGAATCAAGTATCCAGGTTTGACACTTAGAGGTTCCTGTGTCACAGCCCTGATAATATGGCAGGAATATTACTGTTTCTTTAGGCTCTGAATTTATGTGCTGGATTTTAGAGACGTGGACTTGGATGCTTTCACTGGGGAAGCTATCTGTGTATTTGCTGTGAAATCTATTGTTTAAGCAGTTTATGTAGGAAGTGCTATTATTGAAGAATGTAGTTAGGGTGTCCTTGTCTTTCATTGGGATCATAACATTCAACAAAACAGACAACACGTACATATCTTTGTTAGTCGCATTCCATTACCAGAAAAGGAAAGCAAGTATTCATATTTAGGAAAATCTGGCCCTGAATATTCACTTGAATGTCCAAGTATGGATATTGATAGCTCTATATCTATAGTGCTCTTCCATAGTTCCTTTTTATCTTCATTGATATTGGTGTTAAATGGGTGGTTTGGGGATATTGAAACTGCAGAACAGATTCATTACAGTGACTTCCTACCTCAGGCATCAGCAGCTTGAATTTAAAGGCAATCTCCCCTCCTCCAAAGCAGGATGCATACATGAAGACAGATCAATGTCCACCTCTCCCATTTGCAATAATTCATTTAGTTACGTTAATAAGAGCTATCTATTCGATTTGTCAAATTGCATTACAGAGCCCGCTGGAGCTGACAGGAATTATCTTGTCTCCTGCCCTAGTGCCTGGCTGCCAAATCAGGGGGGTGGAGGTTAAGATCAGTTTTGCCATGGCTCATTTGCTCCTGCTGTGCTGGTTTATTCCATTTAGCTCTAAGTAGGATGAAGGCAGACAAGCTGCAGCCGATTTGCCCTGTACTAGAGTACAGCCTTCAGCCCTGTAATGACTGAAGAGCTATAGGTACAAGCAGCAGAACCACCATGAGCTCCTCCAGGCCAGGAACTCTGTCAGAATGACTACTTCTAAGTCGCATGCTGGACTTTTGCCTAGTTTATGCGAAATCGGCTCCCGCAGTTGTTAGTCCTTGATAGCTCAAATCTCCAGCTGGAGCATATAATTGAAATGGTCATAAAAGGAGTTTGAAAGCTAAGAGAGCAGGAAAGGCTGGTGTAAAAAAATAAAAAAAGTGTCTACGTGCAATATTGCCAGAAATCCAAGAAGTGACAAAGAAATCAGCTGGAGAAACAGAGACAACAGCACTATTGTAAAACAACACTTTTGTTCTCTTGGTATTTTTTCTCTCTGAAATGCATGTTTGTGCCTACAGTGGTGTTTATGTGCCCATTAGGTAGATTGCCCCCTCCCATGTCTTTTCTCTTTTCTCTTTTTTCTTTTTTCTTTTTTTTTTTTTTGTCATCTGACTTGGTTGTCCTTGTAGACAGAGCCTAGTCTGAAATTGTACCACGCAACCTACAGCAGTAGTGTGAAAACCACAGCATGTTTTAGCTCTCTGCAGGACACTTGACCATACCTATGGACTATAGCCTAGACATCTCTGCAGTGCCACAGAGCTGCACCACACTACCATGAAGCTTGCTCCCAGGTGCCTGAAGCGCCTGTGGGATGCTGACTGTATGGTGATTTGGCAAGGAGATGAGTCGCCTGCTTTTTTGGCTGATGTCAGCCCCAAGGAGGGTAAGTATCACACAGTGAGGCTGAGGAGTGGTGAGATGCCCAGCTGGGGCCTTATTATGATAAGAGGCCAGTAGACAGCAGGAGAACGTGTAGCATGAAAATAAAAGGAAAAGGATTCTGGCCTCTGAATCCCGAGCTGTGGGTCTGTTCTAGCTTTGCTGTGTTATCCACAGATAACCGATGCTGAAGAAGAAAAAGTGCCAGGCATACACTTAGGCTGCAATTTTACCATGCTGCTGGCCAGAAGAGATGTTGTCAAAGACGTATTCTGTGCAGTCATATTTCTTTTCTTAATGCATAGCAGCTTGGGCAAGGGCAAACCCCTTTTCTTGCTCTGACCGAAAGGCTGCAGTCAGCTGGGATTTTGTAATGAAGGCCCAAGACCATCCCCTGTTTTCTGTAGGAGACCGTCTTCCCCTTCCCAAGTCCAGTTACTATGGAAAAAAGATTCCTTCCCTTGAGTCTCAATTTAACAATTACCCAGGCTTAATGCACCATCCTGAACATCTCACGGAGCAAGTGACTCATCGAGTCCCTGGATTGCTGAGCAGAAATTAAAAAGAAAGCAAAACCAACTCATATCACACAGGCTTAACTGGCCCTTGGAGGAACTTCTCTCCAGGTCCTTGAAAGATGTTTGGCAGGATGCTCACAGAGCAAGCTTTAAAACATACACCATTTGTGAGGATAACTGGATTTGTAAGGAGAACTTGAAGACGCCTGAAATATTCTGCAACAAAACACTTTTTGTCACAGACATTTAATAAGTTGTTTAACAGAGACACACACATGCAGATTTCCAGTTTTATATGTTTAAGGGCTTATAAATACTTCCCGGAAGCCAATAATAAAAAATAAATAAATTGGTGTTTGATATGTTTTCTTCTACAGGAAGAATCAAGCTCCAAAATGATAATATTGTGCATTTATAGGGTTTGAGAGGTGATAAAAGTCAGTGGTTTAGTGGATGTTGTATTTCTGACCAGACATGATTAAATTTTTACAAACCAAACACTACCCACTTGCTTAGCTCCTGCAGAAGCACCCGAGATTTCTAAAAGCCATATTTGTGGTTAAAGACTAAATAGGATAAACAACTGCAAAAGAAGCAGAAAACCTACTTTGTTTGAAGAGTTTGCATTCTCATCGTTTACAGGAATGACCAGAAAACAAAATGTCACTTTGGGTTAATATAACCTCTGTTTTGCTCAGTCTTGCTTTGGTGCATGTTGCATTGTGCGACAGCAAACATCAGATGAGCTTAGCTGGATGCTGAGCTTGAAGAGGAATGTATCCGCGTGATTCCTCTACCTTTCACATTGTCTGTCCCCAGGCAGGTATTCAGGTTTTATAAGTGATGAGCTCATTAGGATTTCTGCTTCTTAAAAGCCCCTCGAGGAGACATTTGTCTGTTTGCCATTCTGTATTTAATGTCTGTAACTGCAAAAATTTGTTGCAATGTCCTCACTCAGCTATCAGCATAGCATCAATAGCTTGAATTTATGACACGCACATCTTTCCATGGATGGTTAATGTTGGTTAATGAATCAGCTTTGGAAATCAAACAAATAATTACAGATCTTTTAACAATATCAACACTTTCAGTTCCATGACAGTTTATTTGCTTTAACAAAATTGCTCTTTTGTTGTCCACTTGTGAAATTTGCTTGCAAGCCAAGGGCATGCTGAGTCCAGTGTTCACATGTGCAGGTCACACATAAATAGCAGTTGTAAGGAGGGATGGAGAGTGGCTTAGAAAATTGGATCCTTGAGAATAAAATAATCCAAATCAGAAACCATCTTGGAAAATGCCTGCAACGCAAGTCTTTCACAAGAAACTTTTTAGGAGAAAACCAAACAGCTTTTGGCTGCAATAGAAGTTCTGGACACAATTCTGCCATCATTTTAAACTAGTGCACAAGACATATAAATGCCAAATATATCTGTGTTGCATTGTATTTTTGTAATTAAACTGACTGATTAGTGCACTCTCCTGTATCAGATGGTACTTTCAGCTGGAGAATATGCATTTTCCTAAGAAACATAGACAGCTAACTTAAAAAAAAAAGGCAACTTTATACAAGAAGCCTTCCATTTTCCTATTATTAATAGCACAATATGTGTACAGGACTTTTTATGTTAAGGGATTTGGAAGCACAAAAATGGGATTTGAAAGTATTCCACAACAGATTTGGAACAGAGCAGCTGTTTAAAGTGAGCAATATATCCAGGCTTGTAGAGGGCCAGAAGATGCAGTTACATTGACCTGTAATGAAGAAGGTTGTGAGAGGATGTGAAGGAAACACTTAGCTAGCATGAAAATGGCCATCTCAAAGTTTCAGGCAGCTTGCTTTTGCTCCCTACAGGACTGACCGGTAGGAAGGTACCTCTAGTGACATCCATTGATGGAGAAATGTAAGCTGCAGTATTTACCTGTGCAGAAAACAAAGGCCTCAAGTACGTGCCACAAATAACTTTTTTATGTAACGTGAAAACTCGCATCTTAGAAATTAATTCCTGATACCACACATTCTCAATGCCATGTTTTGCAGTTCTGCAGATGTGCTTCAGAGCATCTCCTTCACCAAGCTTTCTAACAGCTCACTTTTGCAGCTCTGCCTATGGTGAGCTAATGAAATCATTCCATCCCATTTTGCATGACAAGTAGGTCTCTTGAAACAGAGCTCCACTGTTCATATTGCTCTTTGTCTAATTTTAGTGACTATTTCAGAAGTCTTTTTTTCAGATCTGTGATGAATCTCTGTATGAGCTATTTAAATGGCAGAGTACGTAAAGTAGGATGGACCTATAAATTGCTTTATTTCTTCTGCGTACTGATACCTGGGCATTGTCTCAGCAACTCTCGGGGTCTTGATAGTGCCTTAAAAAGTCAGATATTAAATATCCTTCCAACTTGAGCTAACAAATCCATTTGTGGTGTCTGCTGAGAAGCTGTCATAGCTTAGTGTGTCTTGGACCAACCAGCCTGGCAAATGGTAAAATTTTCACGGCATTAAATGATTTTTCTTTTGATAAAACAAGAAAAAGAACTTTAAAACATACTGGAAGCTGTAGGCTGGGAAAATCTCAAGGGGCTACGGCAACTCTGTTTTGTTCTCTCATGATTTATTGCTACTTAGTTATACGGCTGTGATGTGATGTGATCTTGTATCTGTTTTGTAGTCCTACATAAATACTGACATTACAGTACTTTTATAATCTAGGACCTATAAGGGCACAGGGTGATATGATACCTGTGTCATGCCAGACCTTAACCCAGAAAGCCTCCATCCTCTTTACCCATTCACTGCAGGGCTGCTCCAGAGCAGTAACATAGCTTCATCTTTCCTCAATGCTTTATTCAAATAGACATTCCCATCTTCATTAAACGTAAGATTGCTGAATTATTTTAATTTCCTTCTGATCTATTTCAAGTGCCACTGATATACTCAGAATTAATTTGGAATTGTTTTGCAGAAACAAGCTTAACTTAGACCTGCCTGAGATGTTAGGGTTTGGCAGAGCTGGTCAATATTAGTGTAGTCAGACAAAAGCACTGCAGAAACTAAACTAATACTCCTCAAAACCCTTCATGGACTGCCGGTGGCAGCAATGTAATATGCCAATCATTTCAAGTAATAGTGGAAAGGGACCAATATGCATCTGGGAATTTTATTTATGGGAAGCGAGACCTTCAGCATTTGAAGTTTTTCATTTCCCTCTGCATTGACCTTGCATTGGGGATTTTGACTGCAACAAGATCAGAATTGATGGTGGTGATTTACACTTCACTCTCCCTCTTGATTTCACTTTGATGTCCATACAAAATGATTGACTTGCAAAGTATTTCTTCTTCAGTTGGATCTTGGAGAGTGAAGACAAATAATCACTCCCTGGGAGCTTTTGCTCTAAGTTTTTGCTCTAAGAAGAATATCTGCGTATCATCCATATCATATTGGAGGAAGAGGATATTGCAACAATGAAATAAAATGTTTTAATTTTGTGTATATTTACACATAGTATATTTACTAGGGAATTCCTGATAGTTGTTGTGAAGGTCCCTCTGACATTTCACTTACTTACACTTATTGCTCTTTAGATAATTTTAAAAATCTACGAGACATGGAACTATGGCGTGAGAAGGCTATGAATGAAATATTTTTGTTCTGTTATTATAAGTAAATATATTTCAAAGACTCCATGTTCCAAGTCTTTAAAAAATGACTTAATGTATATATAAGCTATAATTGCTCCAATTAAGTTCTCTCTCTGTATATGTACTTACAAGCTTACATGTATGTATACAATTAATTTGTCGCTCCCTCTGCACTGCTTTTAGAATTGCTTCAGTGTTCTAGACATTATATTGCTATCCATCTGCAAAACTCAAGCCAAGGTCTACAAAGAGAAGACATTAAATCTTAGCCAGTTGGGTAACTAATCTGGTAACCATGTGAAAAATGCTATTGTATTTATGTTTGGGTTTTTTTGTAAAAGTAATTGGCCAAGAACAGGAGACAAGTATAAACATAAGTCCTGGTTTAAAGAGCTTATGGTTTAAAGCCCTCCAGAAAATTACTTACATACATATGAAAAAACCAATTAACATTGAAGTTATGCACTATGAAATTCAAGGAATGGTTGTTTTCTAGCACAGGATTAGTATTAACATATGATATTGGCAGCATATGTTTGACAGGCTGTCTAGGACTTGTGCTGTTACTCCAGGGTTTCTTTAATAATTGGTTTCAAAGAGACATTTTGGTATTTGAAAGAGAGAACAGTTCTTTATCCTGAAAGTGCCAGCAAGAGAACTCAGATATCTACCAGATCAGGTGTACACAGTAAAACCCCGAGACTTAGATAATGATAGCACAGATAAATTATAAAAATAATAATGCAGACCGAAAAAACAGGCTGGAGAAATTAACAACTACAAAGTTCATTACCTGCTAATCCTGCAGGATTCACATTTCATTAAAGAGGGGATAATTTCAGGCACCGAGACAGAGCACTGAATTAATAAGCCTCTAAGATGTTTCTAATTTCTCTATCAAATACAGGAATGTTGGAAAAGCGTAGGCAGCTCATGTGAAATGAAATGCCTCTTTAAACAAAAATATTATCGTAACCAATTAGCAATTGCTAATTTAGTGGTAAATACCGGTCCAAATACAGCATTTGACTGGAAGGGGATGTCTTTGCACAGCAACATGGCAGCTTTATAAATCCTCTACTACAGGAAATTCTTCTGCACGTTGAATTGTTAACACCACATTGCATTCACAAGGTTATATAAAACCTGCCAGACATTACTCAGAACAAATGAGAGCCAAAGAACAGCCAACTTTTGAATTAATATTGCTAATAGGTTTGTACCGGGGAAATGGCTGTTGAAGCAGAAGGCTATGATGTATTTATTATTTCTATTATTATTTATGTTACAACAGTATGTAGGTATTTTAGACAAATCTAGGCCTTCTTAGCCACATCACAGACACATAGGAAAAGATGTTGTCTTAAAGAGCTTAAATCTAAACAAGATAGACAAGATGAGGAAAAGCGAAAGCAGAGAGAGATGCAGTGACTTCTGGCCAGACAAGAAGTGAGTGACAGGAGGACAGGTCAGGTCCGTTCCCCTTGTGTTCCCCCACGTTCACCTGCTCCTGTGCTGGCTGCTCGCCCAGCCGGCCTGAACTACAACAGTAGCATCAAACACCCATTTTTCAAAAGTGCCTAAAATGGTGTAAGACACCCCAGAAGACAATTTTGGATGGATCTGCCACCTGTCCTGTTCCCTATTACTGCAGCCAATGACATTCCCTTCCTGATACCAGTGTTACGTCTATAAAAGAGGATGCTTAAGAGGCATGTAGCCTAAGATGGCATTTATTATTTTATTTTTAAAAGCAAAAATATAAGCTGAACCTCAGAAGTTGTGTGCTTAGCTAGTTTGTATGAATGTTTGCCCTTGTCCTGCCATTTTATCCCTTATAGCTTTACGCATATTCTCATCTTTGGGTGTATGAGACTAACTCTTCAGAATGGGGACTGTGTCTCCCTACATATTAGTGTTCTTCAGCACAGTGAAACTACAGCAATTTGGCCTTTGAAATGATTGCAAAAATCAACATAAAAGTATAAGGAGAAATTATATAAACTATAGAAATGAGACAAAACCACTAGAACAATAGTCTGGTGCAAATCTTTGTTATGGTAGAACAAATCAATATGTGTGATTCAAACCCTTTCACTATCTCCTGTACTTAGTGACATTTTGGGAGGACAAAGATGGGATAGAGGCTGTGCAAAGACTTGAAAGAAGGTGTATGCTTCCAAGGCCTGCTGCAGCCTGCTGTAAAGCATCTTCTAGTGCAATCCAAATGACACCGGCTATGTGACTCCTATTCTTCTCTTCCTGTCATAGACCCTCAGTTCCAGCTACATATATATGACCTGGTGCACCTGCATTTAGAAAAGCAATTTCCTGATGCCTTAATGACTGTCAATGACAAGGACTCCACTACCTACCTAGAAGCTGAGTACCTATCCATACAAAATATTTATATACACTGCTGGCTACTGCACAGGTGAGATGGAGTGCAGGACAAGCACATCTAATGTATCTGTTCCCGTCTTCTTTTGTTGGAAGTGCCTTGATTTAGACATCAAAGTTAGCTTGTTATTAGTGGCTATCATTATTTCTTCCTTGCTCAAGGTCTCCAGATATATATTGTTTAGTAAGGTACAATATTTTTTATTTGCTCTTGGTACAGGCATTTGTTACCCTGCGGTGTTCTGCATGACTGAAAACCACCCCAGACCATGCATGTCAAATGGGTTGGTAAATCAGATATTCTGCATTGATAACATCTGTCACAATCGCTCATTGTGTGATTAACAAGAATCTATTACTAACGTGACTTCTATTTTTGAATATTCAATTACAATTTGTACCTATTTAATTGCATTCCCACTACTTGTTTCCAGGACTACTCTAGCATACAGTGAGAGCAGAGACAGGACCATCAGCCTTCATTACTAAACTGAGTAATGGAAACACTCATCATTGTCCTGATATTGTCTTATTGCCGAATGCCTATTTTCTCTGACATTTCTGCTCATAACTGCAGATACTGTAATTGCTATGAGACCTCTGCATTTTTTGTGTGCTTATTTTCAAATGACAATGTTGTGAAAGAAATCTGTTTACTGACAGTTTCTCTAGTCTTATTAAAAACCTTTTCAGTATTCCTTAGGCCATTGGAAAGCAACATAAATCTACAGGAGATGACATGTTGAGAGGGAAATGGGGGAGCGGTGCAATGGTAAATGCTTTACTAGGTTAAGTAAAAAGGAATGTCATAAGAAATCCCTCAGACAAAGCCTTTCTTTCTGAACATATGGGCTACAAGACTTATCTCATTTTTGTTTTTGCCTTGCCAATGATGCATGTATTTTTCTCATAGTGTATCTGAATAGAAACTGCTTATCAATGGAAATTAGTTATAAAAAGGTAGTGCCAAGTATCCCAAGTTTTGATGCAAGCAATCATGCAAGATGAGTTAAGTATACATTGTACTCAGTTCACTGGGCATAGGACTGAACTGTTTGTACAGCCCAGATTTTCTTACTTTTGTATTTCTTCTTTGAAGTAGCTTAAGCAGATTTAGTATTCAAGGAGCTAATGTTCAACTCTTTTTAAAAATGAGGTTCCCTTAAAATGTTAGCGTTGAAATCCTGTGAGAGGTTCTGTTCAGGAATGAAGGCTCCCTCTTTCCTTTTTAGCAGGGAAGTAAGCTCCTTATGAAAAATCTGTCTTATTTATTTTCTTACCCAAATGTTTGCCTTATGCTGCTAAAAAGACATTTCCATTATGTTATGAGCAATTTTGATCAAGTGAAATCCTTGAGGACACTTCACCAGAAGTAGAAGAATGGATTTTAGACTGATGGAAAACATAAAGTTGTTTTTCAAACCTAAAATTGTGTAACCGTGCTTGCTCCTCAACATGGATTCATTACATGGATAGCTGCTGTAGTGAGTGCATACACAAATATCAAACACTGTGCAAATATCATACTAATTTATGCAGTAGAGGAATAGCAATCAGCCTTTGGCAGTAACCAGTACATCATCACCGGATGACTAAAGTTTTAACTTGTTGGGTCCAAATCTTTCTTTCATTTTCTCCTGAGATAAGTGTTTCTACAACTCCTGCCTCCACTTGTGCAGCTGATCCTGCTCAACAGCATGTTTCACCTGTGATACCAGAAAGGATGTTCATGGTCTCGTGGCTACAATCCAGAGGCTGTATGAAATGACTTTCCAGACATTTGCGTTTTTATTGTCTTGACAATATTTGGAATAAAAAAAATGTCCCATGTGGACTAGGATTAATAGTTATTTTTCTTTCCTGTTACCATAAACCAAAACTTGGTGTTCTGTATAACTTTATACAGATGGAATAATTCATTTTAATCACCTACCTTAAAACTTAAAGAATAGAAGTTGTCCTGTTTAGGCTGGCTAGTTACTGAAGTTTATCACTAATCTGCAATTATTATATGGTTTTGAGACTATGATTAAAGTGTACATTTAACAATATCCTGCAGAACAGGTAACTGATATAAAGGGACATAATCTCTTCAAATATTACTTTCTTGATGGGCGGGAAACAAGAACGAAGCAGAAAAACTTACTACTTCATTGCTCTGCTGGAACATAATATTTTTTCGCAGTCACGCAGAATAATAAAGTTTACACAGCTCTCTGGTATACTAGCCCTGAACAATTATATTACCTCTGGTATTCAGTTTACTTCTCTGTCATATTTCTGTCACCCCATCTTTGTGTGTAAGAAACAAACTGTAGAGGTTAGAAATCTTTTTTATTGCTAACTACTTATATTCTTACATGCTGAGCAACTAGGCTTGCACTCTGTGCGATGACAACAGTAGCTGCTCATCATTACTGCAGTGGGAAAACCTCACTGTGGAGGAAGGCAAATTAAGACACTCTGGATTTCAAAGGTATATAGGACAGAAATAAAGAAAACCTTAGAATTTTTAAAAAAGCTTGTGGAATTGGTCAATATAGCATGCAATTGAACACAGCAGAACTTCACTGCTTTTTTTGTGATTCTGTGGGATGGTATGATCTTTTAAAGACAGCTCTCTCCCATTGTTGACTAACTGTTGGTGTGTAGGCTATATGCAAGTTCATACTCAGACAACCCACCATGGTGCTGAGGACAGACTTAGTCACTGTGCTTGACCATAGACCAGAACAATGCAGGCACCAAAGGAGGGAGAGACAGAAGCAAGACCATTTCATTCCTCTCACCATGGCCATGCTCCCACCAAGCCTCAAAGGAGGACAAGACTTTTTCAGTCATGACTCTGCAGTGGTTATTGGCATGGCTAATGTAAAGTGGGTATCTCTGTTGTCAAAATATCATCAAAGATAGTATATGTCTTACCTAATCATGCTGAAATCACAAGAAACCAGATAACTGGAGCTGCCCCATTCCTTGAATGGAATGCCCCCAGTCAACCATTATTTTTGGGAGTATTTTTCCCTTTAAGTCCTTCTGAAAATTGTGTCCAATGCCTTGATAGATGTGAACTGCTAAGTAACACAAAGTGCAGTGCAGCGCTCTAATGTCTGTTATTAATACACAGATAATAATTATATTCCATTAGTAAATTGGCAGGGTATATTAAATTCCTTTTGCTTGCAGTGAAATTCATTAGTAGCTTGGCAAAAAAAGGGCCTTGTCCATTTCCAAATAAGTAAATGAATTTCAGTGCTTCAATCATAACCACGGAAACTCTTACTTGGAAGAATTAACAAGTGGCTAAGAATTGATTTATTACTGCCATTTTACATTGACTAATGCCACTTAAACTTACTTCAAGTGTGCTTAGACTCCTAAGATGATGTGTATTAGGATCAGGAGCAACATGGGATGTAGGACTGCGACATAGCCAGGACCTGATCATCATTGCTGTTTCATTCACAGGATCTATTTTAGCACTAGCTCTCCTTTTTGTCCACAATATTCCAAGTATTTCAGAAACTGAATTATGTGATGAGGAATTTGTCTCTAATTCCCATTCTAAATCTATTCTATTGTATTGTATACCCATTTGTCTTTGAATTAATATATTTTCAGCTTAAATAGCTCCTCTTGCTGTTCTTTGTATATGAAGATAATCCAGTCACTCTCAGCTTTCAATTCAAGGTTATTTTCTATCACCAGATACTTTGTAATTCTATATTTATGCACCCCTTCTTGTCTGTGTGTTGGCTGTTTGAGGAAGTAATCCACAGGGCTAAAACTACTTATTTTCTGCCAATACAACAGCCTTTTTTCCCTGCTCTACCAAAATTCAAATGTTTACACGACCAATAGTTCGAAGTGGTATTTATTTCACTAATAATATTAAAAGTGTGTCTGTCCACATTCAAGTTAAATTCTTTAGGCATAACCCAGTATATAACCTCATCATATGCTCTCTTCAAATCCTTTTCCATCTTGAGAGCTATTCTATGATCTTTCCCCTGCTCTTTGTGAGAGGTTTTCACATCTTGCTTTGCTAGTTCTAGTTCTTCCACCTCATTCCTCGGTTTTCCTGCATTACTCCACAAACAACTTCATTGTTTCCTTCGGACCTCACAATTTTTCCTAAATCAATTAAATATAGCTGACCTGATCAAGTCTTTCATCCACAGAAGTACTTTCTTTTTTTTCCGCTGTTGTCCACTACCGTATTCTCTAGCATAGCCTTATTCCTTACTACAGCCTTATTTACATTGGTTTTTGCCTGTTTTTTTTTGCCACCAATTGTGGAGAGAGCATGTGTCTCTCCAAGTCACAATATATCCCTTGCAACCTAGATCGATGTTTTCCTCTATCTGTTTTTGTAGTCTCAGTCGCAGGTCAGTGCTCCAGACAGTCATGTGCAAACCCTCCCCTCAGAACTATGCTTTTTCTGTGAACGCTTCCTAAAGGTTAAATGCCCCAAAGTTCCCCCTCAGTCCTAGGACTAATTCCTCAGCTATCTGTTTGGGGTGATCATATTCATGGCTTCAAGCCCCTTCTCAAGGAGCAAGAGAAAGGAGTGGGCCACATCTCGCCAATGTTTAAACACCTGTATGGGCATTTCTATGTTGTGACCCATCTCACGGTAATGTGTATATTAGGATGAGATGAGTCATGTTTGGTAAGTGTCAGCTTCTCTCCTTTGACCCCAAAGGAAGCCCAAAAGGCTGGGTCAGGAGTGGAGAACTCTGAGGCTGTATCCTCACCACTAAATTGAAGGTGATGGGCATGCTTATGGGCACGGAACCTATATGGCGCGAGGCTACACTTGCCATCCCTGCCAGCCTTGTAAAGGGGAGGCTGCTTGTGAAGCTCCTGTTGGGAAAGCCCCTCCGCAACCCTTGGAACAGTCCATCCCCGAGCTGTGCCTGGGCACCTGTTTGGGAGATTGACGCTTGGCTTGAGCCAAAAGGGGGCTGGAGACCACATTAATGGCCTGGAAACAATTCTGTGCATTGTTTCATGTATTAACATTGCCTTCTTTAAACCTCTTTCAAGTGCATCCCAAGCCTGGTGGGAGGTTCTCCAGCCTTTCTAGGGGCTGGTCTGATGCTGTCCCAGCTGGCAAGATTTCATGGCATTTGGGTCTACCCAGGTTCACTCTTTTCAAGTGGAAAACTATTCAGTATTTGTGGTCTTTTCAGTCCTTTTTGTGGATTGTAAACTGCGCTTGGCAAGTAAATGTAATTTAAAGAGAGAGAGACTTCATACTTTTCATGTCATTGCTTGGTATTCACCTGCCATCACTCCTTGTGTGCCTGTGGTGGAAATTGATTGGTTCAATATTCAATATTCAATATTGACTAAAAATGCTTACATAAAAGACCTTAACTTCTTTCTCTACCCATTTTCTCCTCCACTGTTAGTTTTTGTGATCACTTTCCCTTTTGTGAATTTGACAGAAAAACATGCAAAAAAATTCCCCAGATTATTCTTTAAAAAAATAAGCTATTATTGTTAACAAAAAAAAAAAGTTTCAAGTGATTTCTACATCTCCTAAGTAGGGTTTTGCTGTGGTTTTGCCCACATGTGTCATTTTACCTATGATGTCATGTGGCAAAACAATCAAAACAATTCATTAATGCTTCTAAAGCAATTACCAGCGCACCCTTACTTTATGCTTTTTCTTGCCTTTTTGAATATGAAGGGTTATGGACTTGCTTTCATCCTGAGATACAAGTTACAAGATATCAGAGCTCTTGTCTTAAAACATGCTTCAATTTTTCAAAGGTGCAGGTAGGGATCAAAATCCTGAATTGTAAGAGAGACCAGAGCTTTTCGGCCTCAAGGAAGTGTCTACACTATTTGACATTGTTTGAAAATCCCAGCCTGTGGTTCATGCCATGAGTGAGTACCTCAGTGCCCTAGAAGACAAGCCAGTATGCCTTATTTTCCCTATCCATGACTGCACAGTATTGCCTACATATTTTTTGCAAAGCATCTGGGGGATAAATACACTGTATATTTGGCACGTGTCATTATAGTAGCATTCGGATAGCCACCCAGTTGTGTCTTTCCTTTGACTTCAATGGACATTAGATCAAGCTCTTAATAGAAGGATAAAAGCATAGATTTAGTTTTCAGTCAGCTAAAATTTTGATTTTGAAATAATTGTTATTTGTAACACATGCAATGCACAGGATGACTTTATGGCCAACTACAAAGGGAAAAACTATCAAACCCTTGATCCAGTCTGCTCACATGAAGGGTGGAACCCAGCTGCAATCTCTAGGCACACGCATTCCTGCTCCCATAGCATATTTTATGCTCCGTGCCAACTCTGCAGCCGAAACCACAGCCCCTGTCCCCGTGCACCACCACCAAGAGAAAGGTCCCTGGCAAGGGGTGTGCAGGAGGGAGTCCCACTGGATGTAGATTCCTCTAGAGCTCAGGGACCTCTGCTCTTCTTTGTGTCTGTGAGAACAAGGAGGAGATGACTGAAATGAGAGCTGTGTTTCCAACATGGGAGCCAGGTTTTGGGGCAGGGCTGTAGCCACAGTGGCCCTGCTGATCCCTTGGGCTGATCTGCCACTCTGCTGGGGCCGCCTCACCTCTGCAGGGCTGTGCCTATGACACAAAACTTCAGGTGATGCCGAGTGATAATAAAATAAAAGTCTTTATTTTTTAATAGATGGACAAAACAGACCCAAAAACAGACAGCATTTTCCTGAATTGCATGGGCACTATTGAATACAATACAAATGAAGTTAAAACATATATTTATATTATGCTTCCTATCTGCTTTGTTAGGTATAGTCTTAATATAACATTTCTGACACAGACAAAAATATACTTTTTCTTTTTAACAACAGCCACAAATACTGCCCTGATTAATAGCAGACTTACAATAACTTACTGTATAACTGCACATGGTACTTGATCAAATACGCTTGAAGGGCAGAAGGAAAAATGAGTAACAGTTTTTTTCCTAGATACTTATATCTGAAATCCTAAATTGTTGTACTATATGAAAATAAAAGACTAAATCTTTTACTTTACTTTATTTGATCCACTTAATGTTTACATTCAGTTCAGGTTCACAAAAGTATGTTTTATTTATAATACATATACCATCCCATATGGACAAATAGAGATGAAATCGTAACTTTTTTTGACATCTCAGCTATGTTACTAACCTTGATTTTATGAACACATCGCATGCAAAGGAGGTAAAAAAACCCTGTCAAATAAGTGTTATTCACAAATGTTAAGAATATGAAAGTAAAATGTATGATTGTGATATGAATATTTTATCTAGAAATTGTAGACTCAGAAACAATAACTGCAGTGTCTGAAAAATGAGCTGTTTGCTTCACTGATTATAGATCCAATTTAGTGCACAGTACTACTGTCTACAAATTGCAAAAGTGGAGAAGGAGCCTCTGATAGTCCCCATGAAAATAAGGTCTACTTGAAGAATCACATCCTGTTGACATTTTGCTTGTGGAATTAACTGGGTTGTATTTTGTTCTCTCTTCTTTTTCTTTTCCCCAGCTATCAATCACAGATACGGCCTTTGGTTATATGAACAGCTTTGTATAAATTTAATGGTAGGATAGCTGAACTAAGGCAATAAAATTTGTAAACAGATTTGCACAGGGCTACTTAGTTTAGCATTTGGAGTTGTCCTGTCCACTACACAGCCCACCATCACAACCACGGCAGCCTGTGTTGGACTCATACAAAGACATGCACAGAGACTGACGTGGACAGCACAGTTATGGTCCCATGATGAACAGCCTTCAGAGCCGCTTCTCTCCTTTCCATGATAAAGCTTCCATGGTGTGCTACTTGTAAAAGTGCAATAACCTTTCCGTCTCTGCAGAGAGGACTGGAAAACTTTGTTGGAACCTTTTTCTGACAGAGAATGCATAGTGATTTCACAAAAATATTCAATAGTATAAACAGTACAAAATGTTCTGATAACGTTGAAAGCATCGGCATGAAATTTTCGGACTGATGCATTTAAATTTTTCACTTTTCATTTTGAGCAGTTTAAAAGCCTTTATGTTTTTACAGCAACAAGGGAATAGATGGGAAAAGGAAAGATTTTTATTTTTCAATCAAAATTTCTTAAAAGATTCCAGTTGAATCCCCTTATCCCTTCCTTCTCCTCCCACTTGGGATTTTTGAAATAAGTAATTCAGAAATGCTGCTGTATCCAAAACGTGGCCACTATGCAGCTTCTCATAGTGAAATTCTAGCAATTCCTAGACAAAACTGAAGTAAGAGAAAATTTTCAGGAAGACCTACAGGTGGCTGTAAAGTGGGATCCCCTAACTTAATTTGGAACTGCAGCGTAAGGCATTGGCTATGTAAGTGGGCAAACCCATGGCTTGACATTTTCTTATAAGAAGGGTTTCAGGATAGTGGATTTGGGCCCGAAATGGATAATAATTCAGCAGTAGCTCTGTTCTCCCCTCTCTTTCTTCCATACCATCTCTTTCTTCTTCTCTTTTCCATGGTTCATGGGGGAATGAATACCGCTGGGCTCACGTCTGGTTTGTGAGATTCTCACTGAATTTCACTGGTAGCTCATCCACTCACCCCACAGGAATTTCTCACTTCTTTGCTATATTGGCTCTTCTGGGTTTTTAGTGCAGATCCTGATTTTGATTCCCTCCCCCCAGAGCACACTCGATATTTGTTAGCACAGTAGTACCGCAGTTGACAATGCACATTCAGAACTGAAATGTAGTGTTACTTTTAAATGCAGCGTATGGAGGAAAAAATCAGCATCTCTAAAATTAATTTTCTCTACATACAAAATATATATATGCTGTTAAAACTCCACAAAAGGAGCAAAAACATATCTAAGGATTCAACCTTGTGAAAGTTTATGTCAACATTGAATGCACAAGTTGATGGCTTCTTCCTTTAGCAGCAAAACCTATTCTTACATCTCCTGTCCTCCAGGATATCTCCTTGTGCTGTGAACATTAAAGAAGAAATTTCACCAGTAACCAGCAACAGGAGGATATCTGGATCTCAGCTGAACATTTTGTGTCATGTGTAGATATTAAAAAGAATTGTTGGAGCATAACTCTTAATTATACAGAAATCTAGCTATTAGATCTCCCACTGTGAAAGGCACGTACCACTGGGGACAGACACAATCATCGCAGCCATGGGCAAATGGATGCGACATTGCAAGTTACCTGCTGGCCAGGGCAAAGTCAGAAGAAGCCTCATCTCCCTGCTTTGCTGCTTCTGGCCAGCGTTGCCATTCATGAGCGAACTCTTGTTTGCGCCTGGCAACTGCTGGTGCTCCGCAGAGCCACCGTGATGGCCCAGGATGACGGCTGTTACTGAAGGAGTCCAGCATTTAGAGGAAGACACCCCTGTGCCTTTCACTATGCTTGTGGGTTCGGCTTTCCTTTCAGTTCCCCTCCAAGCTGCTGCTGCTTTCGGAGGGAGACACTTACAGACGTGGAAAGCCGTCCAGCAAGCCAGTTTTTCCCATGGGAAATCAAATTTTTGAGAAAATGTGATTTTTCATGGAAAATCTACACTTTCCAGAGTAGTCCCATCAAGTCCAACCCAAAAGACTTTCTCATGTCTTTGAGAATACTTGTTTTATGAAGTGAAAAATGGAAATTTTCCCCATGGGAAACCCTCTCAGCTGTTTTTTCAAGACTTCTTGACTCTCCTTACATTTTAATAGTTGTTCTGTTGTTGCAGTTGCTTGGTGTCAGACTGCTTTGCTCAGTGTTCATTTTGATGACAAGTCAAGAGAAGGCTTCTGTTCTTAATATTGCAAAGTTCTATGTAGTTTATAAGAGTTCTGTCATTTTTCACAAGGTGAGTTTCAACTCCAATTATTGCTTTAAAAATTTTGTTATCCTCCATTGGTGACAGCCACTAACCTCAGGATAAAAAGAACACCAATAGTAACATACTTTGTTTATGTCATCTTGCGTTACGTGTAACATTGTTTTAAACTGGTGACTTCATTTTAACTTTTAATATATAATGTTTAGCACTCCTATAAGGAATTTATTACTATTTGTGTGTTTTTTCTGTTTTATACAAATAATAAAATGCTAGATTAGTATTATTTCTTTATGAGGAAAAAAATTATCAGACCAAAAACCCAGGGAAATTATCTATCTGTCTTTGCTCAAGCAACTAGCTCTTTAGTAATACATCACTTACAGCTGTGACAATATATTTTCACTTAATGCCAATAAAATGTTGACTGACAGTATTTCAGACTGACTGTATTATAATCTCTTCATATGATGTCCTAGCTAAATAACTGTTGCATTTTTTCTGCTACATATATTTTCAATTGTAAATATTTTTTTAATTACACAGTATATAGTTCTGGGTGGATAGAATGGGATCTGAGTGTATCTTTTGGTAAACACTCTATGATCTAATCCAACACGGTAGATAACAACAGAAAAGAGTTCCTCCCACGGGATACTCCTGCTCCTGGAAACAACTTAAAGAATTGTGCAGCTGCATTTTATTCCCAGTTCTTGATTTTCTTCTGATAAAATGCCTCTTACCATTCTTTGTAGAATATCCTGCTTCGCATTGCTTTGCCTGTGGCTACCAGATTTTTTAATTATCTTCAGTGTTGGACAGCTCTGGACTCGAATCAACATAATTGAAGGCTTCCTTGTTTGTGAAAGTTGAGCTCAAAGTTAGACTGTGTCGTGGATTCACAGGTGCAAGTTCGTTTAATACAATATTGTCACTTTTTACAAGAGTTGCTTTGTCCATGTGTTCTCTACTGTACCTGGCAACAACAGCATCAAGGAAGTCCAGCTTTGGTGGCAAAGTCCCACTCTCAAACAAGTATTTGGCTAAGTAGGAGACTATAATGTTAGTAAAGAAGGAGGTAAGCATTGCGAGTGTTTTAAATGGGAATCGCTGGATATAGATATTATTTTCATCTGGATAGCAGCCAGGATAGTAGATCAAGGGCTGAAGGTAGAGGTATGGTTCTCCTCCGGTTATTCTGAGAACAAGGCCAAATAAGTATCCTGCAATGGCACCGTAGGTGTTGGTTCCTTTAATAAATAACACACACAGGAGTTGGGGGAATATGATGATATAAACAAGGTCAGAGCTGAGGTACCACAGGCCGTACACTGATGAAGCCAGCAGTGCCATTGCTGTTGCTGATGCTCCAAACAGAAAAACGGTGATTCTCATGACCCACACGATTTCCCTGTCTGAAGCCTGCAAAAAAAGGGCAGTGTTAGGTGCTTTTTTCAGGGCAATATATGTGTGCCTACATTTATCCACATATATATATAATACTGCATTGTAAAAGGAAATTTTGCATGACATATTCAATAATATTTACAGAAGAAAATCTCACAAACAGAGAAAAAAACCCCAAGGGTTATGGTTGCCATTCCCAAGGCCGTTAATCTTTGAGCGTAAGTCTGATAAAGTGTCAAAGAAAAAAACATCAGAGTGTTAGAAATAACTTTTAAACATAAGCACAATATGGCTAAGCCAGAAAAAACTGTCAGCATCAGAATTTTTTCTTCTCCATTTCCTAAGAAAAACTCCCAACTCACTAGCCCATTCTGTTGTCAAATGATTTCCTGATAAATCAATGATTCAGAAAGATGTCTCATTTTGTTACGGATTTAAGTAAAACTTATGGCTGCAGCAATAATTAAGAGCAGTGCCATTAGACAAACTCTTGAAAGCTCCCTCCCCTGAGCTAGCTTTTTCACCTCTGTTGTCAGGCAGAACCATAAATATTTTTATGACTTTCAGTTTATTCAATATACTGTTAGGAATGAAATGCTATACTTTTTCTAGTCATGCACAGGTACGTGAAAGAGGTGTTTCATTATGAAATTACAGTCTATGCATCACCTAGTTAAGTTCTCACCTAAATTTTTCTCTAAAAGTAAAAATGAAAATGTAATCTCACATTTTGCCGAAAGGAAAGCTGGTAAATGTTTCGAGCAAACATAGAACTTGCTGATAAAATTGAAGAGTCAGCTGATGACATCACAGCAGCAGACACTGCGCCGAGGCCGAAGAACGAGATATAGACTGGGCAAAGGTACTGGAGCACGATTGGTAGAATCATATCTGCCTCTTTTTTAGTCATGGGGTCAGGGACACCATAATCAGTCTCATTCCAGGCTGCAATATGGACACCGGTATGTTATTAGTAACATTAGTAGTCATCAGCTACAGCATCTCTTGACTTCATGTGTAGTGAGTGTTCACATTGCAACATTTTCATTCACATTTAATGACCTAACCGTTACTAGGGCCAGACCGATGGCATTTCAGAGAGGCAGTGTCCCACTGGTTTCTGTTTGGCAGATTTAGTTCTGTTCAGCATTTTTCCTTACCTCTAAGCTAAGTCTGCCCATAGCCTGTAGTTACCCAGTCGGAAGCTGAACATTAAAACTTTGCATTGCTCATGAATGTCATTTCCCCCAGTAAAACAAGCCTGGGATCCATGTTTGTTTGTGATGTGTTTAGCTATTCTCTTGGATTACAAACTCAAGGCTCAAAGCCATGTGTTAAACATTTCTAACAGAACATTTGTAACAGTTTTGCTACACGGTCACTGGGATAGGGATCACTCTCACTATGACAAAGAACTTGACAAGGATGTTTTTGTCAAGATAAGAAATTCCTGATAAATCATAGAATCATTTAGGTTGGAAAAGACCCTTAAGACCATTGAGTCCAACTGTAAACCTAGCACTGCCCAGTCCACCACCAAACCATGTTCCTAAGCACCACAGCTACATGTCTTTTAAATACTTACAGGGATGGTGACTCCACCACTTCCCTGGGCAGCCCGTTCCAACACTTGACACCCCTTTCAGTGAAGAAATTTCTCCTAATATCCAGTCTAAACCTCCCCTGGCACAACTTGAGACCATTTCCTCTTGTCCTATCACTTGTTACTTGAGACAAGAGACCGATCCCCCCCTTGCTACAACCTCCTTTCAGGTAGTTGCAGAGAGCAGTATGGTCTCCCTCAGCCTCCTTTTCTCCAGGCTAAACAACCCCAGTTCCCTCAGATGCTCCTCATTATTACTGTTAGGACCAAATAAAAGTACCATAATCTAACTCAAACATTAAATAGAAATGTTACAGCTGTAGATATCTAGAATATGCAAAATGAGTTAATCATCTCAGCCGCTGGGGTAGAAGCAATTTCCCTTGGGAGAAATATTCTATAATATTATTTTTCAGTGTAGTCTCCTGTTGAAGAAGTCACGAGTTGACTAATGATGTCACCTGGCTAGATTAGGCTTTGTAGGGTTTTCACACATTTATTGTACTATTTTACATTCTACATTTATTGCACTATTTATTTTTAATGATTTACCTGTAGATGCTCCAATTGCACCAATGAGTACTGCAGGAAGAGCCATCACAAGACAGCCAAAAGCAGCCAGAAATGACAGAACTTGAGCATATGTGGCAGAAGATGAGGAAAGAACTCGCTGGAAATATGCTTGCCATGGGATTCCTCCTAATGTCTGCAAATACAATGGGCAGCATCCTGTCATTGGGGGCTAACTCTGGAATTTTTTGCCATCACCATATAGAGAGCATCTTTAGAAGCATCACTTGAATGCTGAATGCCGTGTTGCTGCTCTTTCATTTATTTATTGAATATCAGTCAGTCAGTAATAGCTGTAACTTCCATTCTCATAAGTAATGTCAAACCTCTGTAAATCCACTTAAATCCCATTCTTTCAGACAAGTTATTCCTTTGTAACAACACTTTGCACTTACATAGTCTCTGTAATTCCCAAGTATTGTAAGCTGTATAAATACTTGATAAAGCCTTATGAAAGGTTATAAAATACTATTGTCATATTTCATATTTGAAGAATTTGGTCTCCACTACCCTCCCCCTGCCAAAAGTAGATTAGACTCTGATAGGATTTGAAAGCAAGATTTTATCTTCCTTTGTGAATGTGTGTAGCCATCTAAACAATGCAACACGTTCTGTATACACTGAACACAAGAATCTGAAAAAATTATTCTCCCACTGTCTTAAGCAAAGATGATACCAATAGACATTAAAGAGAAAGAAAAAAAATAAAGTTTTCTTTTATGGTGGCAACCATTCTCTTGGTTTGGGTATATAACAGTGAAGATCTTGATTAGACTTAAAATTATATCTGCAAAATACGACACAAAAGAGTATTATCAAAGGCTAAAAATCAAGTACTAACAATTCTGTCCTGAGAGCAGGTTTTGAATAGTCTCCACTAAGTAAATAAGTGCCTATGACTAAATAGCACGGAATGAAAATAAAGCAAATTGCTCACTAAATGTGCACAGTCCAGTTCTACACACTAAATGAGGCAGGAGGCATTTGGACCAAGTAATGTGTATACAGGTGTTGCATACATTTCATGCACACACAGGGACCAAAAGAATGTTTCACAGACAACTCTGATTTTGACCTGCTATTTATGACTGTTTTCCTTCGCAGCCTTAATAATGTTCCTTTAACAAAGCTTCCAAGCATATGCCAATTTCTTGAGCTATAATGAAACAAACACGATGAAAAGAAAACGTGTCACAATTTGGCAAAACCAGAGCTTTCCTTTGGTCATCAGCAGAGATGAAACCTTATGGCTTACCAGACAAAATACAGCTGCTTGAGCTCATGATGTACTTTGGCTCTCCGAGAATCTCTAAAAAATTTAAGCTGGATTAAACAATATATTTTAATAGCCCAATTATCAGAAAACTCTGAACATTTTTGGTTGACGTTATTTAAAAAAAACAGAGAAAGGAATCCCAAAGTACAACATAATAGTAAAAACAGTGTAGAGCTGCTCAGGGACACTGAGAATGGAAAATGTTAGCATGTGTTGCTAGATCTTCCAATGGAAAGTACTTAATAACTACCAATCCCATGTGTAATACATAGACATTAAATAACGAAAGCCCTCAGTTCATTCTGGCATGTGTGCACGTATGAATTCATCTATCCATCCATCTCTGCAAAGCTTTTTCTACATCACCTATACCTAAGGCATATTTAATCATTTGTGTAACGTATTTATTGCCTTCTGCAATATATAAATTCCGCTGCCAACAATGACATCAGTTAAGCTGCACACTTTTAATTAATTTTAGCATAAGTCAACTCTCTTAGCCTGATGATATTTAAATTGCATTCCTGGCAATGCTGACTTTGACAGCTGTGCTACAATATTCTACTGATATTTCACTGAAATCCTTCAAATGTGCAGAAATACTGAGCAGAAGTCAAGAGGGTAAAAGTTTTCTTTTTGCTGGGAACTCTTAACTAGACTCTCTATTATTTTCAGCTGTCACGGTAACATAGTGTGAGTGCTCAAATGCTTCATTCCTTCATACAAGTCATCACTTACCAGTAAAAGGAAATTGTCCAGCCATGTGTAAATGTCAAGTGGGTTGACAGATCCCAGCCAAGGTGCTTGGTGCACCTGGTGCACAGCCGTGAGCCCAATGTCTGTCACTGCAGGATGGGACATCGCAAAGGGTACACTGATCCACTGTAACCAAAGAGTAAAACTGCTCAGGTCTAAAGAAAGCATTCTAAATCTGTGAAATTTTAATATTAACATTGATCTCTTTTTCTTCTTTTTGCATGCTACAGATTTAAAGCCAAGTTGCCGAGATTACTTGCAGAAAAGTCGGGTTATGTGCTGGTGGAACATCTCCGAAATCCAGAGAGATTGGTAATGGATAGCTTACCTCTGTTCTGGAAACCGTGAGTGTGAGCAGAGAATTAATTAGCGTATATCGCAAAATCAGCAAGAAAGATGCATTTAAATGTCTTCATTTTGTTTTCCCTAAACTCTACACGTATTCTTTACATCCTTTCCTGGACCACACTGTAGAGAAACATCTACATATAAACTTGTGTGCAATAGCATCAGGATTTGCCAGTATACTGGCATGAGACATCACAAACACACCTGAAGGCTTGGGAATTTGTTTTTAATTCAACACAAAACTGTATCGTGACAAGAAAGGGTTGCTGTTGGTGAACTCCATCTCTCTTGCTTCAGAACACCCAGTAGCCCAGTGTTACAGCACTTTTCTACCTTGAGGGTAATTTCTCTCTAGGCTTTTGACTATTTTCAGTCTCTCTGGTTTTGATCTAGACCAAAAAATCAGTTGAGAAATGCTTCTCAGAGACAGTTTCGGCCAGAAGGTTCATTTCCTTCACCAACTGACTTTTTGCACATTTACTTGCCAACTAATTTTGCAATGGTGTAACTCACTAACTCTCTATGAGAAGAACCTCAGTAGCTCCTACTGAGATGAAAACCAGACTTTGTGCTATGTGGAATAGACCATTGCAAGCACTGCATTCTTAAGGCTCCAATCATATCCAAACCACACAGATTACCACAATCCAACTGATCACATTTAAGTGCACAGGACAACAGGAGCAAGGAGGGGAGAAATCAAACATCTTCCTCTACTTTGTTGCACAATTATTGCAGTAACGTGTGAAGAATATATAAAACCCGCCTGCAGGTTCCTGTGCAACCTGCTCTAGGTGAACCTGCTTTGGCAGGCGGGTTGCACTAGATGATCTCCAGAGGTCCCTTCCAACTCCTATCATTCTGTGATTCTGTGAGTCCGTGATTTGCTGCACTGCCTTTTATTCAGGCTGTTTATCACGTACCATAGTATTCTGTTCTCAGTTAGATATTAAACTTTGCCAATTTAAGCACTTGGGCAGAAAGATTCCCTTCTCACTGTCTGTTTGGGCTTTTCTGGGACAGATCACTAAAATGTTTCAACTGTTTCCAAGATATTATGAGAGAAAAATAAACATATTGTCAAAATTAATGGATATTAATACTCTTATTGTTGAGAAATTAATAGGGAACAAGGATATCATGTGGGTTTTCATCTCAAATCTCAAACATGTCCAAGTGATGAGCTTCTGAAGAACTGTAGTTTGCGCATACTCAGCTGAGATTTTCAGCAGGGTACATTTCTAAAGGTCCATCTGCAACCTGCATGCCACAGCCCAGGTTTTAGTAGGGACTGTATTGCAAATGCATTGTGAGCTTTTGTAATCTATTCCAGTTCCTGACAGTAACTTAGCTCTTTGTGGTCTCAAGAACTACTTCTATACTAGTAAATAAAACAAGTCAAGACACTTTCTCCGGCCCTGTGGTTAACTGACATGTCATGATTTGCATCCATACATCTAGACCCCTTTCCTTGCTGAAAAGGACATCCCTCAACTGTTCCTGGGGATTATCTGGGAAAGTACCAGTTGATGTGTGCCAAAACAGTGCCAGGACTGTGCTAACTATTAAGCACTACAGATGATCCTGTTTTCACCTTGGTACTGTTTAACTTGCTTAATATAGACAGAGATCCAATTTCTTCATTGAGCCCTTTTTAACAGGAGTAGAAAATTTACTGTTTTGAATGGAGGGCAAATAAAACGAAGGCTTGTGGAAGTAAAGCAGTAACTGGAACTTTATGTTGGGAATTGAAACTCAGGGGAAGAAGTAGCAAGTAGATAGAAGGACCTAGAACTCATGGAATTGGAAACCAGAAAAAAAGGACTTCTACATGGTGGCAAAGAGTTTAGAATGGGGAATTAATAATACAGCTGAGATGAAGAGTCAGTAAATAATAGGGTGTCCTGGTTTCTGCTTGGAAAGAGTTAATTTCTCTTTCTAGTGATTGCTGTGAAAGGAATGTCAATAATACAGACTGGTTTTAAGAGCAAGAAATCGGCCAAGG
>VYZM01014481.1:50742-74613 GCA_013398915.1 Dromas ardeola | reverse complement strand
TGTGGGAGACCGTGTCGAACCGTCGAACCGTGTTCGACCGTGTCGAACCGTGTCGACCGTGTCGAAATTATGCTGGTATTGGTGGCATCCTTTTATTTTCATTCTTGCTCATGATTCTAATTCCATTCTGAATATGTACATCTGAGATCAGGTGCTGAGTTTTTCCACAGGATCTTCTCTTTCAAGTAGAAAAATTACGTTAAGTTATTTTTTATGGCAAAGAAACATTGTCTGAGTGTAGTGATTATGCTTTTGAAAGAGTTGTATTAGTATTGGTATGTGAATGATTAAAGTGGCCAACATCTTTAGTCTTCGCATCACAGTGTTCCTAAAATCTATGCTAAGGTCCTTCAAATCCACTGTCATTTAATAACCTTGATTATTGTTCTGCTTAGTCTTTATAGAGAATTAGCAGTGAAACACAATTATTCTATTTTTTGTAGTGATCAATGTATATATTTCTTTAACACTGTAATAGTACTTAAAGAGTTCCGTGGTGTAGCTTGAACACTGGTCTAATGCTATGCACAAATCTTTTTCCTCAAAATGAGTTATGTTTGTCCATGAAAGCTGTATTTATTGGTCGTTTCCCTAAGAGGTGATCCAGATAGCAATGCCCAAGGGGCAGTTGCATTTCCCAGCTTAGGTAAGTCAGCTGCCCTTTAGAAGAGTGTTTATAGTATTTACACCATGATCAAGTGTAGGGTTTATGAATTACAGGAAATCCACAGAGAGGAGGTTTGATTTTGATTGGAACCTCAAGTAGGAAAGGAATATTCTTGAATGGAGATCATCTTAAAAGAAAGTAGTGCTGATGATAGGAGTAGAACCTAAGGTTAGTTTCTCAGCTACAAGTGTTGCAATAACAGTTCCAGATGAGCTTCAAACGTAAAAGAAACAGACGACTTTGTCTGAAATTTAGGTAGCCATAAGAATACTTTTGTTTTATTTATGTGATTTTTGACTCAACACAATTATATTGCAAAAATCTGAATTACGGTTAATAATTTCTTCCTTTGTTGTTTTTGTTTTCTTCCAGTTGTTTAGGTCTCGGAGACATTGCTCAGTAAAAACAAACCATGCAGAGCAGCAATCACCAAATAATTAGTACTAGGTGATGCTCACAATGCTCAATACCTAATTTATGTTCTTGGTAGTATCTTCTGAGCTGCATAGGGGAATTGGGAAGTTGGTAGTGCAGGCCACTATTTTGCTGTAACCTCTAAGAATTATCCTTGAGCAGTGCAGCCTTCCTCATATTAGTTAGCCAGTGTAATTCAAACAGCTTTTCTAACACTTTTTACTTATTTAACTTTAAAAGCAGTGCCTCTTCCACATATGAACTGTGACATTTTACAAGATTACTTTTTTTCACCAGAGATATTCCTACGGCCTGGAAAGCTACTGTCTGCAGTTCTCTGGGGATGTGGGAACCTTAAAGTGTCCCTGCTCAGAGTTGAACCCAGTCTTTCCCAGAACATCCCAGAAGAAGTATTTGATTACACAGCTATTCTGAAGTGGGTTTCTTTCAATCTGTCCTCAGACCCACTGCATGTCTACTTAATTTTTCAGTTGGGAAAGGAAATGAAACATTATCATAGGAGTATGCCACAATGGCATTGAAGTTTTCTCTCATTCAGGGGAATAATTATTGTGATACAGATGAAAAGAGATTTAAGAGCACTGATAATTTGAAAAATGAAAACTACACCTTCAATGGCTATAACATATATTAATAAATGGCTTTGCCTGTCAATCTTAAATAAACACATCTGTGGGTAATTCAGGGGAAAAATACGATAGGGCTCCCACCTTGTTCTGTAGCTTATTAAGAGAAGGGAATAAGAAATTCAAAGGCTGAGCTTCCTTAGGACTTTTAAGCAACTTACACAGCAGTGAATGAGAAGCAGGGTTAGGAACCTGTATTCCTGCATATGTTGTGTATCAGCTGAGGTGCAGGCTGTCTTGGTACGTGTTAGCAAAGAGCAGTGTTTTCTCTGTCAGTCCGGTAAACTGGACTGGGGAACATGTATAAAAAGGGTAAAGTTTTTTCTGGGCCTGTCTCACCATATTCTGTTTCAGACTCTGGCTTCCCAGTGATGGCTAGATCTTTTACATACTTCGGTTACTTGACCATATAGAAGACAGTTTGCTTATCATCAGCAGTTAGGAGTATGTGAACTGCTGTGTTTGAAAAGACAGAATTTAGGGAGACATGACTTTTTTTTTTTTTTTTGGTAAAATATCAAACAAGATTTTTTTTTTTTAAATAAATTTGAGCATTTTCTTTTTGAGTTTCATAAAAAGTAGCTAACACTGACCATGTATCTTTGAACCTTTTCTTCCCCTTGCACTTTTTATGATGTTGCGTGACACAAAAGCGATAACAGGAGTGAAGAATATGACAAAGTATGTTAGAGCAATGCCTGCACCCTTCTCTGAATAACAACCTATCAGATTCACTGCCAAAAGGAAGGCATTTGTAGTGTAAAATAGAATGTTCGCAATTTCATGGGACCTACGCCTTTAGGCAAGAAAATGATCTAAAGATATTCAGTGCAGTAGAAGGTGACCATAAAACTGCTCACTTTCAGGGCTAAGGAAAGCACAAAGTTTTGTCTCGTTTTTTGCAGTAATTTCTTGACTGACTTACTCATGGCTGAACAGAAATGCTTAACAAAAAAAAAAAAAGAAGCAGCATTCATCAGAAACTTTTGTACTGAGTGAGAACACTGGTGCAGAAAGGAGGAATAATGTGATTTCTTCTATTTTAAAGTATTTTAGAAGTGGTAAAATAGTAATGTAGGCTGCGTGAATTATTGCCCATCCCTTTCATTATTCTGAAAGGTTGTTTTTTTTTTTATTGTAAGGTTAGAAGTCTGGAAGTATTGTCTCGTATAGCATAACAAGTTAAGTAGAGAGATTTTGATGTTAACCTTAAGAAGTAACAACTGCTTGGGTGAGTGTGACAGCCTGTGGAAAACTCAGAGGGTTAGTCCTAAATTGACTCCAAGATCTCTACACTTGTTTGGAGACTAACCTTGGAACATAGAATGTTTTAGATTAAATACTCCAGCAGAATTCCCTCCTTAGGCTATCATACACTGGGTGAAATACTAAATAAAAGAATGGCAACATTTATATGCCTGATGACATTGAAGGCTGGAGAGTGAGAAGTGGCTAAACTCTTTCCATTTTTATTGTACTCTTGGCAATTTCATTGCTGGAAACAGTTGAGAAGCAACTCATGCTTATGAGTTACCTTTCTTCATAACTTCATACATATATGCCCTGGCATCAAAGGGTTGTGCTTGCATCATAAGAAGTATGTTCAGTCTCTGGGAAATCTGGTAGATACCTTCTGCTAGCCCGTTCCAAACCCAGTAGAGAACTGGCCCCTGGGAGCTGTCGGAAACTGGTAAGCACCAGAAGGGACCTTACTGGGAAAACGTACCATCATCAGTGAAGACATCTTTAGCAAAACAGAAGTATCAAACTGTATGTCTAAAATGTAATTTTGTAAATGCATCCTATGTAACAAATAAATACTTGTGGATTGTTTATTTACACAATGTGTAAAACCAGGCCACATAAATTTTTATTTGCAACTGGAAACCTAATTGAGTCCATGACTTCTAAAAGCCTTCAAACAACTAGAATGTGTATTGCTATGATTAAAAAAAACCAAAAATGTGGAATTTCAGTCCGCACTATGACAAAACTATTAGGCACTCAGTGTACTGTGTTTTTCAGATTCCAGTCTCTCCCTGTGTTTCTGAACTCCCATCATAGCACTGTCGTCTCAAGCCTACAGATGTAGACTGTTGTGTTGATTTTATAGGACTGTGCATTGTATGGGTTGATACCTTTTGTTTTTGCAAGGGTGAACTTTTTATAAATGGGTTAATTTTACTGTACTGCTAGTCTCAACGCATTTGTTATAAATGACTTTTTTAATTCTTTAATCTTGAATATTTCTTCTGAACAAATACTTGACGTAATCTTGAGGGATTTTTTTTCTATAATTTTAATGATCTCTCTGTTCTGTTTGCATATAAGATTAAGATTTGCTATTTCTTTAATTGCGGTTTACTCAAGCAGGGAGTCTTTCAATGAATACTTTTGGAGAGCAGTAATATTTTCTTTTGTTATTTCAAATAGTATTTTCACATTCTATAATGTTCTTCATTCAGCAACAGCAAAGCACATTGTAAATGTAATTAGTGGAGGAATTTTCTTAAAGCAGTTTTGGGGCTGATAAACAGAAGTATAGAGAAAGTATTTTGGGAATGTAGCACAAGACTCTTGACTTTTTTTTTTTTTTTTCTTCCCCTCCCCCCTGACTCCTAGGCAATATGGCATACATCTTAGAGTAAGGAATAAGAAATGTATTGCTTTATTTTCTTTCCATCTTCATTAAACAGCTTTCATGACGAGAAACTTACAGCCATTGTGAGGTATTATCAAAAGCAATTAGAATCATCAAACAGACACTCTGTAGAAAAAAAAATATAAATTAAGTCTAAAGCTTTTTCAAGTGCTTTAGAGCTTGCTTCCTTTATTACTGTTTTTATTTTTAATTGTGACCCAAAAGAAATCTTTATTATAGTGGGACAGTAATTTTATCAAAAATTATTTTTCTTTTGTACGTTTACTTGCCCATAGTTCTGGAATAGTCAGTTCTCAATATTCTCTTAGTTTTATGCAGAAGATGTACTGAAGCAAGGAGATATTTTCAAGACTTCTCCTGCATTGAAATACATCCTTCTTACCATTTAATTCAAACAAAAGTAAAATCAAATTAAAGGGCAAAGAAAACCCAAGCCCCAATTCCCATTAACAAATAATACAAAGATTAATGGATACATTTTTAAAGATTGAAAATAAATTACATATTGTGTGAGGTTTTCATGTACTCCAGATGAATGTATGGTTCTATTGACTCGTTCTCGACTGTTGAAATGCTTCAAGCTGAGCTGATACTTAAAAGCTGTGTGTGTAACTGGGTCTTGAACAATAGAAAAAAACATGGAAAGTCTAAAGTATTGTCTAAAGATGGCTTTAAGCATGCTTTCTTGCTTGGGACTATCTCCTGATGTTATGGAACAGGGCAGAAAGATGGTTTAGTTATTTTAAAAAGTTAGCTCTATGTAAATATGAACTGGTGACTACTTCAAAAGTTCTGTGAACAATTACTTCATTTTAAAGATAGGCTTACCTTTAAAATATCCTCTTACCCCTTAGTTCTCTCAATAAAGTGCTACTAACACATGCTTCAGACAATGAGTCCTTAACTTACAGTGGATTTGAATATTTCATTTGTGTTGAATCTATTGCATGTATCAGTGCATCTCTGTGAAGCAGGATTGGCTAACCTAGAAGGAAGGTTGTATTAATACTTCTCATATCCTAGTCACCAGATTCCGCCTTAGAGGTATTAGTGCATAGTACTGTATTTGTCTGATGTAGAAATATGCAATATATCTAAATGATCACAACTGAGAAAACACAGGAATTGGCAGCTGTTTCGCAGATGAAGAGCTCCCTACTGCAAGGCTCAAGGCAGTGAGAAAGTAAGAGCTTCTTCTGAACTGATCTTAGTACAGCATTGTCGTAAATCTCCGTGTGAGGCTGTAAAGGGGGAGGTCATTCTGTATTAAATAAAACTGATTTCTTGTATTCATATATATTAACAAGCACTAAAATATGTGTCTAGCTAGGAACTTGGGGTGGCATTAGGAAACACCACCTAGCAAGTCTTTTTCACAGCTTTTGGTTTGTTCTTAATGCTGAGTTTTGGGTGTGACTTTCGTACCATAAAGAAGTTGACAGTGACTGTACTTTTTTTTTCTTCCTCCTGTTCCACCTCTGTGAGTGATTAGGAAACACTGCTGATTTTTATTCACGGTCTGTGTCTTTTTTTTTTTTCTCTAGCTGCAGTTTATTCTATTTTTTTTTTCTTTTTTCTCTCTATCAATTTTATTATTTTGTTTAGATTTTTATTTTTTTCCTTCAGTTTGGGTGTCTTGAGATTCATCTGTGATCTTAATATCCCATGTTAATATGCCATCAACACCTGTCATTCTTTTATACCTTCTTGTCATTTCTTCTGATGCTTTTACACTCTTACCTTCCAATTCACACTTCATTTATAACAGTCTTAATGTTTTCGTCACAAACCTCCACAATTTCATAGTGGGAAAAAAAGTCTCATGGGAACAAAGACACTGCAAACTGTCATCTGTGGCTCCAAGTGCAAAGCACATGTCTTCGGACTGCTTTTATTTACATACACGTAGAGAAGTTTGGACATTTAAAACAATCTCTTATAATGAAATGTTATCAAAGCACAGCATGATTGGTATGGCTTTCCCTGGGGTGCAGTGGAAAAGAGAACAAAGCACATAGTTGTGTAGAAAGTATTATGCTTATGAAAGATTCTAAGAGGTTATATAGACCGATATGGACTAAAGCAACTTAATTCAAACACAATATGGTATATAATTGCAAATGTAATATGTGTCCTGAAAGAGCTGGAGCTTCTCTTTAATGTGATGGTAAAAATGTATAGTGTAAATTTCCAATATCACAAAAGCAAGGCCAAATTTTACCAATTTAGAGCTAAAATTCTATGGTTTAGAGTTCAGAAAATGGTGACATCTGTAACAAAAAAATATGTGGAAGTATTAATGCATAGTGACAGTGCTTATTATTCTGCCTTTGACTATACTTCGATGAATTGATTTTTTTTCTATAAATCCAGAAAATCACAGAATGCGTCACACTGATATCAAATTAGCACACAAGTAGATATCTTCTTTGCTAGGGAAGTCACTGAACAAAATACGCACCTATACTGGTATTTCTGCAAGGGATTCTTCATAAACCTTTCCAAATGATTGTCCTCCTTTTCTGTTGACAGTGGTGATTTGTCTATTGTCTCAAATGTCAGTTAGCCTAAGATAAAGGGAGGACATGAGCAGCAAGTATGTAATCTTCTCTTTATCTCTGCTTCGATTTTTCAGGAGTTTTACTTTAAATGTGGAGCACACCCAACCACTGACAGTGAAACATCTGTGGCTTTGAACCTCGTGACAGCAAACAGTCGCTCTATCACATGTATAACATGTACAGATATTAGGTAAGTACAACAGAAATTGTCAGAGATGCACAGTCTCAGTGCTTCAGAGTACTTATCACTTTCAAAGAGCTTTTTTTCCTTCTCTGCTGGTTTTCCTTTTTAAACATTTTTTTCCCCTGGTACGGTGGAAAATGGGCCACACTTTATATATGTGTTCTTTGTTTTGCTGGTATGATTGCAGTTTATATTTTTGTACCTTAGTTGAGTTGCAGGTGAAAATCTGACTGCTTAAGTTTTAACTACAACCTCAAGTGCTCAAGGTAGTGGTGTAAGTGTGTAGATCTTTACTGCTAATACGTATTTAAGAGCCAGTGAATGAAAGCATGACTTTGGGGGGGACAAACTGTTCCTGCAGAAAGGAGCTTTTTGGTGTTTGTTTTATAAATCAAAGCAAAATTTCTTATGATGCATCTGTTCTCGTGTTCTTATTTATTGCATTTTTAAATATTATAATCCATTTTACCATATGGTATTTAGGCACATACATTCAAGAATACCATTACTTGCAAATGCATGAATTAAAAACCAATTGCCCGAGAAAGAAAGCTACCATTGTTGTGAAGAATTACCTGAAACACATTTATTACCGATTAGGAGGTATTTTGAGGTGGAACCTGAAAACTAATAACACCATGTTACACACTGTAAGTATTGCTATTGATTGGCCTGCATTTTGTGATAAAGAATTTAGAAAAATCTTATAGGATAGCAGGAAGTGTGAATGAAATTGTTATGAGATATCTATTGGGGAAAGAAAAGCTCGATTCCTGGAAGTAAACTTCCTATTGAAAATAATAGGTCGTTGTTCCGATTCTGTCCCAGACCTAGTATGCTGTGCTTGCATGCCACTGCATTGATAGCAGCTGATTGGTTGCTGACAGTATTTGGCTAAAGAAAATGAGTCTTTGTTAGAAATTAAAATATAATTGTACACTGAATAGAAGTGTCCATCACTTCCCATATACACAGGATTGCAGCATTGCCATGCGTGTCTTTCAGAGACTACCTTGCAGGCATACATGATGAATTACTTAGAAAGCTTGGTCCCCAGTGGTAGGTATGCAACAGTATTAACCTCTCTGTAATTAAGTAATTAAGTCTAAGCCCAGCTTTCTTCTTTTCCCAAGGACAAGAGGAAAGAATATCAGCCATAAATATGCTTACTTAGGCTTGAGAACTGGTTATAATTATTTCAATCAAATTTGAAATGGATATATCGACAGTTTCCTGAATTGGTATATTCAGTACAGACCTACTCACCCATATTCATGAAGTTGTAATTTTTTCCTGTTTTGTGTTAAAAACCCAAAGGAAAGAAAGAAGTAAGACTTAATTTTCTGGATTTGCTTAGCTGAACTGTTCCCAGGACTAACTATTGGCTTCCTAAGCTTTACTAGTAAAGTTTAGTGGGACTATTTATTGATATGTCACAAAAGCATATCAGTTCTCATTAATTTACA
This sequence comes from Dromas ardeola, assembly GCA_013398915.1. Classification (NCBI taxonomy): domain Eukaryota; kingdom Metazoa; phylum Chordata; class Aves; order Charadriiformes; family Dromadidae; genus Dromas; species Dromas ardeola. Next base: position 66,012 of record VYZM01014481.1, on the reverse strand, counting down.
TTAAGGCATCAAATAACTGTGGGAGACTTAAGTTTCGGGAGACTTAAATTTCCGTAGATTTTTAGCTGAGCACAAAATCTGGGAATATTTATTTATGAATAAGCTTATTGGATTTATACACTAAACAGGGAAGGAAGACAGGTCTTCCTTTTGGCCTCATGCTGTTCAGATTCTTTCCAGCTTTCACAACCCCTTCTGAGATGCCATTAGGTGATCTTAAAGTATTTTATTTCTAAAAGTTTGTAGGAGTTCTGACTGAGTATCCTAAGAAACAGGGTAGGATTTGGGTGCCTGAGCATCTGACAAGGCACTAGTAATTTCTAGTTATCTGTGATATCTATCTATGATGAGGACAACAGGTTCTTTGAAGTTACTCATGCACATATTAAGTCTTTCAGTCTTCTCTTTATTTTGCATGGCAGACTCAGTTGTTCATAAATAGTTTTGTCTTCTGTTATGGAGCATAGAGATGCTTTTTTGATAATTAAAGATCAGCTTAGTTTTCTGAATGGCTGACAGATTTTATTTGATCATAGCAAGAATGCTGAAGCTGTGGCATGAGGAGAGGATTAGATTAGGATATTATAAAAACAGCCTACAGACCAGTTGTATCCCCTTCAGTCTCCAAGAAGTCAGGAGAATACTCTTCTGACCTAGTGAGCCTTGTATGCCATGGAATTAAGTGTTTGACAGGAGACCGTGAAATCAGTTATTCCAAGAGTGAGCAGGAGAGTACTCCAGCAGCCTTCTTGTAGTTTTTCAGGTTGTAAATGCACTAATGTATTTATGTAGCCAGAATTTGGCTTCTCATACTTCCTAGAGCTATAGATGTAGGTTTCCTCTCTCATTCCTCAATTGATGCAGTGAAATGATGAAGAGGATGTTCTCTCTTCTGCCTTATTGAATACTTCACAAGATTTTGTGAGCGACCTCTGCTCTCCTGCACACCTCCTAATCCCCTTCCGCCCATGAGCAGGTCTTTTGTACTGGCCTGTGGAAATGCACAAGATGAAATCAGCAGGAAGTAGGCAATATTATTTCAGTTTCTCCTCTCTTTCATGGTTAACTAACATGAAATTATTGTACCTTGACTCTGCCTCAGTGCAGGTAGCACCATTCTTTACATGAAAATATATACCAAAGAGAATTGCAAAATTATAGTTGTTGGTCAAAAGAGAGAAGTTGCAAAGGATGTTTGAACTCTGTAGTGATTCACATGGTAAGTCTTCTGGAAAGAGCTGATTTTGGCAGCATCCTCTGTGGTGTATTTACAGAACTGGATCCTATGTACAGGTTAAATGCCAAATATAACTCTGTCAAATTGGTAGCTCAGCATTTTGCAGCAAGGGTGCAGACTAAACTACTTAAAAGTGGCTAGTTCTCCTGTCCCTTCTAACAATTTACAGGTCAAGAAGAGTGATTTGGTTTACTGCAGTGGAGAGCCCTAGTATGTGTCTGTACTGCTACGTGAGAGAGGGCCAACGGCTGGTCCTTGATCCCAAGCCAAATGGCAATGACTGACAGATATTCTACACAGTACTGTGACAGGTAGCCTGGCTCTTTGTCACAGCCAGCTTGGGATAATCTTGAAGCTGAAACCCAAAGGCTCATTGCTGAAAATAGACCTGCAATGAAAGTATACCTTTTATCCTAGTGGTAAGACAGCATAGAAAAGGGTTATTCATGTCCTAGTATTCAAGTGTCCTAGTGTTCAAGGCCAGGTTGGATGGGGCTTTGAGCAACCTGGTCTAGTGGGAAGTGTCTCTGCCCATGGCAGGATGTTGAAACTAGATGATCTTTAAGGTCCTTTCCAACCTAAACCATTCTATAGTATTCCCTTCCCTGTGTAGGGCTTGGGAAGCATCAAAAGAGGTCACCAAACCCCATGAAGTACGATGAAGGGGTAAAATTGCTGGACTAACAACTGAGCTTTCTGGGATTAACAGTACCTATATCCAGGATGTGGGTCCACTGGGTTGTCAAAAGCTCTTAAGTATTTCTAGACCGCGGGAGTTGTCTGTTCCTGACAATATACTATGGTTTTGTTAGTCTTTCCTCTCTACTTAAAAAAAAAAAAAAAGGGGGAAAAAGAATAAAACAAGAAAAAAAAATTGTCTAAAAGTCCCTTCTCTAAGCAACGTTAGAGGAACTAAAATGGAAGAAAATTGTTCTGTCTCATCATGTCAAAATATTGATATACATCTCCATAACTCTAAAGTTTTAAGAATGTACCCATACATTGAATGCTGATTATCCTTCAGAAGTTGGATTTTTTGAAGCCATAAAAGTCTATTATGCAGTTTTGTGTAATATTAAACATTTGTAGGTGGCACCAAGAAGACTTTCCTTTGCTTCATTTTTTTTATGTGGCCAGTCCTGTGAATTGTTAAAATACAATTTCACATACATCTTTGGGTGAATGAAAAAATCTTGAAATTAAAGCTCTGAAAAAAATTATTTTAGTTTCTATTCCGGATTTTCTTTTTTTCCAGTTGCGAGGATGGTCAAAGGTAAGCCCATTTTGCAAAGAGCTAGAGGTCAGACAATAAAATCAATTATCAATGTTGCACAAAGGTCATTGTAGATTCTTGAGCTACATATGAAATGTCTGCTCAGTTTTTTGAGTTTCTAATTCTTTTCTCCAACCTAGTGTTCTTGGAATGTTTATATATAACTCAAAGAAGTTGCACAAATACTCATAACCTTTTTACTTTAGTTAAACATTTAGGTGACTATATGTATCTGTGCTGGCGATGACTTTCTGCTACTCCTATACAGCTGAAAAGTAGCAACCAGGTCACTCTGCAGTTTGTAGTATTTTGTGAAAATTTGTGAAACCTACTTTCATCATTCTGTAGAATGCTGTAGCATTCAGGTGGAAAAGAGGAATAACTGTATTTGGTACATTAACTATTACTTTCTATTAGCTTCACTACAGTAAAAAAACCTGTATCTGTTCTTCAAAATATATTTTTCTTCCTTTTTGCTGAACAAATTTAAAAAGGAAAAGATGAAAACTAGGTACTATTTATGTGTTTCTTAAATACTATTGTTTGCAGCAAGAGATACCATTTCTGTAGTTGTTTCCATCCATTTATCATGGACAGTTAGTCCACCAGAGGCAGAGCAGTTAATCTGCAAGAGTCTTGGCATGGCATATGTATGGTTTTAGCAAGTTTTGTAGACCTCTTAAAAATTGTATTTAAAGTAGTAGCGTACTCTATGGTATATAGAAAAAATACAAAGCTGAAGTAATGTTTAAGCTTATTGCCGATTTTTATTCTTAAGTTTACAGTAGGCACACTTTCTGTTTGCCTTGTATATATTTTATATGAATATTTTCATGCAGCTCTGACCAACAGTGTGAAATACTTCAGAGCCAAATACCCTTGTAGGGTTATGCAAAATCCATAGGCAGCATTCCATGTAGTGTAATGCCTTCCAATGTATTCTGCTTATCTACAGCAGAGTTAGCATGAATTGGCAGCCTTTATGCATTTATTTTTTTCTGTAGCTTTCAAGGTGATAGGTTGCTATTTTATGTCTTTGAAGAAGCTCTTAATAGGTTGAGCAAACGCCTGAAAGTTGAAACAAATACTAAAACTGTGCAATCCTCAAGGGGAGATCTGCTTTTGTCAACTGTTTCCAGTAGAAATAACATCAAAAGGGGTTAGGAGTACCCCAGGGTACCCATAAATCAGGCTTAGGAATAACAGCAGTATTAAGCAGTGTAAAAATAAAATGTGCAGAACAGAAGTGCCTCACGTCATCTTTCACAAACTAGGTAAGGTAGAATTCCTAAAGGCACCATTATTTTTAGCTTCCAACAGATACGGATAAGTGTAAAAGATATATAGGGCTTGCTGTCACTTAATAGGTAGGAAGAATTATCCATAAGGAGAAGTATTTGCTGTTGTGTTCAAACAAATCCCTACTTTGTAATCTTGGACAAAAAATTATTTTTTGTTTAGACAATTGAATCTTGTAATATTTTTTTCTGCTATTTGGACTTCCTAACAGTAGATTTGAAGTGAGAGCTTCATTTTGTTAGTGGTGAGAATTAGAAGTGCATATGCAAGATGTTCTTCAAGGGTAACTGCGATGTAAGGTCTTTGTCATAATTCTTTTCAGCCAAATCAATTCAAACTGTGGTCACATTAGACTGTATGGGCAGGAGAGTATTGGAGAAGGACAGTACTTGGAGGGGAAAAAACCCAAAGGAAATGTACTATAGGAAGTCCTGTTAGAAGTGCAGTAGACAGCTCTCTTCAGTCAATAAAGAATGAATGACTCTGCATGTCGTTAGGGATAATTGTGTGTTAATCTGGTTCTGGTGGGACTACTTTGAGCCTCCTAAACTTCTCACTTAATCACCCATCTTTTGTCTTCAGTCTGTTTTTTTTCTACAGAAAAAGTACAATTTACAAAACTTTTCCCTTCAGCTGCAATTTGTGCCATCCCCCTATCACTCCTACTCACTCATTTCCATTACTGCAGAGTCAGGATTGAGACTCATGAGCTTCATTTTTATGCGGTAGTATTTCCAAATTGATAAGGGATAGAATCATTTGCTTCTCAATGAAAATATATGTGCATGGTTTTCAGTTGTGGATTTTATCTTTGGATTTTATCTGCCAAGGGAAGACCAATGCCCCAGGTTATTATGGGGATTAGGATTTTTGTAATGTAGTATTTTGGGGAGAACTTATTGCTCTCTACAACCTGAAAGGAGGCTGAGGGGGAGGTGGGGGTTGGCCCCTTCTCCCAAGTAACAGGTGATAGTACAAGAGGAAATGGCCTCAAGTTGCACCAGGGGAGGTTTAGACTGGATATTACGAAACATTTTTACACTGAAAGGGTTATTAAGCGTTGGAACAGGCTGCCCAGGGAAGTGGTGGAATCACCATCTGTGGAGGTATTTAAAAGATGGGTAGACATAATGCTTAGAGATATGGTTTAGTGGTGGATTTTGTCAAGAGTTAGGTTGATGGTTGGGCTAGATGATCTGAAAGGTCCCTTCCAGCCTAGGCAATTCTGTGATTCACATTGTACGTTGCTTTGAAGTAAAATATTTCTTCTATTACAGTTTAAAAGATTGTTTAGAAACATCTGAAATCATTTGCCTTATCTTTCTTTTTGTAAATACCTGGTATTAATGCAGGCTAGATTAAAAAAAATGGAAAAGAACGTCAGAGGAGGAATATAGCAGTGAATATGACAAAAAGTTTATGAGGTAGCAGGTCTGCCATGGTATTCAAAACCTTTAAATTATAAATAATTTCAGAATCTTTAGTTTCATGGTTTGAATCGAATGTTAGAGCTGAAGGGATAATTTGCAAAATTCAACTTCTGATAAGGATCCATATCTGAACTGTAAATATTTTAAAAGTGAAGAAGCTGTTCTACAAATTTGATTCAGGTGTTAATTTTGCTGTTATTTGAAGAGAGTTTTACTGGGGACCTTCAGTTCCCTTCCAAGTTCAAAATGCAGACTGTGTCCATTAAAAGGCATTGGTCATGTGATGTTTTTCAGAAAAGTAAATAGCACCTTATTCTAGACTTATAATTGCTATTTCTTTTCGCTTGTGGAGTATAGGATCCTAAAATAACCCCTTGGGCCATTATAATCCAAGCAAGTTATTAAATCCGTATTTAGCTCATCTGTTTTAAAGTACATTTTCCCTCTTTGTGACCTGTGTTGATAATGTAGCTTCTGCTCCAAATCTCTGCCTGTTACATTCTGTTGTCTTTATATACCTTGAGTAGTTCAAAGAGGAGTGGGAAGAGATTATGTTAAGAATTAAATCTACTTTGTCTAAGTACTATGACCATCAGGGACAATGTCTACTGCGTTCTCTCCTAATGCTTCTGAAATTAATGGGATTTCTTAAGAATCACTTATTTAAAGTAAGAAATTAATCAAATATCAAACTAAGAACTGTTACTAATTGGTTTAGAGCTTTTTTTCTTTTCCCCAATAAGGTAGCCTATAGAATACTGATTTTTACAGCTGTAATATTTGAGTTCTGATACAAGCAAAACTCTGCAGAGAAAATGTTTTGTTGGTACTTTTGTTGGTATTTTGAAACGTGAACAAAATCTCATAATGCCAGTAAGTGACCTTCATTTCATTAGTGGTGCACACCATGGGTTTTAGACTCAAACACTTGTACCATGGGCTTCTGGAATGTGTGCCTTGTGCATGAAATTCAGTTGCCTTAACTTCTCCATTGAATTGTAACCAGTAGTATACAGCAGCCCCCTATGGCAATGACAGTACAGCTTTGCAATTCTTATTATTTTTTTGCCTCTGAATCTACTTTTGATCTGCACTGCAACTGCATCTCAGACAGCTTCCAGCTTCTACAGATTTGTGAAGAAAAGACTACATTAGCGAAGCTATTGTATTGTCATATTGCGTGTGTCCTGTGCCGACAGGGGACAAGTGAGGAGGATTTTATGCAACCTCACTCATCTCCTTTGCTAAACATAAAGCATGAACTTCTTTTCTTTACGTCTGGGAGAGCAAAACCTGCCTACTTCCCCTTCTTTATGGTGCAGAATTTTTTTTTACCTTGATCCTTTTTTTCCTATATACGTGCTAGTGTACAGTTGACAGGAAGAACAAACGGAAGGGAATGTCTTGATTACCTGCTGATTTTTTTTACACTTATCCATACATACATGAATATAAATATATATGACTTGTGGTATGTTTACATGTTTTTGAAACAGCCACTGCTAAGAATTTTTTAGGTAGTTACAAGTGAATTTCTAATTTTAATTTATTTCAGTAACATGCATCTCCAGCTTCATGTGGGATGCCATACGTATCATCAATTTAAATTTTCATATGAAGATCCACCTGAAGCCTGCAGATTGCAGAATATTATCAGTAGACTCTATATTAGATGTTGTATCTTCTCTGCCATTCTTATTTATGGCAGCTGGACATTTGGCTAATGTCGTACTTCAGTAAGCTGGGAGCTGCCGGACAATTGCCTTTTACGGTCTCTGACTTACTTTTATGATATGTTAAAAATATGCAACAATAAGTAATTGAATGTGAATATGTGACAGCTGAAAAAAATTTTACAAAATCAAGTGCAACAATGAGAAATCTACCCTTTTAAAAAAAAAGTCACTGCTTTAATGTTTTTAATGAAATGGCATTTAGCAACTAACATTCAATGTGTCATTAATGAATCATTGATGGAAGATGGGAGATGGATAAATGTTCTTTGGAAACAAAGTTAAATATAGAGAAATAACATGTCTTTATTGTGTGAAAATTGTTTTCAAATATAGTTCAGGTAAAGCATTATATTTTATTTGTATATATATAAACAAAAATGTATATGTACACATATGGATCGATAGCATATATGAAAAAAAATAACATGTCTTTTAAACTCATATATATTAATTTAATTCTCTAAGAAGCTGATTTTGTGAAGAATGTTCCTCTGCTTTCCATTTTACTCACAGTTATATATTGTTCCTACTGTATGGGGGCAGATTCGAAATTTAACACGTCCCTGACAGTCCACAATTCAAATGAGGAGTGTACTTATTGTTATATCTTTCCAGCTTTCCCAGCCATAACCCCTTCTCAGACACTCTCCAACTACTTAGAGGTAGAACTACTCTGTCCTGATTAACTCAACATCAGCAGAAGAAGTGAAGGCAGAAAATTGCATTCATTTTCTGCTTAACTGAAATAACTTATCAAAGATAGGAAGGAGTCATAGAAGGGAATGTCTCGACTCACTGCTGATTTTTTACACTAACACATATGTTCGTACATATAGGTATATGACTTGATACATGTAAGTGTTTTGAATCAGCCACTGCGAGGAGAATTTGAAACAATCACAATATCACAATTGAATTTTACTTCTATTGTGAACTGATTTCTGTAATGTGCATTTCTAACTTCATATGAGATATGGTACATCTCCTCAATTTCATTTTCCCAGTTTCAGTTTTATCCAACTTTCCTTTTCATTTTATTCTTTATTTTCTGTGTCCTAGAGAGAAAGAGCATATGTAGAACAGAAATTATTTTAGTTGCTACTAATAAGTATCTGTTTAATTGAATTTAGTTTTCAGAAATTTTTAGTCCATTATCATCAATTGTTGATTAGGAAAGAAGTGTGTTTCAGTAGGAAAAAGGAACTGAGAAGATACAGACAACTCAGTGAACTGAAAAAGTTGTAGGGAATGTAGGCTGTTATTGAAGCAGAACTGAAATAAAAATAAGTAAATTCCTAAACACTCCTATAAAGGACATTGGAAAATTATGAATACTAAAGTCCATTAAAGCCTAATTTTTGGAAGATGACTTTGTAAGACAATTGTTTAACATGGAAGAAGCAGAGCTATTAAATCTATTTCTGCCAGAAAGTCCTAAAGAGTTAGTAATGTGTTAGCATTTGCATTGATAATTGAATAAACCTTTTAGGCTGCTGTGTTTTGGACGAAATCTACAAGAATTAATGTAACTGTAGCTTTAGATACATAGAAAAATAAATATTCTGTATATTTAACCTTATAAAGCTCTATAGAGAAAAAAAGTAACATGAACATTTACTTTCCATTATGGTTCATTTTTTTCTACGTTATTATTAAGTCATAAAATCATAGCAAGATAATTGAAATAGCAGTATTGTCAAACTCCAATTATTGTAATTTAGCAAAAATGGGAAAAGAAAAGAAAAAGAGCTTGTGGAAGATGTGGCTGGTGTTTACAGCATAGAGAAACTAGAGCGAAAATACTAGGAAAGAACGTATCAGCCCAACAGCAAAGACCTAAGTATGTGCACAACAGAATAATTTTGATCTGCAGAAGCTTAGCAAAAATTGAAAATAGCTGTATCGGGCAAAAGTACCAGGATGTAATTTCTTAAATCAAACACATGAAGTGCTATTCATAAGACAGAGAACCTGTCTTATGTCTCCCTGCATAATATACAGGGAACTTAAATGTTGTTTGACACTTCATGGACTCTCTTAATGATCTAATATGGAACAGTAACTCTTGTGTGAGGTAATGTCTTTAATAGCCATTCCATTCCTCATTGTAATAGCTCAGTAGGGATTGTTATCAGATTCCATAAACACCTAATTAAAATATACATTTTAGGAAAGTAACAATGAGTACAAGATTTGAGGGCAAATGTATACCTACTGCATTCAATAGATGTCTAGGACAATGTACTAATGCCAAACTCTAGAATCATGTTTTTGAATTTTGTCAATTTCAGGCACATGTGGTTACAAAATTTCATCTGGGATAACAAGGAGGGATTGAGAATTATGTTCAAGAAATATGTTCGCTTATGTATGTATAATAAATGGGCACAGTTATTGTTTTATTTCTCGATAAACCATGGTGTAGAATAAACTGGCACTGTACTGAGTTGACATCAGTGTAAGGAAAATAGTTCACACATTTTATATTGACAGTTATAAACAACTGAGTGTGCAAGGCTCTCAGTGCTTTACAGTCTTGTGATCTTTCAGAAGTAATTGATGGAACTTTAGTGGAATTTATTACCTAGAAATACTACTTTTTTTTTTTTTTTTTAGCAGCTCATGGTCATCCAGAGATCTTTCCTCCTCCCTGTTATTTTTTGGATGTTGTTAAAGGTTGACTCTGAAGTGAGGCTCACAAAGAGCCTGTTCTTTATTTTCTTCTGTAAGAGAAACCAGTAGAGTTCTAACTTCCTTAAACCTTCTGTGGAGAAATCTAATTCCTTCTTTCTCCAGAGGACTGTGTTTGCATAAAACTTAATTTAATAAACTTAAATACATGTTTACTTTAAAATTTATCAGTTTTGTAATACTAAATGATTTTAATAACAGATCATTATTGTATAAAGATAAATGATAGTAACTATTTTAGTGTAAATTGTGATATGACAGACTAAGTTCATTATCAACTGAGATATCAACACAACTAAATTTTCCTTAGAAGGGAAAATTCCAGGGCAAGGTCAGGCAGGGACAATGAAAATGAATCCAGTCCCCTGGTGGAACTTGAAACATAGACAGAGTCAAGTTAGAGTTGTTTATAAATAACTGTTACGAACTTGGTGCAAAAAGATGCTGATTTGCAATGTGGTTTGAATATGACAAGAAATGAATCATAGGGGTTTTCTTATTAAGTTCAGGCATAAGTTCTTATTAAGTTCTGTGATACGTTAAGGGAGCTGCCTGCTGACATTTGAAGACTGATGAAAATGGCGACTGCTAAGGGAATAATCGTCTTCCCTGCACAAGTTCGTAAATGGTAGTGATAGTTGCACTAGCAAGTCAATGTAAGAATATTACAAGAAAAGTGGCACCAATTAAAATACAATTTCATATTGATACAACTCCTATGCTAAGTCTCTTATTTTCACCTGAGATGTTTATTTTAGTTTATTTTAACGTAATTCCTTATCAGCATACACTGAAATGCAGTGAGCAGGATGAAAACAAGTACAGTTGTGCACCAAAAGGTTTTCTTTTTTTTAAAATATCATTTCTCCAATTACAGTGATATAACTTTCTCTTGCAGAGAAGACCTATCTTACAGTTGATCTCTGGAGATCAACTGTGACTGTGGTTGGAAATGTTAATGGAAGAGTTCAGTATTAGTGAATAGTGGTTAAAACAGTAGAGAAAGCATGCATTGCTAGATAGTAAGATAAGAGAAAAATACTCTGCTGAATATATGAGTTAGCATAAATGCTGCTGCTTTGTGCAGATTTCAGAGCCTTCCCAAGAGCTTTTCTACAGCTATAAGCCTTAAAAAACCCTCCTTTGAGTCATTTTCAGTTCTGTGTCACTTTAAGTGTGTGTACTGCTCCACATTTATTAAGCCAAATGGAGCTTTGATTAATTTCTTCATATATTTTTATATATAATGCATATGTATGCATATATGTTTATATATATACATATTTAAATACATATCATAGAATCATAGAACGGCTTGGGTTGGAAGGGACCTTAAAGATCACCTAGTTCCAAGCCCCCTGCCCTGGGCAGGGACACCTCCCACTAGACCAGGTTGCTCAAAGCCCCATCCAGCCTGGCCTTGAGCACTTCCAGGGATGTATGTATACGTATATGTACTCATTTCTTTCTTTGTCTTGCTTTCTTCTCTGTCAGCAATCTTTAGTTATTTGAAATGCTTTACATTTTTAAACTCTTTTCCTTCACAGTAATTGCACTATTCTTATTTCACTTTGCACAGGAGACAAATCCGCCCGTATTTCTGGTAAAAAATAGGAACCAGAGACAGTGCTCTTTTGGCATGTGAATGCCATTTGCATTTTTCAAATTGCAAATTCAGTTCTTTCTTCTTGTTTTGTTCACAGCATCAAAAAGAACAGTCAAACCTCTTCCCATAAGGTGCATTCTCTGTGATCACTAAAGCCAGTATCACACAAACAGCTGCCAAGAAACCCAAGACCAGCCTCTTGAGATACACTGTGTATAGTAAAGCTGACTGCACCCAGAGATGTTACCTCTGTGAATCTGGCCAACCTGTTCTTGCTAACACATTAACAATGCTGATATCAATCTTGAACTATACTCGTGGGCAAGACTATGCCTTTGCTCCCTACAGAGCCTCCAAACTGGCTGACTTATAACTTCTGTTGTCAGAAAATCCAATACATTTACTCACTTTTTCTATATGCGCCTCAAAAGGAATCAGACCATGTCCTGATCAGGAAGCATGTGATGAGAGTGAAGCTGCAGTATCGTTCAGTCTGGTTACACATAAAGATAGAACAGCTTCAGAAAGTCATTTATACAGTTCAATGCATTTGTAATTTAATCTTGTGTTTAAAGTAAAATACCAAAGTAAGGAGAGAGAAAAAGTGTTTTAAAGACTTCCGTCATTGAGTTTTCAAGAAATAGCTCTTTTTCTGTCTTGTACTTCAAATATATCCATAATTTCATCCGAAATAGTTGTTATATTTTTGTGGGGGCATATTTTTTGCACGTATCTGCTAAAGTAATGGTGTTTAAAAACTCATTTTAAAAAGAAATAAAAGTCCTGCATTAGGTGTTAAATCAAACTGATTTTTCGTAAAAGCTTTTATTTCTTTACCATCTTTCAAAGGTAAGTAAAATGGTCCCTAAGTGTAGACGAACTTTCAAATAAGCATTTTGACTCTTAAGTACTCATGGTCTCTGTGGCTGCTGAAGAATGGTCATGATAATGCAGCTGGATAAACTGGTCCCTACCAGGTCCTCCAGGTGTGAATGGCAAGGTTGTTAAGCTGCCTCTCGGGAAGAACGGGTTACCTGTTTATGCCAAGGTCACGCTGGTGACTACCGTCTTGCATCAGAACCTTTCATCTGTTTTTTGAGTCTGCTTTAACTTTAGACTCCTTCTTCCCTAAATCGCCCTCCAGTTCAAATTCTGTGATCATTGTTAGGAATTACAAGTTGGGATGGTATTAACAGCCATTTAAAGCTCCTTTTCATCAGTAAGATTTCCCCATTTGTATCACTCTTGGGAGAGAACTGATCCTCAAGTAATGTCAAACTAGCGTAACTCTTTCCCTTCTTTAGCAGCTATGTGATCCTTTTTTATTTCAGCTGCTTGCTTCGTTATATTTCTTTGTCTGGCAGATTTCTTTAAACAAAGCCAGGATTTTTTTGGGGAGGGTATTTTGTCCACTTTTTTACTGGATTATAATTATTCCACAATTTTTATAATGCCTATACTGTCTTATTGTAATTTTACTTTCAGAAATCTAATTTCAGTACTGTCTGGCCACATATTGACACCTAATAATTTGTTATGGTTCACTTAGCAAAATGTAAGTCTCCTCAAAGACTCGGCATAGCTGTGCTGTCCTGGAGTCAGTGGAAAAACAGGATGACTGCTCAGAGCTCCAGTTTGATCCCTGCTGTGCCCTCTTGGCCACTCTCTCTTCCTTCTCCCATCTCCTCCTTTAATGGGAGAGGAAGCTGCACTGGGCAATATAAGGGAGGAAGAGGAAAACAAAGATAAATCTACTACTGTTCTTCATCCCATCCTGCCTATCCCATAGTTACCCAGATTCGAATGGGCATGACACATTCCCGTGGTGGGTGCAGTTCCTCTCACCTTCAGCATTTTCTCCTGTCAGATGGAAATCCTGTGACGGGTGTGCAGCCACCTTGGGCAACTCTCATTTGACCCTTTAGACTTGGATTCTGCAAACAAATTTTTTTACTATGTCAATGGGGATAAGTGGTTGCAGGTTTGGGGTTATGTACTGCATAACCGCGTTATCGTTTTCACGTAAATAGGACTATAATTTTTCCAGAAATAAGTATCTTCTATAGATGCGCAGCCTAGCTCTCTTGCATTCAGCTGTGACCTTGAGAACTGATTTAACAAGATTGTAGTCTAAACTACAAGGCTTCACGTAAAGCAGTGAAGCATGTGCAGGCCCTTGAGGGGTACTTAGAGTATCTCATAGACTCTAATGGTCATTCCTTTCTCTTTAATGCTATTAGGTGATTCTGGCTTATGGCAATCTGTAGTACTTTTCTCTTTATTTAATTTCTGTGCTACTGATTTTATGAATTATCCTATTACAACCCCTCTTTCGTGTTTTAAAGACAAAGTGCTCTATATGTCTGGTATGCTTAGTATCTTCTCCAGCTGCTCAGATATTTTGGTTTGTTTTATTGGTTTTACAATGTCATAAACTTTGGCACAGTAAGAAGATGAAAAGTTAAGGAGAGGTATGATTAGCTAAACTTGAAAACTAAGTAGGGCTTGTGAAAAGCACGCAGAGTGCTCTGAGTACAGAATACTAAAAGGAAAACCACTTTACATTCAACTCATTGGCATTTCTTCCATTTTAATGCAATAACTTTTAGATGCTGCATCTAGTATTAAAAAAAAAAATCTCAGGAAATATTCTAGGCATCATTTGTGTAGCTTTTGATGAGAATTATAATACTGCAAAAGCCTGGCATTTTTCACAGGTGCAAATAAGAAGAAAATCAAGACTGCAGTGTGCCTGCTTGGTAATACAGGCACAGAAATTTTCTCCCAGTCAACGTACTTCCTTTTACATAAGTCAGGCAGTGCTTTAATAGTCTTCCTCCCAGTTTGAGATGTTCAGATTGGCCTACATAAGCAACAAAACATATGACCTTCTGTTGCTGTCCTCTGAAAGGCCTCAAGAATTTCCTTGGTCAGAGGCAGAATAATTCATTTCTTGTTTCTGAATTTAGATATTCCATTATGGCTGCGTAAAAACTAGTGTCTTCAGTTTACAAGAGTGTCTGTGTTCAAAAAACTTGCCACAGAACCTGGGTCTCTGAATTCAATAAAGTGATTTTCATAACACTGAAATGTTTATGTCATATTTTGTGCTCTTCCTTCCAATGTTTCATTTAAATAAAATTATTATTTTGTTCTTTTAATTATTTTTAAGCAGGCAAGTAAATTGGTTGTTATTAGTGGCAATCCAAAAAATATTTGGAGAGAGCAAAACGGTTAGAGCTCTCTATTTGCTGCTAAAATATCTCATAATAAAACTATTAAAATGCTGTTCCTATATTGAATTTTCTTAAAAAAGGTAAATTGTGGATATCTGAAATTAAATGAGTGGCATTTATCTAACAACTTGACTCATCTCAACAGTTTGAGCCACTGGTATCATCTTTGACATGGGATGAATTTTTCTGGATGTGCCTGCATTTCACAGAATCAGCAAATTACCAGTTGGTTGAGGTTGGAAGGGATCTCTGGAGGTCATCTGGTCCAGCCCCCCTGCTCAAGCAGGGCCACCTAGAGCAGATTGACTGGACCATTTCCAGATAGCTTTGCAATATCTCAAAGGATGGAGAGTCCAAAACCTCTCTCAGCAACCTTTTCTGGTGCTTGCCACAAAGGCATATTGCTGGCTCATGTTCAACTTGGTGTCCCTCAAAACCCCCAACTCCTTGTCTGCAAAGCTGATTTCCAGCTGACCAGCTCCATCATACACTGGTGCTTGGGATTTTTCTTCCTAAGGTGCAGAACTTTGTACTTCCTTTTGTTGAACATCAAAAGGTCCCTGTCAGCTCATTTTTCCAGCCTGTTGAGGTACATCAGGATGGCAGCACAACTGTCTGGTGTATCAGCAAAGCTGCTGAGAGTACACTCTGCCCTATCATCCAGATAGTTAATGAAGAAGTTAAACAGGACTGGACCCAGTATTGACCCCTGGGATAAACCGCTAGTTACCGGCCTCCAATAGACTTTGTTCCACTGATCTC
>VYZM01014481.1:4438-45026 GCA_013398915.1 Dromas ardeola | reverse complement strand
GCATTTACTGACATCTGTCTTAGTGTTTACTATGTGCAAGAGTGAAAAATATCATACAGGTAAAAGGATCTATTTTCAGTTATTTTTTAAAGTTGCATTTTTAACATTGCATTTTACAGTGATTTTAGCTTGGCTTTTCTTACCATGCACATAAGCAGATGCCAGCGTAAGTTTGATTCTGCAAAGTTCTGAGTACTCAGGCAGTAGTATATGAATGTCATTTAAACAAATGTTTAACTTTAAACATGTGAGTAGTGGCTAAATACACCAACAGAAGAACACAGGCTTATTCACATTAGGTTTTTTTTCAGTTTCCCCTTACTAATTTTTTCTTCTCTAGTGGCTTGCCTTGTCAAGGTTAGGTCAGAGTATCTACATTTTGAGAGCCAGGAACAAAGGTGCACAGATACCACAGAAGCAGGTACTTGCAAAATCTGAGTGGAGGTAAAAAGGTACGGTCATGTAACTAAACGTAGAAACCAGAGAAGTAACAGCTTGGTCTAGGCTCAGTTGACTGTAGGTTAAATACTTTATAAGCATTGACACACAGTCCACTTTTGTGCCCTGGATTTCTGAAACACCACTTGTGTAACTGGAATTGCAGTAGCTGCCTGTTCAAAGCAAAAGAAATACTTTGTTTTTGTCAAATAAGGTTTGTCGCTATTAGAATTACTTCATAGAGAAAAGGAATCTCTGGTTACAAGTTAGTAAATCAAACAAAGCATCCTTGGAGCAGGTTGCAAATGAAAGTGGTTTTCTCCCTGGCTTTAAAAGATCTAAGGGCTGTCTCCCCTCGTGAGACTGGGGATTAAACATCAGTTTCAGGTGAGGATGTTAACTGCTGCCATGGTAGGATTTTGATTCTGGGTCTGAGATCCAGTGCAGAGTGTTTGTATGTTACTTTTTCTGTAAGAAGAGATTGATCTATTTGGTATTTTAATATATTTTAATAGGAAGTACTCAGAAAATATTTGTCAGGAAAACTGTGGATGCTTGGACAAAATTGATTGCCATTCAAGCAAGGAGATAAAAAATAATAAAATAAAGACCAGCATCCTTGTGCATGCCAAGACAAAGGATTTTAAAGACAGTGGAAAGATTTGTTTTTATATTTTTATACGCAATTGACAGTTCAATGTTGAGCAACCTAAAGAAAACTAAATCTGTTTCTCAGTTATGAAATCGATTTTGAACACACATCAATAGTCAAAGTCCATTATGTCTGGTAACAGGATATTACAGTGACAGCATCTAACGAATAAATTTATTTGATTTATTGAGCAACGAAAAATAAAAAGAATTTTTTTTATAAATACTGCATCTTTAATTAGTTTAGAATGTGAAGGGGCAATTGTGTTATGTGGCCTCATGCTTTGGGGAGGTATGGTTAATCCTGGTGAGATATTTAAAGTGGTGATTTAGTTCTGCATAAATGTGTATCCATTTTGCCTCTGCAGATCTTTAAGACATGTGAGTGTATTTGTGATGTGGACATGGCGTTAGTCTGCTGGAAACTCAGCACAGACGTTTAGATAGAGCATTTTTGTATGACGACTGTATTTTAGAGCGGGAAGTAGGAAACTTAGTACTTTGGGAATCATTTAGACTTGATATCACCTTTGAAGCTTAAAACTACAGCATTGCCTGCATGTCAATAGTTTCTAAGTATTTTATTAGACTGTTATATCAATGTTATCTTTGAAAATGTGCTTACTGTCCAAAATTGTTGATAATTTCATAGCTGCTCTTTGGACAGCATTATTTTTTTCCCCTTTCCTATTGCAGGTAATTTACGTGGGGTTTCAGCATAGCATTGGTACAATTTGTACCCAAAGAAATGCTTTTCTAGAATTAGACCAATTATATGAGGTGGCAGACAAAATCCTGGTATTTTTTGAAGTTGGCCACTGTTGTTCTCACGTGCTGGTTAAATGCTGTGGAGGTTATCCTCCCAGTCACCACCAGCAGATTTGCTCAGGATTCATTGTCTCACACGAGCATTGCAGAAACAAGGGGTTTGCATGGTTTGAGGTACCTAGCATTGCCCTTCAGTGAGCCTATTTTATATTTCTATTAATTTAGAAAACAAAAGGAAGTGTATTTTCTCCTCTCCAGAAGGAACCATACGTTCTGACCTTGGCCTTCAGTTTTGTCATCTATGCAACTTGCAAAAAATAAGTCATATCTATAAACCTAGTTTTGATATATAAGTTTCCAAAAGACATTGCTGCATGTGAGGTGACGGCAAGCTGTGCTACCAGCTATGTCTTCTAAAACACCTCCATTGAAACCTAATCAGATTAAGATTGCACTGGAGCTACTTCATTTCTCCCTTATTAATTTAAATCTTTTCTACCTCTTTCTATTTAATTCTGTTAAAATTTATGAGTTCTAGTTCTGGTGTTTCCCCCAGTGTTTATTTTTCCTTTTTTAAAGTGAATGGTTTAAAATATTGAGGTTATTACCGTGAAAAAACAGCAGTATAGTAGTTGTCTGCCCAGGGAGCCGTAGTGTTGTCTTTGTCACTGTGGTGTTATATTCTTCCCACAGAAGATTTCAGACCTTGGTTACAGTTTTGGTTCAAGTGATATTTTTTTCCTTAGCTTGCTTCACTGCTGTCAAATTCTTGATGCTTTTTTGCCTA
Organism: Dromas ardeola; assembly: GCA_013398915.1. NCBI lineage: Eukaryota > Metazoa > Chordata > Aves > Charadriiformes > Dromadidae > Dromas > Dromas ardeola. The sequence continues at coordinate 42,382 of VYZM01014481.1, read as the reverse complement.
AGTATGTTTGCCCTCTCTGTACCAAGTACTTCTCCAGCTCATCCCCTGCTGAAAATCCTGACAATCTCTTCCGAGGTCTGCAAGTTTTTCCTTTTTTCTAGCACCCCAGACCTCCAGTTTATTTGTATTTGATTGGCAACCTTCAGTTTTGTTTGTTTGATTTAAAAAAAAATGCAATTAGAAAGGTTTATAGAGTGAAATATTTTATGGGCTGATTTTATGAGTATAGCTTTATTATTGTCATGATTTTAAATGGCAATGACTTGAATTTTCTATGCTGGTTGAGTTATTAAAAACTTCTCAACTCTCGCTTTCAGAATAATCTCTTTTTTTTTTTTTTTAAATAAAATTTTTCTATTTTTCTAAATCTCTTTTAATGATGCCTTCTAGGTAAAGAGGTAATTTCATGGGAACTTCTGAAAACACAGCTTTGTGGCTGAAACTTTGCTTACTCTGTGACCTACATGTATATTTTGACAACCAAGGATGTTTCATGACTGTTGAAATACTTTTGCCTTTCAAGAGGGTAAAATAAATAATTCACAAAGCATATTTTAACCAAATACTGAAATAGAGAGATATTTACCTTGGAACGTAAAGGCTTTTTAAATTAAATGCTTAATAGTGGAATCAAATATAAAGCTGATATTCTCATAGCTCTCGGATGCTGCTAAGTAGTGTGGATAATGCTTGCTAAGGTACCCCCAAAAAGCATAACTGAAGTAGATTGATCCCTTGCAACCATTTGTGTACTTTTTTACGTTTTATCCTGACAGATCATTCTCCTGACCGTAATTACAGCCAGGTTGGTGCCAATTACAGAATTGTACCACTTACTTTGTGGCCATTTTTATATCCCAAGCTTGACCTTTCCTTAATGTCACATATACTAGGTTTAGCTACATCTTGCTCAGAAAAGGTAAAAAAAACCCTGAAGCTGTTAAGGTTATCAAGGTTATCTTTCCAGTGTAAGATTGTTCTGTAAGAAAGCCCCTGAGTTTTTGTCTAAATTAAATGACTTTTGAGAACAGGACTTGCATAATATCCTATTGAAGTTTATATTCTACATCTTCGTACGTTTCATTTTGAGGGATTTTTTCATTGTTTGTGCTAAATTTGCATGTACTCCATTTTACCTAATTGTTTCTTAGTCATTATATACTCTTTGACCTTTCTTAATAATTTTTTTTCTTGTGTGCTTTAAAACTTCAATATTTCAAAAACACTCTCATCTTTTTTCCACTCAGTACTTAATACTGCACTATCATATAAAGCAGGGAACAAGTGTCAAGCCCATCACTGAAGATGGTGCTCTTTTACTTCTGAATTCATTAAATGTTGGGGAAGGAGGTAGCAGTTGGACTGCAGTGTCTTTTACAGACCGTGTCTGTCTGAGGTAGACATATTCTAGAGGGGGAGGGAAAACAAAACACTATGCATTTTAAATGCCTCCTAATATCAGTTGGCTGCAGGGGAATTTATTTTACAGTTAGTGATTCTTAGTCCCATCTTCCGAACAATAGGCATGCTTTCTTTTTAAACTACATTCTGTTAATTTTTCATCCTTTCTATCTCATTTACTTCTCTGGGCTGGATTGACTTATTTTTATTTATTGTCATCCTAGATTTTTTTCCTCTATTTGTTTTGTTCTCTTGTTTCTCTGTATTTTGTGTGAAACTTATGTTGTTTGAAGTGATTGGAACTAAAAGTATAATGCTTTGAATCTAGAATTGAATCTCAGCTGTGTTTTATTTACTGCCTGTAGCTCTATTTACCCTGAGTGCATGAAAATTATTTCCACATGAATCTCCTTTGCATGTAGCATTTGTGTTTGGGGCTAAATTTGACCAACTGCAAGGTAACAACTTTTGACAAAAAATTGGTTTGTATTTCATTTGTTAGATCCACAAAAATGGTTTACTGCTCTCCAATAAATACCTTCTTGGAGATTGTGCACAGACTGGCTTCTACTCCCTTTTTGATACTTCATTCCATCTTTTTTTTTTCCTTTTCCTTCTTTCACAGATTTCTTCTGCCCCATAGAATCACTCAGGTTGGAAAAGACCCTTGGGATCATCAGGTCCAACCATCAACCCCACCCTACAAAGTTCTCCCCTACACCATATCTCCCAACACCACATCTCAATGACTCTTAAACACATTCAGGGATGGTGACTCCACCGCCTCCCTGGGCAGCCTATTCCAGTGTCTGACCACTCGTTCTGTGAAGAATTTCTTCCTAATGTCCAGTCTAAAACGACCCTGTTGCAGCTTGAAGCCATTCCCTCTTGTTCTATCGCTAATTCCCTGTGAGAAGAGACCAGCACCAGCCTCTCTACAATGTCCTTTCAAGTAGTTGTAGAGAGTGATGAGGTCTCCCCTCAGCCTCCTCTTCCTCAAACTAAACAGTCTCAGCTCCTNGATATCTCTCTTGTATTGGGGTGCCCAAAACTGGACACAATACTCAAGGTGTGGCCTCACCAGTGCTGAGTACAGGGGGACAATCACCTCCCTACTTCTGCTGGTCACACTATTTCTAAAACAAGCCAGGATGCTAATGGCTTTCTTGGCCACCTGGGCACACTGCTGGCTCATATTCAGCCGCTTGTCAATTAGAACCCCCAGGTCCTTTTCTGCCAGGCAGCTTTCCAGCCACACTTCCCCAAGCCTGTAGCGATGCATGGGGTGGTTGTGGCCCAAGTGCAGGACCTGGCACTTGGCCTTGTTGAAGCTCATACCGTTAGCATTAGCCCATCGATCCAATCTATCCCAGTCTCTCTGTAGAGCCTCCCTATCCTCATGCAGATCAACACTCCTGCTTAACTTGGGGTCATCTGCGAACTTACTGATGATGCACTCTATGTCCTTATCGAGATCATCAATAAAGATGTTCATTTGAAATTCATTGCAGAGTCTGACCATTCTTTTGAAAAATTAACTTGCTAACAAAATTAAGATTGCCATACATCCTATCTGAACTGAACTGAGTTCTGTTCTTTACTGCTTCCAAGTTTCTACAATATTCTGTTTCTCTCAGTAGTTGATACTTCTAAGTGTTGGATAGTGATTCTGAAAGCTCAGTTCTATGACAATTTTGTATTAGAAGTGCGACCAAAAAGAGATGGCATAGTTTTTATGCTTGAGCAGTGAATGGCAGGAGCTTTCATCTGTCAGTAATTCTGTGGGAAAGTATGCACAGGGAGTGAAAGTAGGAAACAGAAAATGCAGGTTGAATCATGAGGGATATAATTGAGTTATCTGTATCTCTTTGGGAGAAGGGTAGTTGCTATGGGTGGATAATCTGTCACACGGGAACGTATCAGAAAAGCTGTTCAAAGCATAAGCAAATAACACAGTGAAAAAAAGCTTTGCCATGGCCTGAACAAGCCTTTTTCTTAGGTTATCCCATATATAGAAGGAACGAACTAAATAGTTCTTTTTCAGCCTGTTTAGTTATAATGGTCTGAAATTAAAGTATGAAGGAATTCCTAAGCAGTGTAATTTTTCAGGTGATTGAGCTGAATGTGTGCACTTTTAGTTTAGTAGACAGTAGAGGACTGACTGGACATGGAGACAAAGCTACTGTGTATCTCTTTTCTTTTTTCATTTTTTTATTGTACATCTCACTGCAGTACCTATTTCTTGCCCTTTCTACAAGCGGAGAATTTTTATTTATTTTTTTTTAACCCTTAATATATACTTAGAAATCAGCAGCCATGGGACTTAATTTCCAACCCTGTTCAAAGTTTGGGTTCAAACAATAATGCTGTTCCCCCAAAATGTTACCGCTGTCACCTGTGTGTTAGAAGTTGGGTGCCTTACTGGCTTCAGTCATTGGTTTCTTACTAAGTTATTTTTAAGCTTTAAAAAAAAAGATCTCATTTTGTTTATTAGCTTAGATTATTGTTAGGGATGCATTCTTCTTATTGTTCTTTTCCAAAAATACTTCTCAGATACGTGTTCTCATGAAAACTTGCAATCACGCTTCAGTTCATTATCAGTCCATGATATGTTATGATCCCATTAAGTGCAGTGAGACAGTGTCACTGACTAAGGAATTTTTCTGCTGCTGGCAGTGTCTGAAGAAAGATCATTTCTGTCTTACTCTGTATGTTGCCAAAGTTTTTGGGCATTGCATATGGGCATCTTGTAAACACAGCAGTAAATGTTTCAGCATATACTTTTCTAATTTCAAGGAAAAATGTTTCAGCTTCTCACTGAGGAAGCTGACTACTCAGATATGAAGAGACCACCCCCCCCCACAGTATTTTGCAGTATTCTTCAGTTCCATCCAGTATCTAGAGATTCCTCAGATCCCAAGCCCATAGAAATTGCGCCTGGCATCATCTTCGGTAGAAGACAGAACTCCCTAGTTTGCAATGACATTTCCAAACTTTTTCTCCTTGCCTTAGAGTCATGCTTGTTGTGAGGGAATGGATCCATACCGAAAATGCTTGTTACAAGAATTACCATTTATGTTCAAAATACAGTTTTCTCTGTTGTTTTGGTCTCGTACTCTTTATCAATCAGAAAATTAACACGGAATAGATGCTTTTGAAAAATATAATAGTAGCAGAAGAAGCAGCTCAGATATTCATTGTGAAAACAACTGTCTGCTCTTTGGGTAGGTGTTTTAGGGGCAGCCTACAGCAGGCATAGGAATAGTTGGATAATGACCATTCATTTTCTGAGGCAAAAGCCGGTTTAAACGACTATTACTCTGACGGTGCTACAGGCAATGGTGTATCAACTAGACCATCTAATTTCTCTATAGGTAGAAACATTCTTAAAACAAGCTTGTGTAGGATTTTATTTTGAGAAGTGTTGAACACGTCCCTCACTGAAGAAGTAACTTCTGCTTGTGATTTTTTTCTAAACAGCACGCAAGTCAGCATAAGGCACATTTCACACTTGATGTGAATAGTCATACACCTCCGTTAAACGGCAGGGGTTTTCAAGGGCAGGCGAGGCAAGTCAGTCTGCCTCATCCTCTCTTAGAGATGAATTGCTAGTTCTGAGCAGGAACATTTTGAAGCCTGCCTAAATGCCATTTTCTTTATATTAGTAAAACATTAAGAAAATATATGAATAGGCGGAATTAGGTTCTCTTCCACTGTGTATGAAAGATGCGGTCTTGTGGGATACCTTGCCTTCATCAGACAAAGCACTGGAGCAGAGACAGTGCCAATGAAGTTGCTTTTGCTTTGCTTTGCTTTTCCAATAGGAAAAGCAAAATGGGGAGACAGCAAGCCCCATATACATGCCAAAAAGAGAAGACGCAGTAGATTGATTAAATTGCCTCTTCCCGAGTCCATGCTTGCATTTTTTCAAAAGTCCGTAAGATTAGAAGCAAGCATTAAAAAAAAAAATAATCAGGTGAGTCTGGTAATGGCGCTTCACTGTACGCAAGGTTGAAATTGGCGTCATTCCTTTTCTTGACAGCTATGTTTGCTGACTAGTGTGGAAGGCCAAAATGGTAGAAGAGATCTTTATCTTGCACATTTGGTTGCACTTCCCTTGCCCTTTTCTTAAACAATCATTTACTGTTAATTATGATGGGAAACAATAATGCTTTAACAAAACATAAGTAACTCAGATTAATCAGCTGCTTTGCAGGCAGACACTTCCTGAGTTCCCTGGGGTTTCTATCAGCAAATTGTAGTAATGATGCTGATTTGCACAGAGCTATTGTTTCAGCTGTAAATACCTGAATTGATTACCCAGGAGCCCTGGTCTCAGTGTAGTGTTGTTTTGCTTTGTTCTTTATTATGTTAGGTATCCTGCACAGCAGGGGGCCTGTAACCACGGCAGACTCACCTTGGGACTTCAAGTATGGTAATCTAAATGAATTCTTTGTTGCTGTAAATTACAAACAGAACAACAGCAGCCTGCTCCCACTTTTATAAATATGTATGGTTTCCCTGCCAATGAAATTATGGTGAGGGATAGATCAAAGTGAATTAGTACCTGTCAAGCAAATTTGGTAGGTCATTTTGTACTTTAATTTTATTCCTTTTTCTCTGTATTGTGACACAATAGCAAAATTAACGGTTCTGCTCTCCTTACAGCAAAGGGTGTTGGTCACACTAAATATTGTTTTCAGAAAATGCAGCACTGACAAATGAAAGATTCTTCTATATAGACCAGCTTGATACCACATCTGGTACATATGTAAAGTGCCCACAGCAGTGGCATACACTTGTAAATGGTGATGTATGAACTCTGTCTTGTTGTGTATGTTTGAAAGAGTGCTAGCTGTGTAACAGAAAGCGTCTGATCTCTTTTAGTTCTTGTGATAGGACTGCTTTTTTTCTTTTTGGTGTGCTTCATGTCATACAAATTGTTAGGCCTTTTGTGCCTGTAGTTACAGTCATTTTCATGTTTCTGAATATTTCCTTGAGTATACCGGCAACCGGTGCACACAAACACCCATGCACGCTCTCTCTCTCCCACCTCCTTTTCTCTCTTCCTTGTAAAATGGGAATTTCTGGATCAGCCTCACTTTAAAGTGGCTGAAATATTCCAAGAAACCATCAACGTTTCTTTTTTGCTATTTCCATTTTCAGCCTTTAATTATCACTTTCCAAATGAGACAACTTCATAGCAGGTGGCGTCTCTTCACCTTAAAATGGTCTCTCAGACGATAAATGATCTACCAGACAAAGCAATTATTTTCTGCTGTTCCTACATGCCTCGCAAAGATCTGAAAACAAGCACTTTAAAAGCAATATTCATGTGAAGATCAGAGATGAGATTAAAGAAAACCCATCTATATTTGGCAGGGAGAGCCATGTCTGCCAAACAACTTTTTTATTTTGCTAACCCAGATCTGCAGATAGATCCTAAAGATCCGTGTTAGCAAAGGGAGACTCCTTCCAGCAGAAGCGGTGTAAGACAGACTGGAGAAATCAGAGGAACTGGGACAACATAGCAAGAGTTTCCTGTTGCTTTTTTCCTTTTTCTTAGCGTACTCTGAGGCTAGAATTCATTTGTTTTATGATAAAAGGAATGAAAAAGGGAAACCTTTTCGTTATTCCTTATTGCTGGTCTTGTTTTGCCAAAGCATTTAAATAGTCCTATACATGCTTCCTAAAAACAACATTGCCTTGAAATTAATTTTAATAAAACATGAATGGCTCTGTGATGGGTACATTACTCAACCCTGCAGCAATAAATTAAGGACACATACCCCAAGGGGAAGTCCTGCCCAAAACAATCATGTTCGCACAGAGTAGAAGTCTAAGATACTGGAACACTGATATTGTGAGAAATTAGATCCTGATTGTACAAGCATATGGTAGCAATATTAGTGCAAGTAGTCTCCAGTGGCTTTAACTGGGTAACTGCTTATCTCCACTACAGAAAGGTGCACAGTCATGTCCTCTGTAGATATTTTTCCAGATCCAGTCTCCAATGAATTATTGCCTTTTTCACAACAGCTGTAACTGTCCTCAGTCAGGTGCCCCACATTGTATTTTAGATGTAGTAGGTGTGCTTACTTTTGCCTACCTGCAAAGTACACAATGGCAAGAGTTAATAGAGTATGCTATTATGTGCTATGCTGTCTTTAGTTTTTTCAGATGCTTTGTGATAATTGATGTAAACCAAGCTACCATGCCATCTGAGTATTTAATCCATCCATTTAATCTAAGGCTGTTTAGTCCATCTGGATGTGCAGAAGTTCTGGATAGATCATGAGTGCAGATTCTTCAGTGCCTTTCACTCCACTAGTATCAAAAATTGCTTGCTTTCCAAAAGGTGATACTGTTTTCATAATTGTTACAGGCTTATATATATCTAGAGTCAAACTGGTTGCGTAGAAACAGGTTTTTGGGGGATTTCAGTTGGGCAACTTCCTGCTGGTGTATCTTAGACAGAAACGTTTGGTCCAAATTCTTCCCTGGTGTAATTTTCCCAAGCTCCAGTGATTAGGCAAGAATTAGTTTGGCCCATTGAGTCTATGTGAGCTAGAAGTCGGTTTTCTGTGAGAAAACAGGAGTGGCTATACCAGTTGAAAAATTACATACTTTGATATTGGAAAAGGGATTTTAATACGCTTTTAAAGTATATGTTTATCAAATGATGTTGGGAAGACAATCTTATTTTTAAAAGAAGAACAAGAAGAATTATTTCTGTTGTTCATGTTCTTGAAAGAGCTACATATCATCCTGAAATGGAGGTCAGGGAATTCTTTATCCTAACAGGAAAGAAAACAATATTCTGAAGAGAAGTCTCAGGTGACTGTAGTATATGGTCTGATTCATCAGTTAATGTGCCAGGTTAGGCTTGACTGCCTAGCCCATTATCGTGGTTGTTCCCGTCTCTGCTGCTTCGGTGGGGCTGGGTTCTCTGGTAGTCCACAGCTGAAGAGTTCTAAACAGCAGTACAAGGACAGGAGAGTTCTCTTATAAATGTCTTTTTACTAATTAGTGCCTAAAAATATTTTTATTCCAACCAATCAGGATTGCAGGTACACAGATGATATTCCAATAACCATGGTGCATGAGACTGAGGCAAGTCTTCAGGAGGTAGTAAGTTAGCAGATGGCAAGGGAAACAATTGGCTTCTTAAGCTTAATGAACTCAGAAGCTTATTTGCTCAGGAAGCATGGGAGTTTGTTGGGTATTTTGAAATACCTTGTAGCACAATGATGTTGTGTTTCATTAGGAGCTGGGGAGTTGAATGGGCATGTGAGGCTTTAGGCTGATGGATCTGTGCATGATGCAGAGGTTGTGTTCAATATACTGCTGAGCTATTACAGCTATATTTGGCACGCAGCATCCTCTACAGGTATAGGCTAATGTGTACCATGGCAGAATAACAAACTATGAAGCCATCATGTCTGACTTCATGATGGCTTTCTGATTTAGTTGTATTTAGAGGGTTTTATGCCATAATTATTTCTTTCATTAACCAGGAAGATCATTTTAATAATGGTTTCCAGTTTTGTACCTTTTTAAAATTGCTTTTTTCATAGCTATTATTTTGTACATGTGAGACACTTGGGAAGAAATAGAAGCCATCCAACCCATATAAAAATCTTTGCAATAATGCTTGCTATAGTCAGTAAGTGTTGAGATGTCTGCGTTTTCCTGACCTTGCAGGTGGCAGAAATCTACTGTGATACCAGATGTCAGGCTGAAATAAGAAATATAGAGACACATTATTAGGACACAAATTGCTTCTTTTTTACTGCTAGCATTTCATAATTCATAATATATTCACAATTCATAATATATTACGTAGGCTTATGTCTGCGATTCCAGAGTGTATATTAGAATTTAAAATTTTATACTTAAGATTTTCAGGCTTAAAACTGTTCTATGTTACACGTACTCATAATCATGTTTGTGCTCTAATTCTGAAGGGTTGAGAACCTTGTCTAAGAGTATAAACTAACAACGCTAGAACTTAAACAGTGTCACCTGATTCTTGATTAATGGACAAAGTTCTGGTCACTTCTTTTACCAATTAAGCAGATGCTGAAAAGACAGGCATTCAACTCATTTTGTACATGCTCATTTTTCTTCTTGAATCCTTGCAAGTATCTTCAAACTGCAATAATGTGAGAGATGCAAATAAGTTTTGATAACTTCAGTCCTTAAGAGAAAAAGGACCACGCTCTGAATTTTTAAAATGTAAATTATATTTGCCAAGTATTTCTGATTCTTAGTGCTCTCTAGAAAATTTAAGTTAAAAAAAAAAAGGCAAACATTTGTGTTTATTCAGAACTTATTCTTTTTCCAGAAAATCACAAACAGGCTTACATGAAATCAAATTGTATGCCTTCTTTCCTGTGGTCTAACCATACTAGACTTCCTTACAGTGTAATATGCTTAGTTCAGTACAACAGTACAAATACTTCTTTCTTTAGAAACCCTTTCCTTTGGATGTATCGCTGAGATCACAAGAGCTAGGAGAACTGCATAAGAATTATTCTACTAAGTAAAACCAGATATATGACCACTGCTAATATCATATCCTGTATTGCTAAAATTCTTAATGTGTGTAGAGAAATCTGTTATGATTCTCCATCATCACTAGACCAAAAGAACAGCAAAGACACTTTACAGAATGAAGTTTGAATGTGTTCTGTATCCTAAGACCTGAAAAGTTTGAGATTTTTAACACATATTTAATTTAAATACTTTACCATTTTTGTGTCTCAATTCTGTTAATTAACTGCAAAGTCAGCCATTTTTATTTCTATGCCTCGAGGTCAGCTTACCTAGGCTTCTAAATAGAGTCTTTGGTTCTCTCTGTATTGTTACTGTTCATTTCTTGCTGTGATAATAATTCTAAACAAATCATTGTGTAAAACCCACACCTTTTGCTTTTCTGTGGCTGCATATGCAAACAGGTATGTGTGTGTGTTTGTGAACGAGTGCACGTGCATTTGCGCATCTGTGCAGGTGTGTGGATGTATAGATGTATGCACTTGTATGTACATATATGCATATATATACACACGAATGAAATTCTCTAATAGGGAGCTATAAATTTAAACTGGCTCGATTTGTTCATCTGTGCTTTTTCTTTAATTGTTTCAAAATACACACCAAAGATGGTTCACATTCTTTTACCTGCAGATTTCCTCCCAAACTCTGAATTAATTGGAATATTAGATTACTTTGTTTTCTAATGCTAACCACAGTGCCTTTGCCCTTTACAACAGGAAGGTTAAGGCAATGTAAAAGAATACAACAAATATGATACATGATCGAAGGTTACAGCAGCCAAGAGTAGATGAGGTGGCCGTAGAACACTAAAAGATTAAAAGAGGGTAAAAGGCTAAGGACGACCAGCTGGCTCCGTAACATATTGCTGTTCAGAGTGCATTGCTGCTAAATTGAAAAACGGGTTCAGACTGCAGGTTTCCAGGATGCTGCAGAGTGGAATGCATACCAAATGTGGTTACTTCAGCCTGGGTAAAGAGTAAAGGAACATGAACTATTGAATGTTATTGGCATCGTTAGCAGCTGTTTACTCTTTCTCTGGGGCATAGGTTAAGGACAGGGACAAAGCACAAAAATCAAGAAAAAGAAAGTGGATAAAACCAAATAGACTTTGGAGACACTGTAATCCCTTATCGATTGCAAAATAGGAATGATTTATCTGCTTTTCTTTTTTCAAAGTTATTTATTTTATATGCATGCTATCAAAATGAACCTCCAAGTCATTTACAGTTTGTGTTGTTTTGAGATTTACTGAGAAAAGATCATTCTCAGTCAGGAAATAGAGATCTGTGACTTCAGCCCCTCTCTTTGTCACAAATGTCTGTGTAACTAGGCCATCTGTGGCCCACTGCCACAGGTGTTATAAACAATGTCAGCAAGGAAAAGTGAGAGAAAGATGATGCCTAAGTCACCAATCTAAATCTAGGAACACCTGTTTCACATTCCCTTTCTGATATCAACTTCCTCTGTGACCTTCAAAAAGTTGCATAGTCTCATCCAAGGCTGAGATCCCCATAAGCAGAATAGTGCTGCTAGTTAATAACAGTATTATGAAGGTAAGTGCCCTACAAATTTTGAGAAGACGTTTCTGACAGAATTTAGGGCTAGGCAAGGATGTGTACTTTGTACTACTTCAGTAATGACATATGAGTAGACAGAATAGTTTTTAGAAAAAAATCAAACCAACTGTCAATTGGAGATGCTTTGTAAAAGTCTGCTTCACAATTGTGAAATGTTTGCCAGCGTTTCCACACACCTAGCAAAAGCAAGAGATCATTCTCAAAATGGGATTTTTCCTGTTTTTTTTTTTTTCATATCCATTGAATGGAACTGAAAAAAGGTAATTTGAAAACTAATTGGCTATTTTTTTTTTTACCATGTCAAAATGGTAGGTATTCGTGCAAGGACCTGCAGTGAGGAAAGTGCATTCTTCCACAGAAAAAAGTAAGGTTGTGTCCCCACATGGATACTTAGCACTATTTTATGTTCTTTAAGGGAATGTATCAGTTGAGTATGTTTTTTAAAATTGTATTAAAAAAATATTCTCTGCTATTCAGTGTTCTTTGTGATCTTGTGCTTTATTGTAAATTGGCTCTCCATTATCCTTGTAATTAGATCAAACTTTGCTGGAAAAAGCCATCTTTATGTACTTTCTGGCACAATGGTTTTGAAGCCAGTTTCCCAAAAAGCTTTTTTAGCCGAATCTGTACTTTGCATATTTTTTGTGTTGCAGCAAAACATCTGTTCAGCTTCTTCAGCAGCAATGTGCAAAGAGCAGATTGAGTTTAAATATTTACAACTTGTATCAAGCAAGACTCAGCTAGAAGTTGTCTTTCCTAGTTTTGTTTCCAAGAAAGGCTCCAATGATATATCCTAAATAAAATGGCTAGTGGATTCGGAAGGGAAATTTATAACACCTTCTTTCTATTCACCTGTTTACTTCCTGCAACGTGTTAATCCTTAGGAGTTTTTCCCCAAAACAATATCCGATTGTTATCATGTCTGTATATACAGGAAAATCTTTTGAGCCATTATTTGGAAACAACTGTGAATTGCAGAAATGTTTGTGATCGAGAAGATCACTTGGGGAGTAAAATAATCAAAATACAGTTATATTAAAAACACATTTCATCACTGTGTATAGTAACATAAAATCACTGTAGCTTTACTACTGTAGGTTATAATGATTTGCATGACTGCTACATAGTTTTCCAAAAGAAGAAAATAAAAATAATGAATACTGTAGGAGAAGAAATATTTTGTCTTCTGCTCTGTTACAAATCAGATTGCATGTTAATGTAATTTTAATGTATTAATTGACTTCCAAAATATCTGTCAGAGCAACTAAAAAAAGAAAAAATCTTGAAAGCTAAAGTTCAAGAAGACAAAACATTTTAAAATTAAACCTAACATTTTAAAATCACAATACTAAATAGTAAACTGTTCTTTAACAGATTTTTTAAAAATAATTAGATTACTGGTAATATCTTTTTAGCCTACAGACATATTGTACCATATTGTTAATGCCAGCCCTGTGAACCCTTTAAAACTGAAGAAAAATTATAGCAGTCATCAATGAAATTTTAACTGTTTACTGAAGTAGCAGCTTGTTATGGTAAATAAACTGGCACTAATATGAGAGGCTCATATTGCAACCTAAATGGAAAAATATAGATCTGTATTTTAGGATTTTTCTTCAAAGATCCTGGCATACTATTATTATTTAAGCACTGGAAAACCATGGTTTTATATTAGTCTATATTACAAAATATACGTACTTTATGTATAGCGCTTATGGGTAACTGCATCGCAGTCATGACAGTCTGGCACAACTGACAGTGTGATACCTTGGATCTGTTGTTTGAATGCAGGGTCCTGCACTGCAGTACTACTTCTACTAGCATTGCTAGTAGAAGATAAGGTTAGGGTACGAAAAAAGCAGGAAGGCCAACTGAGACTTTCTGGACCTTTCCTTTACCAGGAGCCTTTAGCATCTGTTTAAGCTTGCGTGGGAAGATCTTTTCTGGCATCGTGATGTCTGATCTCGTCCTTGCCACTTCTGAGATTGTTTTTATGCCTATTTTTCAGACTGTACACATTGAATGATGGGAGATAGGTGGGAGTAAAGAGCGGTTGGCAATGCGTCCTGGTCCCTTTGCGCTTAGCTTTTTTAACACAAATAAACTGTCTTTCAATAAATAAAAAAAGCAAAAAAAAAAAAGTTACTTTTATATTATTCTTTTGAGCAGCTGAAGCAGCTCCTAGTAGTCCCTTAGGGCTTCCAGGAACACAGTTGTGATGCTGTCAACAAAGGAAAAGTAGCATCGCAAAGCAGTGCTCTTGCTCATCTGGGCCTGGACTGATGCAGCATTGGAGTAGCAGCTGCTGCCTTTTCCCAGCAGTGAATTCTGTGCTTCTGCCTGTGGGGTAGCCATGAAACTCCCTAGTTATCCCTTTAAAGAACAGCATTGTTTAAAAACAAACCAATGGAGCTTTATTTATTATTAGTGTTAAACTGTAAACTCCTTAGAGTCCAAGTGAGTTTGATATGGAAAGTATAATGAGATTTCAGTTCCAGAAAATTATTTCCGTCAAGCTGACCTGCTGCTTGATATCTTGGCCAAACTTGTGGTCTTGAGCTAATGAATGAAGTTAAGGCAGAAAGATGTGGCAAAGAGGAAGACGAGAAAGGTTAAGTTTAATTTCAGTTGGGGAAAAAAGATACAGATAATTAGTTTTCCATATGTTGTGGGCTTCAGAAAAATGCAAAGATGGTTACAGTAATAGGGAGAACATAAAGAAAAAGAGATATTCAAAACTAGAGGTGCTGGATAATTATTCTGTCAAGTTCTCCCAAGTCCATAAAGAGTAACTCTCTTTGTGTGGCCTAGTGCAAAACTACCTCTATAACTTTCCCCAGCTGCAGCTCTTCTTGGGCTCCCAAGCCTTTGTGTTTTGCTTTGGCTGCTATGATATAACCACGACATATTAGAGTAGTGCAAAGTCTTCCCTGCAGATATCCCCAAGGGATGGGTTAGACTTGGCTTAAAGGCAAACTCCCAGCTGGCTGCTTACTCTACCCCCCAGCAGGACAGGAGAGAAAATAGGAAGAACAGGGAAAAGGGAGATCATAGATCAAGATAAAGACAGGAAGATCCCTTACCAATTACTGTCATGGGCAAAATGGACTCAACTTGTGGAAAATTAACTTAATTTGTTGCCAATTAAAATAAATATTTAACCAACAAAGGCAAGAATCTGTCAAAATTCCTCTTCATAGTGCTGCTCTTCAGATAAAGTGTGCTTTCCTGCTGCTGCAAACACATATTTTCCTCGTTGTCACATATAGCAATTAGCTTACCCCTGAGATGTAGCAGACAGCAGAGGGCAAATTTTCAGAAATAGTGATTGGATTCATGTGGAGGATGAAAATAAATGCATACATATATTCAAAAGGCAGGATGGATGGGCTGAAGCTGTTAAAAAAAAGGTTGGGGAGAGGTATTTTGTTATGGCAAGCTGCAGAGGTTCGACATCACTTCAAGAAATAAACTATTTTAGTACTTGCCAACTGTGCCTTTGCTTCTGGGTAGCTGTTGCATTCCCAGGACTGTGCCAGGAGTAGCACTGGCTGCTCTCAGACCATTAATTACCCAGCTGTAGAAGCTGCAGTGGCCATTCGGGGTGACTGCTTTTGCAAGCAAAGGCACTTTTGCTACTTGATACATCTCTTCATATTGGCATATGAGGACTGACTTTGACAATTATTGTAATCTTCCAGATCTTTCTCGCCTGCCATCTATCTTGGAAGTAGACTTATCGCAAATACCGCTTCAACAGCTGCAGATTTCTGAATGTCTCAAGAATAATCAGCAGCTTCACTGAGGGCAAAATTTTGCTGTTTCTCTGGTTTTTAGTGCCTGGATGGAGCTGTTAAATTCTACAACTTTTATAGGACAATGCATTCAAGTATCAAATATATGAATATATATAATTCCAGATAGTTAAGGAGGTGAATCACATGCTCACATTAGTGTACAAATGACCGTAATTCAACCCTATCTCACCAAGAATATCATGAGATACCTCATAATTTATAAAAGGTGCTGCGTAGGTGGTGTCTTTTTGTTTTCATCAAAAAGGATAGAAAAGTCAAGCACTCCAAAACTGGAACATACCGATCAAAATGCTTTCAAAAAGAATTGAAATTTTCAAAAAATTTAAGGTAACTGTTACCTATGCATTTCTTGTTCTCACTAAAAATAAGGGATCCAAAACATTTTATCTGATATTTTTTTTTTTTAAAATCTACTAAGAAATCCTGATGCAATGCCATGTGGAAGCAGGAATTTTCTTCATCTAATATCTCTTTTGTCCTCTATTGGTTTAGCACTGTCTTTGCCACACGTTTTCTATCACTAGGACAAGGGACTGTGGTCCTTCATGGAAGAATCGCTGTGATTGTGAAGCCAATAAATGTTTTTGTTTTTGTGGACAATAACAGTTGAATGTGTTATAGTAGTAAAAGTGACTATTATTTACAGTGTAATTAAGCAGATGTATTTGGCATATTTGATTGGGATGAAATTACTAGATTTTTGCTAAATTGAAACCTGGACTTCTCTTTGAGCTGTACTTGAAGGTTTTTTTTTCTGCTACCTCTGTTATTTTACGTCTTAAGTGGAAGGGAATAGTGAAGTTTTACTGGTTTAATTTGTAAGCCTAAGACCCACTACTGCTGGTACCAGCCTTAATATTGAAAACCTTCTACTTTTTAAATACTAAAAGCAAATATGTGTGTATTCTGAGTGGCATGTATCTTAGAAAAATACAGAAAAACAAAAAGGAGAAGCAAAATGCTGTCTCCAGGAAATAAACAACTCCATCTTTCATGAACCCTTGCAATGGCATTTGGCATTCTTCTAGAAATGGAAAAGTTAGAGTAGGAGAAAAAAGTGAACAGCTGTTTAGCTGCTCAACATAATGATAGTACTTTACGCTTTCTGTTTTTGCATGCGTTTTAAGAGATGTGGAGCTACTAATACAAGCTGGGCACTTTATGCTTGCCTCAGTGAACTCACAGTGAATTTCAAGCTGCAAAAAATGGAAATTGAAAATAAATTGTAACTAAGAAAAAAGATTTGTAAGATGAAACTTCACCTTAAAATTGCGTATGAACACAATATTACAGTACATTACAAGAGCTTCTAGAGAGGTTTATCTAGTTTGTGTATATCTAGTTTCAGATGCTTTAAAATATCTTCAAAAATTTTCCTTAATCTAAATGTAGTTTACTCATAGCAAGTCATCAGGGACAAGTATGCAGCCTATTCCACTTCAATTAGAGCAGCTATGCGTATCTACTGCCTTAGTGTGATTATTCTGTACAAATTAAGCAAGTAGTTTTCTCAACAAAGACTGCAAAATATTTTAGTCAAGAGTATCACTCATTCTTTTTAACATTTTCCTGTCCCCATACAGGTTTTACCCGTTCAATGTGTCTCACATCAGTAAATCTTTCATTTGATTGATTTCTTCAGTATTAGACATCTCAGATAAAGCCCTTCCATTGTGATTACTGCCCACAATACATTTCATTATTTGAACTGCATTCACCTAAAATCTGCCTTGTCGTAATAGATCTATGTTAAAAATCCTAGTTATCCCTGAACGAACTGTCTCGTAAATTAATCTTAACACTTACCAACACCGTGTTTTTTGCTGTTAAAAAATACGTGAACTAGATGTCAGATATGGATGAAATCTGTTTTATTTCAAAATAAGGAAGGCCCAGTCATTCTGATGCCCTTTCTGGTAAATTATTCAACACGTAAATTAAAAGCGTAACATTACTGTTGGATATTTGATTCAGACCCTTTTGACCAATCAACAGCAGTGCTTATTTTGCATTGTAAAAATATCCTCCCCTGAAAAATTCTCCCATTTGAAATTCTTAGAGTGGCAATATTTCTCTAAAATGGAGATTAATTTCATTCTGATGTAACAGTAACAGCCAAGGAAATTTAAAATGTATTTCATATTTGATTTTATATGAAATCTATACAATATAAGCATCATTTAAAATATGTATATCTGATCCAGCTTTGGCGTTGGAATCCTATCTCATTGTGGAAAGTGCAGTACCTGCTGGGTTGCATTTCCCATGATATTTTTCAGACTCCTCTCTGTGTTGGAAACGTATTATAAGCACTTCACAGATACCGTACAAATACTCAGTTTGAACATGGACTGATCCAGCTGTCTACCCCAAACGGATCTGAGCCCCTCAGCTTGCTTACAGATCAACTGACCTTGACTATTCAGTTTGCCCTGCTTATATTTTGTTTCTCTTCCTTGATTGGTTGAGCTAATTTTTCTAAAGAGATACTAGAAACAATTGCATTCTTGCAGCACTTCTGGTGACTTTGTTATAATGATAGTTACCTGCTGTCTCTAGTCAGCAAAGGTGTTTGACATTGGATAAAAATAAATATTACCACATCTGAAACTGTGATTTGTGAATATGGTCACTGAAAAAACTCTGTTCCTCTTATTGAAAGGGAGACGACCACGCAACGGCCTTGTTACTTCTTTTTGAGTCTTAAAATACAATTAAGTCTGTATTATTCAAGAGGAATCTACAGGACAGTTTTCATACATACAATAGGAATATTCCTTCTGTGGTGGACCAGTGTACAGTCATACTATAGGGTTATACGTAAGAGTCTGGACAGAGATTATAAAGCAGTGTCAGGATACAGGAAGAGAAATCCAGTAACATTCTTAATCCTAAACTCTCTAAAAATTATTCTGTAAAAACAGATGGTCCATTCAGGAATTGTAAAGGAATGCGTCCAGGATTTCTCTCAGGTAAAAGCTCAAAAGGGAATTGAATCACCAGAAAATATGCTTTCTGTTCTGAGAATTTATTAAGCATTTATTTATTAAGTTGCTCTGAATGAATTTGAGTATCACAGTACAAATTTTGGCTTTCCTATCTTCACTAAGACAATAATTTCTATTTACAGTATGACAATATGTTACCAGACAGCATGTTGCAAGGGGCTTCCCTGTGAATGGTAATTCAGAAGTAATACCTGTGTTGGTGGCCGGGTTGAAAACTCAGTCTCTCACCCACTGAGTTCAATAGGTGTTCTTCCATTGATTTAAGGAAAAGATTGAGTCCTCATGATAATAAAGCAGGGAATAAAATAACAGAATAAAATAACAGGGAATAAAAACGTATCATTGACTTGTGTGGTCAGATCCAGGGTTTTGGAAAATGAAAGGGGACTTAACAATGAGCAATTGAGCAATTTGCCTTACTGAGAAGAGTATCTTATAAAAGCATAGTGTCTTTGAGATAGAATTGAGGTATTTAATCTTCAGTCGTTATTTTCATCTTATATACCTCCCTATGTAGATAACTACTGCATCTGACAGTTGAGTAAGTCAGTCCAGAAGATCTTTTACTAGCTGCTGAGGTGACTGAAGAAACTACGGTCTAATTCCTTTCAAGTGAACTTATAGAGGGTTGACTTGAGAAAATAACAAAGTAAAGACAGGACCTTAGTGTTGTATTTTTGTTTGCACCTGTGAGTTCAGGAGCTGTAAATTTTATGTCTCCTTTGGAGTTCGGTTGCCACTAAAGCACTAAAGGCAATGATTTAAGTTGTTCCTAGACCTTGCTGCTTTACAGACTATTCTGCAAAAGAAAAAGTAGACATCAGTAGTCCATACATCTTGCCTAGCTACAGAAAGCTGATCATCATTATGACGACTTTTGGAAAGGTCTCAAATGGATGAGGTAAACCATGATACTTAAGTCTTATCTATTGTCAGGAATTCTGCTTGAAAAAAGCAACATGAATGAAAATACATATTTATGCAAGAGTGGGGATCCTAGCTTTGGGATCTTAGCCTGGAAGATACAGAAAAATTACCACTTTTAGCATGATTTTAATTTAAAGATGTTTGATTTTCAATTAATGCAGTTAATATTATTTAAAATTTTGGATGTTGTTCTTCGTTTATGTGGAAACTTAAAATCATAACTAATAATTTTTTGATGTCCTAATTCCTGTTACATTTTTTTTTTAAATTATCATGACTATCCTACAGAAATGTGATTGTTCATTCATGCTATACCTTTCTGTAGAGGTAACAGACCTATGCTTAAACCCTCGCTGTTGTTGCTACTGTGTGACTTTCTTCACAAACAGTGCATTCAGGTAAACCTGAGTTATAAAGTTTGATAGGCTTTGTCCATATAAAAATTCCAGTTTTTCATTCAGTCTTTTTCATAGCAGTCTGAAAAGCATAACTTAGAAATTTCTGGAAACGGCATTGTGGAAGACAAGTTTGTTTAAAATAGGTTGGGATTTTTTTTAATAATGCAGTCATAAGATTTACTCACTCTTATGAGTTTGTATGATTTTTCCAGGTTGGATTCAGAAGCTTCATGCCTTGCTGCTCTGCTGGAAAATCTGTAGTTCTTGTATGTGACCAAATGTGCCTGTTGGGCTTCAGCTTCACTTCGCTTTCCCTCTAGAGTTGCCATTTTGTTTTTCCCTATATGATTTTTGTAGGAATCATATGCACTGGTGTTGCTTTCTCGTGTTTCACACCGGATTTTCTGAAGCTCTTTGCCCTCGTGACCATCATGCTGCTTCTACACAACAGTTTCTGTAAAGGAAACAGCAGAACGAATGTATTACGCTGGTTGGTGGCTAGCAGCGAGCATTCAGCTAACGGTCTCTGAAAGGACACAGCTGGAATAGGTATTTGTTTGTCACATAGCTATGGCAAGAACAGAGGGGCAGATATTAGCATTATGCAATTGTTTTTATCTCTCACCCAAAATTTCAATCACTAAGTATTGGTATTGCGTAAGAACTGGATCAAATGAAAGAGAAGGCAGATTTGCAAAGGCTCAAAGACTCAGCAAGGTGAAGACAATCGGCCTTATGAGTTGTTAGTGGAAGGTCTGAGAACATGCAGTTTATCTGGGAGGAGATGTTTTTTGGATTTTGGATTGTGACTGTGGCATGGCTTTTAACAAGCAGACATGCCATTCCAAAACTGTCATTGATGAAAAGAATATCAAAGTAGTGAAATGGTAGGACAGGCAGGTGGAGAATTGCGTGCCTGTTTTCAGAGCACATACACACACATATGTGGAACTTAGTGACCTCTCATACTATGCATACTTTAGTTAACTTTTGAAGGATTAGGGTATAGATGCAATGCTAAAACAGGTTGACAGCTTGACATGGCTGTAGGGGACTTTAAAAGTTTCAAGATTGCTCCTACCATTAGATCATTTGACTGCAAACATAAACCCCTTGATTAGTTCATAGATCAAGCTCCTCGTCTGCAAGGTGTGTTCTCTCCTGAACTTCTGCCATGGTGCCAAGTCATAGAATCATAGAATCATAGAATGTTTCAGGTTGGAAGGGACCTTAAAGATCATCTAGTTCCAACCCCCTGCCCTGGGCAGGGACACCTCCCACTAGACCAGGCTGCTCAAAGCCTCATCCAGCCTGGCCTTGAACACTTCCAGGAATGGGGCATCCACAACTTCCCTGGGCAACCTGTTCCAGTGTCTCACCACCCTGACAGTAAAGAATTTCTTCCTGATATGCAATCTAAATCTACCCTCTTTCGGTTTGAGGCCGTTACCCCATGTCCTGTCATTGCACTCCCTGTTAAAGAGTCCCTCCCCATCCTTCCTGTAGGCCCCCTTCAGGTACTGGAAGGCTGCTATAAGGTCTCCTCGAAGCCTCCTCTTCTCCAGGCTGAACAGCCGCAACCCTTTCAGCCTGTCCTCATAGCACAGGTGCTCCAGCCCTCTGGTCATCCTATAACTCAGATAAGTTCTCAGGAGTTGTGTGTAAGAGGGGGAGGCTGGGAAACTCGTCAAAAATCTGGGACAATAGCAGCTCTACTTTGACCCTCACATCTATTCATATTATGTTAAATTCTTGAACTTGCAATCTGGACCACTGCAGTTTGACTATCAGTACCTGTCTGGATCACATATATAATTTTATTAGGTTTTTTTGGGTGGGGGTAGGGGTGTGTGGAGTCGGGTTGGGTTTACACATCAGAATTCACCTGTTCAGCAATAATCATATACTTGACTTCTATATTTAAGTGCTATGGCAATGAATGTTAAACTCTATTAATTCCAGTAAAACTGTATCATATTAATTCCTTCTAATAGGATTGCTATGGTACATGTGAAGAACTCTGCCCAAACATATAAAATAACAGATATGACATGATAAGTTTTTGTACAGGCAGTGATATCAGTTATTCTTGTTGCAAAACCTTTTTACTTCGTTTCACTTTAAATTTAAAAACAAAATTGTGGTCTTAACTCTGAAAATGTAATAATGCATTATCATCTTTTTTTATTCAGCAAACAAGATGGACAGGGAAATATTACAGCCTGTCCTGAACACCAAGGGAGAAACATACATGAGCGTATACATACTAATTTAATTGAATCCAGTACAACTTCTTTTTGTCTAGTTTTTTGAGAAGTTTGATTACCTGATATTAACTCAAGCTAAAAGAAGACGGGAGTAGTGAAAACACTATAACAATGTAGGTTTCATTGTATGTGACAATTCTTACATTCCATGTAATGATATTTTTCAAAAATAAACAGTGGAAGATGTTTGAAAGAAAGCTATAAAGACCTATAAGGCACTTAGTTGTGTCATATTGTACCATAGGGAGAAATTTCTTTCTGACTTATAATTTTCATCCCCTTGAATGTGACTGCAGATACTGTTCTTACTCATCTAAAGTGTCATAGCAGTACCTCCTAGGGACAAGTATAGTACTGTACAAACATTCACATAGGGCTACAACAGTTAATGACTGTTGACTTAAAGACTAAAGACAAGGAGAAATGGGCATTCACCTCTTTGCCTACAGCAGCCAGTAACCCTACTTGTAGTACTGGTACTATGAGTCCCATTGTAGATGGGGATTAGTGCCAGTACATTATTTTTCTGTGTGCAACAGCTGTGAGTAATCCCCCTCTAAAACCTGACTGAGTGCTAACAAAAATAAAACTAAAACATCTGTGCCAGTTATGGACAGCTGTGTCTACCTCTGTGCATATATCTGCAGAGCATTTGGTTTGATAGTTGCCCATTTTTTTGGTGCCCTATTTAAAAGGATATCAATTCATAGGAGTCAACAGCACAATTAAAAGTAGAATTTGGGAATCATTTAATGTTTTGTTACATCTTTCCTGTTTCCAGTGATTCTTCTTGCTTTCCCAGATTTCTATACTTCATTCATAACAAAATACTTTCAGGCAACCTTGGCAGTAAATAAACAAGCAAAAGGGCCAGTTCTTGCCCCATAAGAGCCAGTTTGCTTGCCGGGGAAGCTGTCCTATCACTCCTACACTCCTCCTTCAGTTTGTCACAATATTACTGAGAAATTACTTTTGTTGAGCCCTGTTCAGGCAAGCAGCTGAGCGTACTTAGTAAGAACTTTGAGTATCCTCTTTCTGTCTGCATCCATGCACACAGTGATCTTTTAATCAGATGTAAACCCGGACCAGGACACCTGGTCTGAATTCCCTTTTACTTGCACTGAATTTCAAATCTCAGCCTTGAATTGTTTACTTCTGCTACTTCATCACCACTTTTGAAGTGGTGGTCTTGAAATCCCCTTTACAAATTTCTGGGGGACTTACTGAGGATATTAAATCCTGATATACCTAGTGTCATCATTACATCCATAGGCCACTATAAGCCAGAGGTATGGCCATCATAATAAACTTTGAACAGGTGTCCTGTTTTATATTCCACTTCCATCCCCTTTTAAATTTCATTTAAAAAACAGTCTTTAGCTTGACAACAGCATTTTTTTCCGGCTCAGTCACATATGATATTAGCATCTAACATTTCTCATTTTCTGATAGTATGAAGTAATGCCTACTTAATATCCAGATTAATTCTCCACATTAATCCTCTCACCAGTCATGTTAACACATGGATATCTGTATTACTTGTGCTACCCCTTTTTACAACACTTGGGGCAGATTCTGAATGATAGGGAAAGAAAAACCAAAAATATAAACACTTCATCTTGAGGCAGCCCCAAGAGTTGCTTTAAATGGCAACTATATCCTCAGTGTCTTCTTTAGCCCTTGTTACGAACACAAATAGCTTATTTTCTTTGCTAATAGATACCTCAGTCTGTCTTAGATACAAACTTCAACTGGGGCTTCCTCAGTCTGGGAGCATTCATGACAGAACTACTGCATGACTGCTGTGGACATCCTCCTTGGTTCCCTACAAATTGTTTGCAGTTTACTTAAATTAGAACTGATCTCCTAGAGGATCAGCATTCCACTGGAATCATGTTTACAGTATATTAACTTTATTTAAATTCATTCTAGGAAATAAAATTTGACTTTGATAACTCTAAAGAAGAAACATCTAAACTGTTATTAATTGGCAGAAATAAAAAGCAAATTCACATAAGCTGGCCATGAATAAGTTTTAAGCTAGAAATTAGAAGCCTCCAGCCATGAGAGGAGAGCTTCCCAGTAAGAATAATGCTGGGGAAGCCTGCCCCACCCTTAACTAATTTTAAATTGGAGCTTGATTACTAGGGGGATAATATAATGTATTTCATACAGCAAAAAGATGTTTTTTGACTGCCCTGTAAAATCACCTTGACTTTACAGAAAGCCTAGATGAATAAATTAGATGCTCTATAGGGAGAGATTGTCTGACTTCTTTGTTAGCTTTGTGTTGGTAAAGATCCTTTTCATGGCTTGCCTTGTGCTCTTCTGGCTAATGTGAAGGTATTGATAAGTCCATGAACTTATGGTTACAGAAGCAGAGCCTCTTGATTTCTGCTGCTGTGAGAAGTGAGCTTTCACCTTGTTCTCCAGCATAGATGAACCCAAGCAAGAGCTTGTATAGCATCTGACATTGAATGTGACAGTAAAATGTTTAGTCTTTAATGAGAACAAAGTGTACTTCCAAATGTACTAAAAACATGTTTTCACAAAATCACTCATTACACTTTAGTTATTCCTTAAATTGATAATTATCTGAGATACAGTCATACAGAATTACTACAACCTACTGTGCATGGACTGTGTTAACAAACAGTCTCTGTGTTGGGACAGAATTTCTCCACCTCCACCCTTTGAGAAAGTCCAGAGAATAATTGCCTTCAATTTTTTTGAATTATGCTATAGTACACATATATTAGAAATGAATATGAAAAGAAGATTAAAAGGAGTTGGTTTAGGTTAGTGAAATAAAGAGTAATTGTATAATAAGGATGAGCTGTACATATGTAGTATGTGACTTTCGTTAACTCCTGATTCTTACTTACCACTGTAATCAGCCTGAAGAAAAAGTAGTTACAGGAATCATGTAGATGAACCATACATACAAGAATCATACTTCCTATTTTACCTATATTTAAAATAACTTTGGTATACATTATAGCCCTTCCCTGTTCACTCATAATAACACAGGATGCATCATTTTAATAACTCAAATAAGTAACTGAGTTTAACAGCGTTGAAAATGTTTGCAGCCTGTATGGCTGGGGAGTGGAGTTTTGTGTTAGTCATTTGAACGTGCCAATATTCTTCTTAAACTTTGCAAGTTAAAAATAATTTAAATAATTTTTTCACTCCCTATTTGATGTCATGCACATCTTCTTTGATAATATCCTCAAAACATCATAGTTTAATAACACTAAAAAGTCTTGTCTCTTCTCCATTTATATTTTAGTATCATACTGTCACAAGCACAGATTTGTCTGTGTTTTAACAGACTATTGACAAGTTGCCAAAGCCTGAACAAACACAGAATCAAAATATAATAATTATAAACTTAATCCAAAACAAATTTATAGCTAAAAAAAAAAAAACTTCTGCTGTTATCATTTCTCCTTGATATTATTCCTCATGTATTTGATTTGGTTCTAATGACCCTTGTGACAGTTTTAATGGTCAAATTTAATAGGAGTTACAGGGGGTGTGTGTGTGTCTTGTTTCAAACAGACTGATTCTGATTCATAGTAATTATTCAGACATTTTTATAATGTAGCCACCAAGCATCATGCGTTACTGAAATACATTTAATGTTCTTAATTATTGAGATTAGAGAAAATTATTGAGATCCACTTTGAAAAAGTAATTTTAGTGCTTTTTCATTAGTTGCTAAAGTTTCCGCTTCCAGTTAATGTTCTACACTGTTTACAGTATAGAAAAGATTGTGATCATATAATGAAGACTTTTGGATGACAGAAGAACAAAAGAAAGATGATAATCAAGATTTGATATAAAGTACTATTGGAACAGAATCTGTGATAAAAACCAGAGCTTCTAGCTCAATTTCTGTTTAACTAGTTGTCTAGCGTTTACCTCCAAATCGCATTGATATTAACAGTTTTGGAAGTGCATGGGAAAAATGAGGCATACTGCATGAAGCAAGTGAAATAATATTCAAAATAATTAAGTAGCTGTAAGAAGGAACTCTTCATAGGCAACTTCATCTAATTTTCTTTCTCTGTTTTAAGAAATCTAATTTTTCAGGAGTCAAAATTTCAAGTTTATGGAACATGATTTCCCCCACATTGGTGTAGAGTTTATGCTGTTGTTTATAATCTTTCATTTTGGTGAATTACCTATTTGTCCGTAGTAATAGATGTTGTCTGTACATTGCTTTGGTTCATTTTGCATTTCCCAACAACTGTGTTATTTACTTCCATGCTCAGAGAGAACTAGTTCAATGCTCAAATTACCTGCGAATGCCAGAGATGTTTAACTTGTGGTATGCACAGGGGATTTTTAACACATTACTGTTAGAAAGGGAAAAATAGAGTAAAACCTGTGCAAGTCTGCAGGGAGATAAAGAACTGAAAAGCTTAAGACTTCATTTGATTAAGAAAAGTCAGAATGAAGACTGTCATAGGACTGTAGAAGTAGATATACCTCACGAGGCCACCTAATCAAACCTCTCATCCATGGCAGGATCAAATATGCTGAAATTAATTCAGACTGGTATTTGTCTAGCTTGCTCCTAAAAACCTCTGAGGATTGAGATATTGTACCCTCCAAGAAGTCTGTTCCATGGGATATCTGTTCTTATCTATGAGAAAGGATGCCTTGTGTCTTCTGCTTTGGTAGGCAAGCTGTTGTTTTTAAGTCTTTTCTCTTGTGCACATTAAGAGCAGAGGGTCATGGTGTTCTTCTGGCTGTTTGCCTATTGGAAAGCCTTCATGATATCTACCTGCTTTATCTCTTCTCTAATCCGAACAAATTTCTTTCTTTCAGTTTCTCTGTATAGCTTGTGTTTAAGAACAGACCTAATTTTCTCTACTTTTCCTTTGAAATAGCTTAAGTTTAGCCATATTTTCCTTAAATTGTGATGCTCAAAACTAGGTGGAGTATTCCAGCTGAGTATTGAGAGAGCACAATAATTGCCCTCAGTGTATTACATATGTCATATACATGCCATGTTGAAGTATGTCTCAACATGATCTTGTTGCTCTGTATAATCCGTGGTTATTTTGTATTTATTTAAGGAGGCACTCAATTTTTTATTTATGCCTTTATGCTGTCTAGTAACTTATTCTGCATTTATAGTCCCCATTTGATATTCTAAAGTTGCTCTTTTTCCTTTATCTGGTTAATTTGGGGGCTCTCTCTTCAACTCTGATACTGTCTCTTTGGCATTTGTAATCTTTCCAAGGCTTGTGTTAGAGGTGAAAGGTATGTTCTCTATTCAATCCTACAAAATATTATTGAAAATTTTGAATAGATGAAGTTTCAAGACCTGATACTGATAGTTGTTCTGGGCACAAGCATTAACTGATGTGTGCATATCATGATAGAAATTTTACCTGGACTGTGTTTTCCCACCTTTCTTGTGAGACTATTGTAGAGGACACTATCAAGAACAGACCTAATTTCTAAGCTACCCAGACTAGATTGTGAGCCTAACAGGCAAGATTTTCTGCCAGTAAGTTTGTACAACCTTAACGAATTTTTAAAATGCATTAAATATTAGAAGGCTACCATGACAAAGCAGCATGTGACTTCTGGGCTAAATACAAAACAAAACACATAAAAAGCAAACACATAATTTATTTGCAAGGAAAGAAAGTAAATCGCAGGGGTAAGAGCTAAAAGAATGAATGTTGAGATTCCATCTTAGATGAGACCAAGGAAACACTGTTGCTGCATTGTTTAGATGGCTTGTTGGCTTCCCCTGGTTCTGGCTGTGTCCTAGTATTCTCTGTTTAATGTTATATCCTTGGAGATTCATATTCTTGACGAGCCCACAGAGGATGCTAAGCTTCTTTCTTTGTCTGACTGTAAAAGAAAAAAAATACATAAAGTAGAAAACCTGTTTTGTTTGATGACGGCCGGTTAATGATATCCACCAAAAGATTTGGAATGTACTTACAAAATCATGTGGGTTTTTTTCAAATCAAATTGATTAAATACAGAGGAAGAGGAAAAAAAAAACAAACAACAAAACAACCCAAAAAAAAGAAAGGAAGATATTTCTTGTTTGATTTGTTCCTTGGGGTTTTGTTTGTTTTTAATTTTTCTTAAAAGAGGTTCTCATGTTAGGTTGATATCAGTTGCTATCAAATTTTGGACAGGGTGTTGGCTTTTTTGTCAGGTAAATTGAGTCTTCTCCATCTGAGGACAAAGTGGTATGCTAATCCAGAAAAATCAGACCATTATTCAACAAAGTTCATTCAATGAATGCAACAGATCCGTGTGTAAAATTTAAGATACTTTGACATCTCTAAACCACTGTGGTCTGAGTTTCCATTAACCTTGATACCTATCAGCAGTAGTTAGAATAAAATTCTGTAAAAGAAACAAATCTTCAGAAGTAAGGGCAAAGATCACCATGGTGGCTTCATGGTCACCATACAGTTTCTGCATCTAAACCCATAGAAAGCTATAAGGCTGTACCCATTAATAGGTCGAGATTTCCATTACATCTTCTAATTCAGAAAATTGTAGCTAGATCATGAGGGAAAATTTGGTTAAATAGTATGTTGGGTAATTAGTTTGAGAGTCCTTTTCAAAGTCCTGGAGCAGTTCATATATGTTCAACCTATAAGTATTTTTCTTTAAAGTAGGACATGCCATTTTTTACTACCACAGTACCTAATCTCATGCCTTCTGAAATGGTGCCCTTCTTGACTTGGGGCTAGAAAAGGGAATGCCAGCTAATAGAGTCTGTAATTAGCACTTACTTTCTGCCATGGAAGACTATGAGAGACTATGTTTTTTATCATACATATTTCTATAGTATTATACTTTTAAAATATATTGCAAATTTTTCTTAACTGTATTCGATATGATTTTTCTCATCTTCCCTTTGTAGTAGAATTTCAGCACCTAAGCTGCTTGTCCATATAGAGGAGAGTAAAGATAAAGGAGAACTGTCCCACTAAAACATCTGGAAGTCTCCTTGTAGGTATAGAACGCAAAATGCTATAATGTTATATGAAGATTTTTCCACAGTTTATTTTGATTTTCTTCAATGATCTGACTCTCCTGAGCTTGTCAGTAAAGTGTAATACCAACCCATTTAGCCAGATCTTGAAATATATGCAATTGCATGTAGGAAAGACTAATCATGCTTATTTTTCCTAGTGTTACCAGCCTCACACTGTTTTTATAGCATAGAATGTATTAAGGAAGTAAAAAATAGAATATGGCTGTGGCCCAATTAGCTACCACATTATTATTTATAGACTTATTTAATGCTATTTATAGGATATGAAAGAGTTGGACAATAAAAAAGTGCAACTGTGATTACATTACACCATAAAATACAACATGCCAGCCTGTTAAAGGCTAAATCAGTATGAATCTTAGGCATCATCAGTTCCTTTCTAAATATTTTTTTCTCTCTATAATGAGGCACTGATGCTGGGTAATTTATATTCTGCTTTCATTTTCTGTCTTTTAGTGGTTTCAAATTTTAGATATGATAATCATGTTCCACAAATCATTGATGGAATTCAGGATTTGTTCTTAAATACAGCATCCGTATGCTTTCAATGAAGAATCAAATTGCAGCAATTACCTTGCAGTCCCTGCTTTATAAGATTTAGGGTTGTATTTGTAAGTGGCTTATGCAAAATTAATCATACCTTGCAAACTGCATGAGGGGAATTGTTCACAGCAATGCAACATAATCCAGTGGATGAAGCATTGGTCTACAAGACAAGAGAACAAGACTGGTGCAAAATGCTTCTTGCTATTCCTCTTCTGCGTGCTATCATATAAACAGTGTCATATCCCTAAGTTATCCTTTTTTTATGTCTCTTACATTACATGGGTTTTGGAGGAATACTTATGTCTTACATTGTTTTTCTTTACTACCTAGGAAAACTGAGCCTTGATATTATTGCAAACTCTTAGGCACAACTGTAATGCAAATAATAAGTCATAATTGCCATCCAGAGTTCAATTAAGGGAAGTAATTTATCATTACATTAAGGATTTATCAGATATAGTATCTTAAAGGCACCTAAGGCAGGTGCAATGTTATAGCTAAAGGAATATATAAACTGATAGCCGGGATAGCTCACTGGAAAGGAATGGAATGGAGTTTAATGCAAATAGATGGAAACAATAGGATGGTTGCGGTCTTCCGGTCACACAGAAATGAAAAATCCTGCTGAAACATCATAGTAGATTGATTCTCTAGTAGCAACAGGAGATAGAGTATTCCCAAATTGTAAATTTGACTAATAAGTAGGTGCAGTCTCAGAAAAAGGGCCTTGTGTAATCTTGACATTAACTCTGATAGCTTCTGCCACTCTGCTGGTGTCACGTCCATTT
The DNA here is from genome assembly GCA_013398915.1 of Dromas ardeola. Lineage (NCBI taxonomy): Eukaryota > Metazoa > Chordata > Aves > Charadriiformes > Dromadidae > Dromas > Dromas ardeola. Next base: position 12,042 of record VYZM01014481.1, on the reverse strand, counting down.
CTCTGAGATTCAGTTTTACCAACCAGTCTTCAGCGATAACACTTCAGTCTTCACCAGATGCTCTGTAACATATTTGGCAACATTTTCTGGGTTAGATGGAAGAAAGGGCTGTGCAGCTGCTTTTCAGCAGTATGCAGAGAGCATGAATAGCTTTGCATCCTCACATTATCTTTCAGCACCCAGATATTCATTGATATTTGTCAATACTGAGGAAAAAGAAGAAATCTTGTAGTATTTCATATAATAATGTTCTTAGGAATGACCGACGGTTTCTCTTCGGCAGTACTAAGTATGGATGAATCAGAGTTTCTTATAGAGCAGCCCTATTTGTTCCCAATATACAGTTAATATTTGGAAATGTGGAGCTAGTGAAGGGATTCCTTAATTTGGGACTGACATGAGCATCCTTAGAAAATACTAGAAACTCATCTTGTGCAATAAATGCCACGAATTCAGCCCTGAAAATCCTTGAAAAGGGCTTGTTTGGGCCCTGCCAAAACTAGAACATTCAAAACCATCAACTGCTTTCTGAAAAAGATTGTTTTTCATAATTGACAGCAGTGAAAACGGTTGATAGATTCAATATTATTACAGATACCTGTCTTCATCTGTGATTTCTTATCCTTGTCTAAAAATCTGCAGAAGTGATAAAATAACCATCTTAATATGCAGTATTCATAAACTGTTTGGCAGTATATTTCTTTAAAATTCTGGGTGTGGCTGTCTGAGAGAAAAGTTTGAGTCTGATGCCTTTTTGGTTAGACACATTTTCCTTGTATGAAGACTTGCCTGGCAAAGCATTACAGTGTCAGTAACTTCTTTTGTTGAAAGCACTTCTCTTGTGCTTGAAATAATTCATGGGTTCTCGTTTGCACTATTAGGTTTAGGATGAAATAACGAAATTATGAAGTATTATCTATTATCTGTTTCACCAGAAATAAAAAAATACATATTTTGATGAACAAATTGGGTAATTACATATACAAAAAGGTCACAGGGTCACCTGATGTGCATACATAGATACACATTCTAAATGAATACCTATGTGCACGTTTGGACTAGATTGTTTAAATAGTAACCTAAATGCTTGCCCATGTTTATATGAAATATGAACAAATATGTTTTCAGGAAAATGTCTCTAAGACATGAATATATACTTGTTTACTTTGGAATTTTTAATGAATAGAATTGTACAGACTGCAAAATAAAAGGCCTGCATATTAAAATAATAAATGCTGAAAGTGAGTGAATTCTTAATAGCTTCCCCCCTCCCATTGGTAAATTGGCTTCTGTACTTTTTCTTTGTTCTTGCTTAGGTTACTAATTACACTATTTATTCAAAATACCAGTATCTTAGTCCTTCTGCTGTTTGATCATTGAGTAGCAGAGATAACCAGGGAAATAAAGATTCAGTGTTATCAGCATCGGAAAATTATTTTCTGTATTTTTAGTGTGTGCTTCCATACTTTTCATTGAAAGAGGATTCCATATTCTTTGTATGATATTTCTGCTGTGAAAATTGAGTATCCTTTTGGGATAAATGTGTCAACAGAAAGGCACATCACAAAAATAAATGGAATAATTGCAAGCAAACAATTTTCAGCTTGTGTTCTCAGGACTCTTTTATTTTGATTGATGTTTCACTCACTCTGGGAATCTTTCCTGATAATGTAATCTTGAAAACAGTTTGGTTCTTCTCTGACCTTTGCATTCAGAAACATTTGTTGAAGTGGTTTTGCATGCAATTTTTTCCCCTAAGGTATTGCAGGAAATTCTGATCAGGGACAGTTTCACTTAAGTGTAAAATGGCTCTGCACAAGATCACAAGTTTAAAGGAGGCACACAGGTAATATTTCCTTCACATTTTCCATACAACTGCCTCAGTTTTATCATTCTGTCACTTTTGCATCTGTCTACCTTAATAAATTAAGAAATATAATAGCAACAAGGATGCACCACCAAAGAAAGGACATTTGAATTTAGTTTCTCTCCAGCGTGGGTCTTGGCTGCCTTGCTGTCACATCTTTCTTGTTTGGATCAGTACATCTGTCTTGTTTCAGACCCTCGAGTCCAGTTTGCTTTTGTAGCACCAGAAAAATGTGAAGCTGATTTTACTTGCTCTTTGTTGACTCCTAGGTGTGAAAAGATAAGCTTGGTACTTGTTAGAAATAAGGAATAACAAACCCTGTTGCTTTTGCACGTTACTTGAGGGCTTGCAGGGCCCCAGGAAGCTGTTTGGGCCACTCTGATTTTGATGGCTTCTTCGCCCTGTGCCGCTTTGCCATGGTCTGACTGCACACTGGGGCCGCAACGTCCTTACGCTCTTTGGCCTGAGACTGGAGCCGAGCCATCCAGCTGACTCTTCCATTGCACTTGAAGGTAGTGCATCAGCTCTGTGACTATTTTTTTCCTTTCAACCTTACTTTTCTGACAACCTGGTCTGAGCTATTTACTAGTAATGCCACCTTAGGGTATAAATCACTTTATCCTTTCCAGATCACTTCATCTGAAATGCCAAATAGTAAAAAAGGGGGTCTTGAAACTGATTGTGTAGCTCTGACATCTAAATAGAAAAAACTCTTTCTTCACGTCAAGATGACTCAGAGCTTTTCCCTCTGTTCAAAAAAATATAGTATCCTTGTGGCAGCTGCAATGGCTCCTCACATGACATGAAGTATACTTTAATTAATTAGAATCAGGAAGCTATTCTAGCAGAGGAAACAAAAAAGGGTGAGTTAGCACTTTGCCTAGTTATCTTCAGAAAGTGTTTCCCAATACCAAGCTTTAAGAACAAACTGTCGTATGTACAAGTTTAAAAACCTTACTAACAAGGATAATCAAGCTTTTTAATGACAAAGTCTTTGCAGAGTCACTGTGCAAAATTATGATTATGATTAATTTCCTTAGGGGATGCATGACTGACAGCAAATGACGCTGGCTATCACACAGCCATAAATTGAGATGTGGTTAAGGTGCCCTGTTTGCTACCCAGAGGCAAGAAATACAGACTGGCATGTTGAACTGCACAGGACAGACTGTATTTTTAAGCGTTGCCAAACTAGACTAACAGGGCAGGATTAAATCTTCAGTACTTTTGCCCCAAACTCTTTCTGACCTTTTGCTGTGCTCTCTAGTGCATTTGACATTCCCGAGGAAGACATAAAGCAGCACAGCAAACATTTTCAAGGTTTCCTGCAAGGAAAATCATACAAGTTATCCTGAGTCCAGGCTAACATCGTGTTTTGCCGTTTGTGTTTGTTGTCTCAGTACCATAAAATAGGTGCCCAAGTGGTTTAGTTAGACTTTTCAGTTTCTTCTTTCATGTAAGGACAAACTAGAGCTAATGGTCCTTTTTAGCCTCCCCTTGTCAAGCTACCATCAGAGGAGGTAAGTCCAGAACGAATCTGAAGTGCTGAACTGTCCAGAAGTTCCCAGCTGTCTTCTGACGTGGTCAGCTTTTTGTCATTCTTCTGAAAAACCTTCTAGCTTCTTTAATCTATGCCTATAAGAACAGGACTGAAGGATCCCGCATGCCATAAAAGCAAATCCCTTCTTCGCAGTTTTATTTCTCGTGCTTGGTACAGTTTGGGCTTGGGAATCAAGGGTAGGATTTTCTAAAGATGTCTATTATCACACATAATCCAAACTTCCAAGTTTTTTGAAATAATTTCTAAATCTTCACATGAGCTCTGCAGAATGAAAAGTCTTCTTTTAGAGTGTTTAGGGCCAAGCCCGTCTGCCAGAAGGAGTTGAATTGCCTAAAACAAAGACTTTTTTTTTAAAAAAGGGCACAAGAAATAAAAACTAGGAGAGTTGCATTTCACAGCTGTAAAACGCTACCCCATCTCCTATTCTGTGTTCCTCCTTACATTCATTATAAGCTAGAGAAAATCTTACAATTAATTTTTTTTAAGGTAGATTTCTTTTGTTTGTTTTTAAAAGAATATAGTAATTTTGGAGCCCAAACTTCATTAACTTTCAGTGGGATCTGTGATCATAAATGACTCGAGCCTTTTTGCAGATCCCATCCTCAGTCATTGTCATGGCTTTGTTGCTGTTGCGGCTAGTCCTCCGTCTGGTCTTTGCAGCATCAGGTGCCTTCATGCAGAGGAAACAGCCTGCTTGACAAAGAGGTGTCAAACCACGGCAGGATAGCTGGCCTGTCATGGAATAGCAGCTGTCAGAAGAAAAGAAAAAGAGTTTGAGTCTTTTCCATATCACAGATGACAGCTGAGGGAAATAGAGATAGATTTTAATGCTGGAAATAGATTTTATTTTAGAAACCCGGTTGTTTTCTTTTTTTTTTTTTCCTAGTGTATTAGGATATACTGTGCCAAAAATGTTCCAGTCATCCCTTGGAACTCATGACAATGTCAAACCTTCTGATGTTTCTTTATGTATATAAACTTTATCATAACTTTTTTTTTCTTGAAGACTTTTCCTTCCAGTTAGTTTGCAACAATATATTTATTGTAAAGACTAGTTTTTGCTGGTCTTTACATGCATTGCTTATGCTACAAATATATGTTACAAAACACTGCTAATGTTTTTGTTCGAATTCCTTCTCTTTAGGATGTAACCGCAGCAGCAAAAGGTTTTAAAGTGAAGTTGTATACTGTATAAATGTTTTAACTGCTGTCAACCCAGAATGAGAGGTACAAGCTTCCTTCAATGATAGGTGGATACATAAATCTTCGACACTTTTCCTTCAATAACCACCTATCAATATTTTAGTTCTGGGAAAGGTTCCTTCTTTGTAAGTGAGAAAGCTGGTGGTTCTGGGACTTCCAGAGATTATTTTAATGCCTTTCACCTGGGCAGGGTTCTTTATCAATATTTGTTTTCTGGTCAGACAATAAAATGAAGACTGAGGTGCCTGTGAAACTTCTCACAGAAGTGAAACATTCAAGCTGACTTGCATGGCTAATCAAGACAAAAAAACAAGCCTAAGCTTAGTTAACTGAAAGGCACGACTAAGCAATTACCCACAGTGTATAATACAGTTTCCATGCAGCCACCCACACGTTTTACTGATCCCAAAGACAATCATAATGCTATTCTATCTCCTTTTGAAAGGAGTAAAGAGAAGCCTTTTAGAAGCATGATTTCGTGGTTCCCACCCTATCAGGAAAATAATATCTTGCTCAAGAAAACCTTATGTCAGGATCATTGAATCATAAAAACACCAGCTGAATCGTGACAGAAAGGAACAATTATATTTTATGTAGTAGACAGGCACCTTGTAGGAAAACTGCAGTGGTTACTTTTAATTCTTTTCAATACTCAAGCAATTACTTGATAGACAGAAAGTGAATGGCCAAAGTGTTTTTGATTCTTGTCACAGTTTAAGTAACTGTTCAATAAGTGATGTAGCTGCTGGTCACTCAGTTAATATTTTTCTGTGCTAACTTGCTACTGGGAGATGAATTGAGACAAGGTTTTTATCTGATGTTAGGAGTAAATGGGAAGCAGAAATATGCCTAATTTGGTAGGTTCAGGTGCCATTTAAAAAGATACCAGGAAGTCAAAGGATTGGGTAAACATACCAGCCATGGCATACTTATCACAATTTGGGATCCAGGGTTTGGGGTGTGTTTAGTAAATCCAGATTATTGTTATAAATTGAAACCAAATATTAGGGGGGAAACTTGCCACCCAGTGACAGGTGAAATGCGATCATGTTTATGGAATCAGGTAGTGAAGATATCAGAAGGCTTAGAAGTCAGTGCTGTAACTTAAAATTAGGCACCTTTTCATCTGTAAAGCCACACAGTGGAAGCATTTAGAAAATATTTACCTGTTGAAAATATTTTAATTTAGATGGTAATGCTGAGTAATTACTAAAACTTGTCAAAGCAGAATATATCTTAATTTCAATGATGATAACTTAAGAAGAATATGAGTCTCCATCCCAATGTAATGGTTATAACCAGTTTTTGAACCACAGAAAGATGCATCATGGGTGGTAGGCAGTCAGTCTCCAGGTGCACCTTCATAAATCTTGCTGTGGCAATTCTAAAGAGATATAATCAGACTGTGATATAGATATATTTACTTTAGAGCTGTAGTGATAAAAGCAGGCATAGCCTTCATGACTCCACTGTGCCTCTTGTCATCTTCAGAGTTCTCAAGGCTCATCGTGCCTCCTTTTAATGCCAGTGCAGAGTATTAGGTTTATTTCACATTAGAATGGTCCAAACTGCATGGCATTGATAAGACAAATCTGAGTTCACATTATTCAGTTCCTTGATGTCATGGAAATATTCTTTCATATAGTTCAAAATACATGGATCACTGCGTATGGTTTGTGAGTTTGAATAATTTGGGAGAAGTCGGACATGATTTTGAAAATCTGTTTTTTTTCTTCCTTATACAGAATTAAATCCGAAAAAGGTACTGAAAGTAGTGGGTATCACATAAGGATCAACTGGTTGTAACTGAAAGAATAATCAGGCCTCGGGGATTTAACTGGAATCCTTGTCACTTTAAAATGGGTCTGTGTAAAATTTTGCTGTAAACTGTAGGCAGCCTGCTTGGAAAATTATATCCTGTAACTCTTAGCCTTTCAAGGACTATGTCATGATGCTACCTTCAATGAACACTGTAGTCTCGGGATAAATAGAAATTTATCCTAGGACGGTGATTTACAGTCTTGACAGAACTCAGGGGGACGTATATTAACCTGAATATCCATTAACTACCTTCCTGCCTTGAAAACGCCTGTTTTTAAGAGCTTCCTTAACTCTCACAGGTTTTGCAGTACCTGATAGAATGGTGGAAATTAGCACAACTGCTAGCAGATGTTAATCATGTAGCTCAATGCACTGCTGGAGGGCATTCGCGTTACGGTGGTGAGCATGGTGTAAGTACCTGTACAGAACAGATTAGACCATGTTGCCCTGTGTGTTTTCAGCAGATGCCACGCTCTCCACTCCAGAGAACCTGCTTGCAATGAAGCCATCAACTACATTTTTCTGGCTCAGTGTCAGTATTTTAGTCTATTCTAGCTTCGTGCAAACTTTTGGCTGGCTTTGTTGTTCTGGGCTACTTCCTCTTCCTCTTACTTGGCATCTGTGTCCTCTAGCTCTCATGAGAGCCCTTTTGGCTCTGCTGTCGCTCTCCCCATTTCTTTAGTGGCTGTTCTTGAAGATTCTCCTGTATAAGTCCTTTTTCTTAGCATACTTTAAGATTTTGCTCTCGACCACTTTTGTAGCCTCATTTTCTACTTTCACCTGTGGGGGTCTTTGCTAATTACTTCTATACCTGCTTCTTCATTCTAAATCTGTCTTCCGTGGGAGAAGCCCACAGTGTCCTCCCTGGCTCACCTGGGAATTTTCTGTTTTCTTATATATAACATGGGTCCAAAGTAATCCAGATTTTTGCTTTCCAAGTTGTCCACCTGGTATCGATTTGCCAGTTTTGCTGACAATGCTTCCACTCCAACACACTGGGCCTGAATCAGTCAGCCTGTGGGACTTGCCCAAAATTGGAGTTAAAATCAAAGTTGTTAAAAGTTTCACTGAGAAAAGGTATTGTAGGAAAATTCAGTACTGTGAAAAATGGAGCATTTCACGTAGGTAGCTTTATTTTTTCAATTAATTTTC
>VYZM01014480.1:285369-320527 GCA_013398915.1 Dromas ardeola | reverse complement strand
CCAACTGAATACCCCATTTCTTATTTTCTTTTTGTTAATAAATCTGTTATTCTGACCTCTTAATAAAATCCAGACTTATATGAATTTCATTTAGCTCCATCAGGTCATCCTTTAAATTAAGGTAGTGGTAATGGAAATGTGTTTTTAGCACCATGAGATTTTTAGTATCAATTAACTCAAACTCTTCTCATACTTGTACAACTTTCATACATGTGCATATTATAATTTTATGTCTGATGAACTAATATAGTGATAGTCGTATTTTTAAATAAAATTATGCTTGTGCATTTATTTCTGGCGGAGCAGAATGGAAAATTGAAATAGGGAGGGTCCATTTCAGAATTTTGTGTCTCCCTCCCTTATTAGAGAATGTACTGAAGGCGCTGCTTTTATCCAGAGCATTGTAGAAACTGATCTGAAATGAAAACATGAAGCTTGGAAATGGATCCTGTGAAGTGAGTCCTACAATTTTTAAGGCTCTACAATAGCAGAATTATCCTTCAATAAAGCCAGGAATACTGCACAGAAAGAACAGCATCCCCCCACTGAACTTGTCTGGAAAAAAAAAAAAAAGAAAGAAATCCATTAAAAGGCAAACCTCTGTAGTTAAAAAAGAAAAGCTTTTTCTTCCAAATTGGGGCTGCTAGACTAAGCTCAACTTTGCAGCCAAAATGAAACAGATTAATCCTACACCACATGAAAGGAGAACATCAGCAATTAAGTCAGACTAGAAAGCTTTGCTAGTGAAGGAATGCCTGGCTGGAACTTGCCCTCAAAGGCTTTACAAGGGAAACAGTCATTTATTTAGTCAACCTCTTGACAAAATACAAAAGAAATAAACTGATAATGAATTGGCACTTCAGGGGGACCAAAGGCTTTTAATAAAACTGCTCTGGACCACCCTCCTCCTCCTAAATATCAAACTCTCTGAGATGTAACCTTCCAGTAACCTTGCTGGGGTGCATGGCAGTGCAATTCACCAGGACACCCCCATTCTTCTCTTTTCAGGCTCCTGCTCACATGGCTATTGGCAATGTCAGAACGGCAAGTGTTACAGACCAGAACAAAGCTGTGATTTTGAAGACAACTGTGGGGATAATACAGACGAAAGTGAATGTGGAACTTCCTGCACCTTTGAGAATGGCAGATGTGGCTGGCAAAATTCCCTGGCGGACAATTTTAACTGGGTGCTAGGGGTCAGCTCACCTCAAAGTCTTAGACCTCCTGGAGACCACACGCTTGGAAATACCACTGGTATGTTGTTGTCAGTTCACAAACAAGATGTAACTGTCTGCGTAGAACTTCTCATACCTCCTTTCACAGGCAGCAGGGGGCTTCTAACATGTCTAATCAGGGTGTCATTTTTAATGAATTAAATGTGTAACGATATCAAAATATTAGTTACTGTTGTAAAATGACTTTAAGTCAGGAAGAATTGATTCTCAGTTGTTTCTCCTTTTAGTGATTCTGTATGAGTCAAGCAAGATAATTTGTTACTTGTCTGTAGAGAGGCATTTGGTCTGGCAGCAGCTTGCAAGGATGAGTTAGCTCAGCTCTGAGATCCACTGGGTCACACTCCTCCAGAGCTTGAGCTCGTTTCCAGGAAGCTTAAAGTTACCCNCTTTCTAAGTCACTATCAGACTTTTATTCTGGCTTGCTGCTTTCTGTTCAGGACTTTTTCCTCCTTTCTCTGAGCAACTGTTAGAAGCCAAATCATACACACTCTTCTAGAGCAAACATGAGACATTTTGGAACAGACTAATTTCCCTAGAAAACTTGCTAGATATTTCTATGGTATTCCAATANGGTCTGGCAGCAGCTTGCAAGGATGAGTTAGCTCAGCTCTGAGATCCACTGGGTCACACTCCTCCAGAGCTTGAGCTCGTTTCCAGGAAGCTTAAAGTTACCCATAGTAACTATTCATAGTTTAATTTTGGGTAATTTTAATAAACCTCCTTTGTTGGTGGCAGTGCAGCTCCTTGTTTGTTTTGGCCAAAGCACCCAGTTATCTGTTCTTGTTACAAGCTCCGTGCCTTTATCCTCTGCCTTTGAAGGTCACATAGCTCAGTCAAAGATGTTACCGAAGCTGACCTCAGAAATAATTGTAAATTGAAATATTCCACAGCAGAGTTGCCCGAGGGTGTGGGACTTGTCTTTAGTAGTCGTTGAATGTTTACATGAACTGCTGCAGGACAAAACCCAGTAAAACCAAAGTTTACTTGAAGCTATGTAGAAAGTCAGGGAATAGTGGCAGCTTGCTAAGGTGACTGAGGGTGAAACAGGCATAAAAAATTCACAGATTATGTGTTCATATGTTTTTAAATTTTGAGACAGTTCAGCCTGGCTGCATTTCACTGATCTCAGAGTAAGATGCAGTACAAGAGAACTGCCTTCCAACATGTCCCTGCCTTTCATTTGGCTTTTAAAATAGCCAGTGCAGTTAGAATACAGATTTATGTATCTTGGTGGTATATATATGTTGAATCCACTCCACATTTGAGTAAAACTACTGCAGATATAATTCTCAAGCCTGGAAATTTACCCTATAATCTGAAAGTTAAGTGGTTTTGTTTTGGTGAGTGGTCAAACATGCCAAATTCTCCATTTCTTACTCAAGAGCTGCTCTATAGTCCTGAAATTTTGTTCTCATAGAAATATTTAGAATTAATTTCACTTTTCACAATTTTAATGTGGTCAAATTTTTAGAAGTGAAGGCAGTATCTGGCCATGTTGTTAGAACTGGTAGCACTTAATAATTGTGTTCATCATGAGAGAACTAAAACAAAATTCATCTCAGCTGTTAAAATTTTGTCATACGTGGCATACAGCATTCAGTGATCGGTCCTTGTACAAAGTCGGATTTCAGCATTTACTTCCAAAACCACAGCTCTTGAGCTTACACCTAGCAATTGCTTAATTCTAACTCCCCTGTTGGCACCTCCATTTTCAACGTTAAAATGTTGAAAATTTGTTTATGACTCAAATTACATCATCCTGGTTGGAGTTAAGTGATTTGTCGTGTTATCTCCCATCCAAGCTGGACCAGCTGTGATCAGCCCACTGTCTCACAGTACTGGTCCCAGTCATTCAGATCAAGGGGCCTTTCAGGGTGTTCCTTTTCTCCCATTACAGACATTCAAGTTTCCTTCCAAAGAAGACTGTGAAGGTTTTTTTGGATTGGGTTGCTTTGCTTTGGTTTCCTCTAAACAGAAGTCATTTGCCTAATATTGAACAGGCGTGAACAAGCATCAACATGCCCAGCACTCAACCCAGTTTCGCCATGTCTTCCTAGCAGACGTTGATAGCATGATAAGGCATGCTTTTGGTGTCTCATAGTGTTTATATACATGGCTTTTTAACACACCAAATAGCAGACGTAGAAAAAATAAGTTCATTTGCGCTTTCTAATTAGATTTTTTAAAAATATTATCATGACTATGTCATGATATGTCATGTACACTTCTTAAATATATGCTTGACTTCAGGGGAAAAGCAAATTTCTCATCCCATAATATTATGGGAAACATCTATGGTTGTAAATTAGCCAGAGAAGTGTCAAAGTTAGAATGAACCCATTTTACTCTATCTCTAATGAAGTAAAATTTTTTTCTCGAATTCATATACAAACTTGAGTAGATGTGCAATTATAATTTAACAGTGTGTTATTTATACATTTATGTTTATGTGAACTACACATTTGGGTTTTGTACAAAGGAAAAAAATGAATTTGAAAACTTGCAGAATTTATTATCGTTTTGCTTAAAAATGAAAATATAAAGCTAAGGACCATATCAGAGTTGGAAAATATCAACTGTAGGCATCTATTTTTTGCAAATTCCTCTGACTAAATAATTTAACTGTGAGTTAATATTCATACATTAAAGAGTGCAAATGGACAAAGGTAATATGAATCATTAGGGATACCTAATGATTTATAAATGTATGAAGGTTTTTTGCCCATTTCACAAATTTTTGTACAGCGTGACTTGCTATTTTGAAGGTTATCTTTCAGAAAACTTCATCCTGAAATTTATCACAGTGTGGCTATTGTATGATGTACTGTCAAAATAGCAACTAACACTGCTGGGCAAGGACATGTAAACAGACTAGCTGGGAAACAACGCAGTATTCTTGTCCTTGTACACAGGCCCATCCAAATGTTAAGTCGCTCCCAGTTTATTCCTGATATAAGGACACAAGGAATGTGATCTGGTAATTTTTTACCCTATGCTGAGGTTCACTAGTATAGGACCTATATGGGAAGTATACTTCATATATCTCTGCATTTACTTTGCTGAGTTTTGGAATCTAATTTGAAAGTCTAAAGGAATTTTTCAGTAATCCATCATTTAATTTCAGGACAATTCCTATATCTTGAGGCCACTGCAATAGGCCTAAAAAATGAAAAAGCCCATGTGAAGAGTTCCAGATTGAAAGAAACAAGTGGAACTTGTGTGATGAGCTTCTGGTACTTCAAGTCATCAAAAGCCATGGGACATATTCAGGTTCTGATTAAGGTAATAAAAAGCCCTTTTGTTTTTTGAATATCTGATATCTGTAAGGGTGTACGTGCTCCAGCAGAGTGCTTCGGCACTCTGACCTTCTGTTGTTCGTCTTGTAGACTGGAAGAGCTCCCATGCTCCTCCTAGTTCAGTGCTGGTTTTTATTATTCTAGTCTCTTAAAAATGCTTTTACCATTTCTGTTCCAAAAGAAGTTTCTCTGAAAGGGCACTGAGAGAATCTTTTAAAAGCCCTCTTTCCATTTTCCCTCCTTCTCAGTACCTTTCTCTTTGATACTCTCCATGTGAGAGCTATTTTCATATTTTGCTGCAATCCCTATTGGTAGCTATCAGTATACAACCCTATCATTCTGCTGGGGTGACATCCACCAAAAAAATGAATCGGCAATCTGCACAAAGTGAGAATAAAATACAAAAATATAACTGTATTAAATTAAATATTTTTATGTAGACAGGTACAGAACATATAATCTATTTTCTTTAGAAACAGCATTTTCTTCACTAAGTGTGGGATGACAAAAAAAATATTAAAAAAAAAAACAAACAGAAAAAAAAATTCAGTTATTCAGTTACAAGTGAAAATAGATATGTGACTTGAAAATTGCCTGTTCCATTTGTGGTTCATTAAAAAGAAAAAGGATTAAATGCTTGCAAAAGCAATTTTTAAACCATAATATGATTCTGAGTAAAATGTAGAAATTAATGATCAGTGTAGCAAAAGCATATATTTCACCTTCCTGTTCATGCTATGCATTTTGATGTCATTGGGCATTTAAATGATGTTCCGACCATTTGGACCACATATACCACTTCTAGATGTAGTAGAAACCTTTGCAAATGAGAGTTTGTGTATTTGTGCTTATCTGTATCTTTGCAGGGAGTTCTGGCTACTCAAGTATAAATCATGGTGCAATTTATTTGCCACATGTCTGTTAACTTCTCTTTCTTCAATATCTCTAGTAAAATCTCGGCTTAGAAATCATTTTAGTGAATTGCATTAAAATTTCTGTTTTATTTCCATTGCAAATGTTGAATACCTTAACTTTTAATGATAAATCACATTTTGTCCTTGAAAATAAATTGCTAAAAATTGTTTCTCAAATGTTCTGGATATTATAAGAATAATTCAAAAGCCTGGAAGATAAAACACTTCAATAATCTTTAACAGCTAAAGACACAACCTAGGTTAAGTCTGTCTGAAATATAAAAACAATGAGCCCTTTGACAGCCATTAGTGTATTTTTTCATGGATTAGTCCAAACACCTAAAAATGAAAACAAGACACTTACCAAATAGCTGTATAGTTAATGAGATATATTTATACAGCTATTTTTCCAAGAAAAGCTCAAATTCATACAGGAGGCAAGTAGATTAAAAAAAAAAATTGGTTTTTGAAAATAACTTTTCTTTGGTAACGTATTCAAAATGAAAAAAGAAATCAATCCTGTTTTTAAAATGAATAAGGTGCAAAAATAAATATATATTTTAACTCAAAGTTCAAATTATGTTCTCATTGCGTTACTCGAAGGTCTATGTTGTAGCACCCAAATATTGTAATTATGAGCATTTTAGGATTGCTTAATTTTAATTGTAAACTAAATAGCAAACAGTGGAAAATAAATAGCAGCTGCATTAGGTATGTGTGAGTAGTTTGCACTTAAATTATCACTGTTGATTGCATACAGTAATTATGACATTAAGTATGTTGCAGCACGGACAGTTGCCTTAAAAATAGAAAAATAATTATTTCACATTTTATTACATGCACTGAAATTAATAATACACAAGCAAATACTTCTGTTAAACAGGAGAAAAAAGAAGTGAAATAAGGGAAAATGAAACAAACCACACCACCTCAAATGAGTTAGAGACATTTATTCCCTGTTGGTATATTGTCTCTGAAAGGTTCAAGTCCAGTAGTTAAAATTTTTAATTATTTTTTCCACCCTCAGAATGGACAAAGGGTTTTAATTTTTTATTATTTTTTACAAAATTAGCCTGAGCAGAGTTTTACTGTATAGTTATCCCCATTGATAAGAGCCTGTAAAGATTCATTTCTACTATACTTTTAAATACTTGTTTGAAACATAATGTTCAAATATACGAATTTTATGGAATTTTCTAGATCATGATTGCTAATATTTCCTTTCCCTATATTTAGGTAATATTCTTTATGTTTTCTGTTTCTTTTATTCTTATTACAGTGAGGCATTGCCCCCTTCTTATCTTCACCTGATTTTACTACCCTAATAAACTTCTCAGGCATTATTTTTATGTTATTTTAAATCCTTGTCTCCAGTGAGCCTTAAGAGATTTTTAAAGGCAATGTAAATAGAAGACATTTGAGTAACGACTTATTATTCTTACTCAATTTTTTTTAATGAAGGCAAGAATTCTACGTGGAGATAGGAAAAATTATTCTCATTATTGTATCTGAGATTGTTCTGTCAGATGAGCCTAGTTTACCCGTTATGTTGCTTATAAGGATTCATAAGTCAGTATTATAATTAGAGTTTCTATTTAGCAGTGTCTGTATGAATAAAGTCTAATTAAACAACACATAGTCATGGGAAGTCATACTGAAGCATCTCCCGCTAGTTCAAACTGCAATATTAATATATTTCCATCCAGTTTGAGTATTTCCGGATTTAAGGTTAAGATAATGTCAGTGAAAGCAGACCAGTAGATTGTGATTAGTTGAAAATGCTTGGAAAAGGAGATGACCATCTCAACTTTGACAGCTTAGCAAACTCACTCTAACTAAAGTCATCACATCCATTAAAAGTTGAGCTGAGAGTGAACACCATACACACCAATGGCACCGTAATGAACAGTATGATGAGAAAATATTGTATGGAGGCAGAATGAAGAAGACATTTCTCTTCCTGAATATCACAGTGGAAGAAAAATGGTAATCAAGAGTAGAAAGCCATTTTTAAAAAATCATAGTTCATGGTATGTATTGGTGTCTTCTCTTAATATTCACATTGCTTGTCCACATTCAGGAAGTTTAAGATTATCTTTGATACTACTAAAGTAGTATCTCAGATTATGATCTGACCAATAAAACTGCAGGATCATAAAAGGGATACTATAACCATGCATGAATTTTTATGTTAAGGTCTGCAGTTGGAGAAAAATTTGTTTTGGAAGGGAATTTCTCTGCAGTTACTATTTTTTTTTCTCCTCAAATTGTACTACATATTCTTCGTATAAACATCTCTGTATATGAAAATGAATCCAATCAAAGTGATGGGCCATTGAACTAGTTGCAAAAATACCATATTCTTCAAGTCAACCCCCTCAACATTTATGCAAATGAAAGATGTTGACATTACAGCTATTCATGGAGACTGCAATATCCAACTCACCATCCAACTAAATTGAAATTACAGTGTTTAACCGCAGTGAAAAAGCTCACAGGGAAAACAGAATGTTACCAGAAGAGATCTGGGTATAACCAGTCAAAACTTTGCTACTGCAGTGAGATTCTGAGATAATTCTAATCTTCTCTGTGGCAGTCATAAGAGAATACAATGCAGTGTAGGAGATATTCTGAAGCTAAAGTGCGGCATATTCACTGTGCCTGTTTTAGTGGTGATGGTGGGGTTCCTCATCGGCACTCAATACTGGTTTATTTTATGTGTCAGAAGAAACAGTTTTATTTTTAAACGCGCTTTGAAAGAGGCAAGCAAGAATTCTTAGGTGAAAGGAATGAGACATTTTATTGCTCTGCTGATCTGAACACGGTTCGTACTGGGGCTTCAGTTGTTTCTGTCACAAAAAAGAAGCGAGTCTTAGGTATCACAGTGGGAAAGGAACAACAATCAAAGGACAAAACCATTTGTTGAAGATAATTTTTGTGGGATCAATGTTAATTACCCTGCATATAGACATTGGCATTAAAATAGATGATTTAGGATTTAATACAGCTGGGGGGCCCTTTCAAGGTTTTGAAACAAGCCTCTAAAAAGAAATAGGCAGACGTATCAGGAAGGTGAAACCTACCATTAGTAACTACCTTCTGCTGACTGTGACAAGGCCGACAGACACAGGATCTAGTTAGGAAGTTCCAGTGGACCTAACTCAGGCATTTGTCATAGCGAATTAATTCCACCCAGTTGCAAATGAGCAAAGATGGAATGATATTCAGGAGGACAAGAAGTCCTGGCCAGTTCATGGCAAGTGAAGCAGGGCCCCACGGCCGCCGCTGGAACGACAGACTAACATGGCCGCGGCAACAGGCAGCGGGACCAGCAGCCAGCCACCTCCCACTGCTCAGGGCTGATGCAGCACAGACCCTGTCACCTGGCCGTGGGACTGCTGCGGCTTCTCAGCACAAGTTGGAAGCTGTCATAGTTGTTCCCTCAGTATTGTTGTTGGTTTTATCTAGCCTAAGGTAGAGAGGAGAAGAGAGAGCTAGTGCTGTAGAAATGGATAGCTTAGCAGATGCCACAGCTCAGGTATAGATGAATTGTGGTGTTTTTTGCAATTCCCTGGTTATTTTTAATTGCCCAGCCTGCTGTCCTGACCTGTCAACAGGAAAACCTGCAGCAGAGTTGCTGCAGATGCCAGCAGATATCTTCTGGACATTTGTATTTCTGGGGATCGAGTAGTTTAAAATGAAATTTTCACAAATCAATATCATTGACCCCACTTCTATGGGAAGTCACTCAAGAATAAAGTCTGAGGAAACAACTTATTCTACTTCACAGCTTAAAATAGACTGTTTCTACATTGATTCTCCTCACTGGCTGCATGAAAAACAATCAACTCCTCACAGTAATGTAAAAGTTACAGATTTCATTGGGTTCAGGTAGCCTCAAAGCAGGTTATCTGACTTTCATGCAGCTAGAGGAAGAAACTTTAAATTTTAAAAACGCGCTTGAATGTTTTTCTTAAGAGTCTGCTGAACTTCAAAGCATGCTCCGAACAATGTAAAAAACACGTAGATTTTTTGCATATCCTCTTAGACATAATAAACATTTTAGAGAAATTATTCAAATCTAATGCAGAATTGTAAAGTTTTCTAGTATTTGTATATGGGTAAAATAGACACATGAACACATCTAGCTATATGTTCAGTAGCTTACATTTATCTTCTATATTTCCTTTGAATACTTTTTTTTTTTTTTATTTCAAATAGCTTTCCCTTATTAAATCCAGCAAAAGACATATTCAGGAGAATTTAGTTCCATATAGCAGCACAAGGGTAATGGCCTTTATTTAATGAGTATCTATATAGCTCTCAGAAGGGACACAGTTTTAAACTCTTTACTCCCATTGTTGACATGTGAACTGTTATTAAAAGTTTTATTTGAGTCAATAAAATGTGACTCTGAGTCAATCTGTGAAATCTGACTAATGAGTGAAAATAAGGGAGAACTACCTTAGTCCCAGGACCTTTAAAAAGAAATCAGTGGGGATACTGTGAAATACAGTATTGTCAAGAAAGAATGGAAGATTAACTTTTATGGCAGCTTTACTTTGCAGGGCAAGAAAATTTTATATTTACATTTCCTGAATTGAATGCAAAATCTGAAACAGCACTTTCCACCTTTTCCGGCATTCTTTCAAACAGGGTTGCTGTAGGCCTGATTTTGACCTCATGACATAAGCATACCTTGAAGTAAAATGAAACTGAGACAGTGATTAAATAAAAATAAGTCAGTTTTCAGTGGAAGCGTCGTTTCTAAAAAACAGTTTACATAGAAGGAGCAAAAAAATATGCACAACTGTAGATAAGGGCAAAAACCATTCAGTGCATTTTATTTTCTCAGACGAGTACATTAAGAAGTTATTTCAACCTTCTTCACTGTAAATTATCGAAAGCACAGAATTCATTGTATTCTTAGACTGCAACCAGATGTAGGCATTCATTCCAACGAGTTGGTAAGCTGCAATAATACATTTGGATGTGCTTTGAAGGAAAAACATTTTGAAGAAGGGTTAGAGAATCACCCTTGTATTTTGGAATCTTGCTCGTGAAGACAAGAGGTTCATCAGAGGATTTGTAATTTAAAATCGTCATGTTTCTAGAAGCACATATAAGAGAAAGTGTTCATATGTGAATTATTAAGCATTTTTTGTTTAAATTCTTTGAGAACTTGACCTTTTTCTTCCTTAAGAGATGAGGACGATGAGTAGTAAAGAATTAGCGTGACTAAGGGCATGTCTCTGTCAGGCAGGGCAGCGCCTGGTTAGAAATCCGAGCAGGCTGACAGATTTAGACAGCACGATGGATAATGAATCATTGATGCAACACAGCAATATCCTGTAACATTACACCTGGAATCACAAGCCCTGCCTCTCAGGGCTAATACCACTATCCTATTTTCTATCCCAGCCTGACACCATATTACACAAAGTGATATAGATGAAAAATGCATTTTCAGTTTCCTCCACACTGGAAAATTCTCCATTGTTGTTTCACTGGACTCCTCCCCCAAATCAGAGATCTCTGGAAACAATTTACATTATTGATTTGTGGGTTCATAATATCACAGAGTGACGGTCGTTACTTTGCATCTTTTTAGCATACGAGGTTTTGAAGCATCTCTGGGATCTTTGAAGGTCAGAATTCTTTTGCTCTTTTCTAACATTTTTCGGGGCACACATTCAAGAGCGAAAGTTGTGATTTCAATGTGTGTCAGGGCAGAATTCTTTTAAGGATTATAGAGCTGCCATTGAATGATTTTTACTGAAGCAACAGACATATAAATCAGGACTTTTTTGTATAGCAGCTGTAAAACAGAGACATATTTTTATGAAGAAAAAAGGGCTTTTTCTACATGGTAGAGACATAGCATTGAGCGTTGAGTGTTTTTATTAGTTTTTCATATAACTTAATCTAAATAGGCAAATTTCGAAAAATTATTAACATATCTTTTTTAAAAAAAAAAAATAATTGACACAACACGTAACCTGGTGCCCGCTGATATCTTTTAGAAAACACAGAGCATTGATCAGACTCGAAATCCCAAGACAGTATCTAATTTTCATGATCAACAACTTTACTTGAAAAAAAAAAAACTGAACATTTCTAAGAGCTCCATTTAGTCTCACAAAAGGTGGAAGAACTTTCCTTTTTCCTTTCTCATCTCTTTTTACTGCCCAAGGCCCCTTGGTCTCCCATTGAGAAAAGCATCTTCCTTTTGTCAAACACATACTGAAATGAACAGATGTTATACTAGCAAAACTTCAGCAAGCACCAATCTAGCATTAGTGCTCATTGTAGAACATTAATTTGTTTCCAGTTTTATCCTCCTTTAATGCAACTTTTATTTTGAATTCACAGTTCATTTTTAGAGTCTTGGAGATGTTCTAGTTTCTGGTAGCGTTTGATCTTTGCCAGGCTTGCAGTATCAAACTGTAGTGTGCTTAAAATTACTTTGATGAATCAATAAAGGGTCTTAGCATGAAGAGTCTAATTTTTACACTTCCAGAAATCTTTTCAGTTTCTGGCCTACAGCTTTGAATCCACAGTAGCTTCAGAAAAAAAACAAGCGTGTTTCTGTATTTGCCCTGATTTATTTCACAAAGATGTAAGTATCTGATTCCAATTCATTTCATGCAAGGATCAGACTAGGAATTTTTTTAGTACTTATATTTATGACTTTAATAATCTGTATCTGTATTTGTTTGTAGGTTGACCACATTGCATTATGTAATGGTGAATTAAATGAAAGATGAAAGGCTGCTTTAAGTAGAATTGTCTTATCATTGCATGCACTGACATCCTACAAGAGCAGTTATCATTTGCAGTAGAGACTAATAGTGTCAATGTAATGGGAGCTTTGAGAGACTTCAGGTCCTTCCCGCTACCTTCCTTACCATGGAGATATACCTTTCCATAACCTGGTAACTTTGTGTTGCTTGGGAGGGTCATTGCAGCTCAGAGATGAATTGCCTGCAGACTCATGGAAAACCCATAATCCATTCATACGAGTTTTTTATCTAGGTTTTTAAACTCAAATTCTTTCAACAGGCCTTTATGTTCAGTCACATGCCTCAGGTTGTCCAGCTACTCACACCACTTGCCACCTTGCCTCAGTCTTTTGTAACTTGTTCCTGCAATTTTTGCCAGGCTGTATCTGCAAAATTAAAAAACCATGGAGCCCCCGTATAAGGAATTTTAGTATTACTCTTAAGACTGAAGGCTTTTAACAGAAGAAACCATGCTAATTTTCTGTTTGAATTAATTAATGAAGTAATTAGAGATGATACTGTAGTACTACTAAAATCAGTAATCAAAAAGACCATTTGCATAAGTCTCTGGAATATATGAGTTTAACTGTGTGGTCTGCAGAATATATTTGATTTTGCCTTCAGCAGGGGCACTAAAGGAAACACTAAAAATTGTATTTCTTACCTCCCACATATCAGAATAGTTGGAGCTCTTAATCAATCTGTGATACTAATTTGTCTTTAGCTCTAGGGGTTTTAGATGACATGAAAGTTTTTAAAGGCTAATGCAAATGAAAAAAAAAATTACCTTTATTATGAGAGTGGATCTTATGGAATTAACAAATCAAGAGAATCATTTAATGTAATGCTGGGCTCTAATGTGGATCAGGAATAACGGGGTATGGTCAAAATATGAGGACTGACTTTGAAGAATTGTGGTCTAAAGAGAGTGAGGACACCAAAAAAACCCACAGCCTACTAAACCAAAAAAATATAAACGACCTTTGAAGAAAAACTGTTTTTCCTATGAGAAAATCACGTGGAAGCTTTTCAGATTTTCATAATAAATCAAAACTATAAGACCAATTTTATTTTTTTTTTTACTTTCAAAATCTTACACATGAAAAAAATGAAATTCTTATAATGGAAAATATTCTAGTGAAAATTTTGTTTGTTGGATAGCAGTCATTAAATAAACTACAGTGAAATATTTTAAACTAGTTTTAATTCTAACACTCATCATAACAGGAAAACAATTGAAAATGTGGAGAACAAAAGAGTGCAAATAACCTTATATTTATTTCCTTGCAAAATCATGCCTTTTCTATAAAGCATTAAATGTCACCGTGCATTTGTCATTATAATGGTAGAGGAAAGTTTGATACCACAGCTGCCATTTTACAATTAATAATTATGAACAATTTTGGATGTCAATTGCTCTTCTCAATGAAATGTAAGAAGAGACAGCTGTTGTGGAAAGGTCGTGTGAAACCACAGTGGAAACTTAGACTAATGCAGTTGTACAAAACTATTCATTTTCTGTAGCTAACTTCTAAACTGGTTTATTAAAAAACTTTTTGTTGTTTGAAATTACAGTGAAATGGACCAGATACTCAATTAACATTTGGCCGAATCAATAAATCAAGGCACAAATGTGAAGCATCTTTCAGCTTTTAAACAATTTGCTTAGGCTTGTTTTCTGTATGTTTATACCATCTTGTTTAGGCGGAAAAAAATATTACTTGTTCTATTAAGCGTTGGTATGATAAAGCTGCTCTAACATTTATCCAACGAAAATCTACTGCCTATATTTAGATGTTATTTGGTCTTCCCCTCAGCTCCTCACTGTTGCCTTCCACTCCTTCCACCAAATAGCACAACTTAGCGTCTTACTGTTTTCTAGTTTAATTTGTTTTGATCTGTATGGGAGAAAAGAGTCTTTAAATAACAGTTTCCAATGTGATCCAGAAGAGGTAGTATTTAAATTTTAATACATGAACCATCTAATTAATTTCGTTGATCAGCGCACAGAAGAAGCCTCTTGTTATTTATGACATGGAAATACTCGTTAGATTCGAAGGACTCTGCTGTGCACAACATTATTCTGAGAATTTTGACAGTGTGATTAATTTTGGAATTGTCTTCAATGGCAGTGCAGGGGAACTATGTTATCAAAAAGTTTATTAGCAGTCACAAAATGATTTAGGTGGATTTCCATCCATTTAACACTTTATACACCAGCTGCATTCTTGAAGTGTTTCTAAATGAATGAGAATTTTCCTTTTTTTTTTTTTTCCTGGCTAGCTCTTTTAGGATTATGTGGGCTATGGAAAGGAATTAACAACTAATGAAAATCCTCCCCTGACTCAGTAGCTGAATATTTTTTACCTTAGACTTTGCCTTGCTGAATAGTATAGTCTGTTTAAGTCATTACATCTGGAGTTTAATCTCTATACAAATTGCAGTCTCCTTCTTCCAAGTTATATCAAGATTTGTTGTACAGAGAAATTAAATCTCTTGACAATAGTGGTGCAATGAGATTGTTCCAAAGAGACCAGCTGTCTCGAGGAGACCACTCTTAAAGAATCAATCTTTCCCACTTGAAAAGAAAATTCTACTGTGTGTAGATGAAGAATCTGAATGATCTTACAAATAATACCCAAAGAAGATGTGGTAATACGAGGGAGAAAGGTACAGGAGATGCTGTAGTGAGACAAAAGAAGGCACATCGTGGTAAACGATACTAAAATACCTTAAAGTGAATCATCTAGTTCATATTTTCTGAGCATGCCAATCTGATGGCTACAAATCTTACAGTGGTGCATATAGGATGCCATCACTATAGAAACTTGTTAGACTTCATCTTAAAATATCCCTTTCCATAAAAACATGATCAGGCTGAATTTCTGCTGTAGGAGGGCTGGGGAAGGTATGTTCTTCCACAAAGACCTTGGAGTTCTCTTATTTTCAGTTGTTTTGTCACTCAGTGGTTATATTTTCCTTTTGATTTGCCTTTTTTAGTGTTGCAGTGGTTCCTTGCTTCACACACAGAGATTTATTCTGATAATTATCTGTATGTTTATTGGCTGTAGGGAATAAAAGCATTTAGAAAATGCAGACAGAACTTCTTTACTGTCTGCAACATCTAGAGAAAAGCTGAAGAAATGGAAATGGGGAATCGAAGTTACCGCAACTACTGAAACCATAAACCAGAAGTGGATTATGTAACAGTTGCTGCACTGGGAAGAAATGGAAGAATAGCATTTCCATTCAAAAAC
This sequence comes from Dromas ardeola, assembly GCA_013398915.1. Taxonomy (NCBI): domain Eukaryota; kingdom Metazoa; phylum Chordata; class Aves; order Charadriiformes; family Dromadidae; genus Dromas; species Dromas ardeola. The sequence continues at coordinate 305,043 of VYZM01014480.1, read as the reverse complement.
AGTATTTTCATTGAAAACCAAAAGATAAACGAAAGAGAAAAAATGCCACTGAATTTCCTGTTCTACCTTACTTTTATTTGTATTTGTTTGACAGATTGAAAGTTATTACAAATTCTCTTTTACATATTTGAAGTGTGGCTGATGCTTGTTCTAATGCTTGTTTTCACACATATCATTTTGCTTTTATGTAGGCAAATGATTCCTGTTACCACAGGAAAGACATTTTAGAAAGAAGTCTCTGCACTTTCTCCAGTAGGTAGATTTCTTTTCTAAGAAATATGTTAAGATCGCAGGACCTGCTGTTAAATTGTAATTTGACCCAATGTGGGTGAGATTCCTGTGACTTCAAGTCATAGAAGCCTCCTGTGCAGCCACTGCACCAGTCACCCCAGGCTCTCTTTGTTGATGGTGGGGTTTTACTCAGTATGCCAAAGGGAGTCTTAGATATGATATTTTCTCATTCTAAAGTAAGCTTCTATAAGAGGAAACGTGGCTATTGTGTTCTATATAGCTTCCGGTAGACATATAACATTTGATAAACAATATTAGGTACATTCAGGAATGTCATTGGATAAATATTTGAATTTTGGATATTTCAGTAAACATTATTAGATACTTACCTAGTTATTTCATATCTATTCTGGCAACGCACACACCAATCTGTTCGCAAACTTTTATGTTCTACATCCCTATCATATCATATATATTTATAACTTCATGCGTCCTTGAACATATAAGGTGGTGACCACTGGGGAGAGAAGGAGGGAAAGAGAGAAAATCCCACTGAAGTGTTTCAATATAATAAGATCCGTCATTTATGAGAGCCCTCAATTTGTAGAGAATGTATTTCATAACTACAGCTTAAAAATTTAGATCAGGTATCTGGTTCCCTGGTATTCTCTAAGGAATAAATTGTTGTATTAATCAGATATTACAGAGACAGGACTTGAGCATTCCTATTAAAGATGTCTCTTTGCTCTGGATCAATTCAGTGAAGCTTAAAAAAACTTAATCAAGCTTTGACTACATAAAGAGCTTACTATTTTTTTCAGCCTTAGTGTTTTGATTCCCCTGAGCCAGTCCAGTTCAACTGATATCCCAGAGGATCTGTTCTATATATCTACAAGCACAAGCTACAATCCAATTGAAAAAAATATTCCATAAGAATACAAATAGGCTGTAAAAGTAAATGTCACAAAGAAAGAAGTACAGTTATATCCCAGTTAACATCCTACTACATCAAAGTAGGGATGACACCTGACTGACAGTAATCACTCTCTTTTACGTATGAAAAAGCATAAGATACTCTTTCACGATTAGTAGGGAATATTCATGTCAATCCTTGTCCTGCAGACTTGTCACTTTAAAGAAGTGACAGATGAAATATTTAGTAAAACCTGGAAAGTTTTAATGTCATTGTACAAGAATTAAGAATTACTATTGCTAGAATTGTTACCAATCTTATGATTTTATTGTAGTGCACCAAAAGAATCTTACATTTTTTTAAAAAAGTATGTTTAGTTTACAGCAAATACATGTACTTGTTTTCCTTTTTTTCCCCACAAATTTTTTATGTTTTGTCTCAGCAGAATTCCTGTAAAGATATATTTTCCCACTCCTTACATTCAGTTTTACATACAGAATCAAGGTGGTATTAGACATAAATTACTAAATTGAACTATTGATTGAAACAAAAAAAGCCTTTGAAAGGTTCCAGGTGTTTTGTTCAGCCGAATCGGCTTTGCCTTGGGGCTTTTATTTTTCAAGGCAGTTGTAATGGTAATGCTTTAATTCTTCATGAACAAATCTTCACATTTTGAAGAGCTGAGTAGCTTTCACAGAGATCGATTCCACAATTCCTACATCGTGGAAGTGATTTTGTAAACACTGTGACACTGTGAATAGAAAAATGCTTCTGACCTTAGCCACTAACTGCCAAAGGTTCAGAGAAGAAAAGTTAGTCTCACCAGCTCACTGTGTCACTCGAACAGTACTTTGATCCATGTGGTTGACAAGAGTAAGGTGCTCCGATTCCAAGCAGACCTTTGCCCGGGAGTGGACCTCATATAATTATAAATTGTTTCAAGATAAGACGTGTCGATGAATAAGCAAAGTTTAGTCCCACTGCCTGAAAAGTTTGAAATTATAGATCAATTAAATATTGAATAAGTATCCAAATTGGTAGATACTTATCTGAGTCAAGCAATTTATCAGTCTTTCCATTTAGTTTGTACTAAACACCAATTCAATATGAGAACATCTAGACCAGATTAATTTCTTTCATTTTTAGGAGAGAGGGATGGGGTTTTTTTCCTGTTTCAGCGTCCACAGACAAAACTGCCAAAGTTACTTTTTTGATGCAGCAAAGCAAGACTTTGTGTCCCAGCTGAAAGTTTTAGTCAACGTTCAGTAAAGGCAATAAAAGCGCCAAACAACTGTGCATCATCTGACTTATTCCAGGCAGTGTGCATAAATAGATGGGCACAGATGTACATGAAAAGAAAGGTGCTTCACAATCCTCCTAAAAGACATTCTGGACAAATACATGATAGCAGTATCTGGTGTGGTCTGTGACTCTAAGATGCAAGTTTTGCCCATGTCCCAGTTTCACTGTGGCTGGTCACGTGCACAGACTTCCCAAGGCACTGAGGGGGCTGTGCCTTTCCAGCTCCCTCCCCAGGGGGTGCTCTGAGGTTAGGACACAACATGGATCTCGCCACTGGTTCTAGAGTTATTAGGGGCATGCACCTCTTATTTGGACAACAAGGTTGTATTCTTTCTCTCATTCCATAATCCAACTGATAAAGGAGAGCATTAATGGGGAAAAGATGTGTAGAAGATGAGTTAAAGCTGCTTAATAAAAAGGTGAAATTTGGTATGTGATTTTACCTCACATCTTCAAATACGGTATTCAGAGTATTCTCTATAGAAGGAAAACCATGACAGATTTGAGGTTATCTCATTTCTGCATATGTCTTTTTATGATCTTGATTCATAAGCTGTTTCATTGCATCTCTTACTGTATATATTCTGCATTTGTTTAGGCAGTCAATATAAGTAAAGGTTTGACTTCCATTTTATAATCTGAGGAATTTAGTTTTGCACAATGTACGGAGATCAGTGACGCGTGGTGTTCCCCAGGGGTCAGTACTGGGCCCAGTCCTCTTCAATATATTCATCAACGACTTGGATGAGGGGATAGAGAGCACCCTCAGCAAGTTTGCTGATGACACAAAGCTGGGGGGGGTGGCTGACACACCAGAAGGCTGTGCTGCCATACAGAGAGACCTGGACAGGCTGGAGAGTTGGACGGAGAGAAACCTTATGAAATTCAATAAGGGCAAGTGTAGGGTGCTGCATCTGGGGAGGAATAACCCCCTGCACCAGTACAGGTTGGGGGCCGACCTGCTGGAGAGCAGCTCGGTGGAAAGAGACCTGGGAGTCCTGGTGGACAACAGGATGACCATGAGCCAGCAATGTGCCCTTGTGGCCAAGAAGGCCAATGGCATCCTGGGGTGCATCAAGAAGAGTGTGGCCAGCAGGTCGAGGGAGGTCATCCTCCCCCTCTACTCTGCCTTGGTGAGGCCACACCTCGAGTACTGTGTCCAGTTCTGGGCTCCCCAGCTCAAGAAGGACAGGGAACTGCTGGAGAGGGTGCAGCATAGGGCTACCAAGATGATTAGGGGACTGGAACACCTCTCTTATGAGGAAAGGCTGAGGGAATTGGGTCTGTTTAGTCTGGAAAAGAGACGGCTGAGGGGTGACCTAATTAATGCATACAAATACTTAAAGGGTGGGTGTCAGGAGGATGGGGCCGGGCTCTTTTCAATGGTGCCCGGCAATAGGACAAGAGGTAATGGGTACAAACTTGAGCATAGGAAGTTCCATCTCAACATGAGGAGGAACTTCTTTACTTTGAGGGTGGCAGAGCACTGGAACAAGCTGCCCAGAGAGGTGGTGGAGTCTCCATCTCTGGAGACATTCAAAACCCGCCTGGACGCGTTCCTGTGTAACCTGCTCTAGGGTGGCCCTGCGCTGGCAGGGGGGTTGGACTAGATGATCTCCAGAGGTCCCTTCCAACCCTATGATTCTATGATTCTATGAATGTTTAGCACACTGTCCTTACATTTGGCACTGTGGAGGGTTATAATAGTTGTCCAGTCTTCCTAAAGTTTTTGTAACTGTGATTATTTCTCTTTCAAGCTTTGGTTTTCCAGAGAATTCCAGTTGCTTCAACTCTAAGACAGGAACAATCTGTGGAAACCTGTAAAACATAATTAAAACAAAGGTGTGACAAAGTTTGAGACAAAACGGAACCAAGTCGTTTGAAATGTTAATGGTCTTATGAAATGTCTTTGATGTTTATTGTTACTCGGTCATAGCAGCAGAACTGAGTGGAAAAAATGAAATCCAAGCAATCACGTTTGTATACCTTAAGATACCTAAAACCCAAAATCAAACAAAGGTGGATTATGCTAGGAAATGAAGAAGAAATTTTTACATTTGAGGAAAAAGGAGGGCTGGGAGGACGAGGAAATTAAAACAGGATGAAGTAGTACAAGGTACCTAATGAATCCTCTTTTACAAAATGTTGTTTTATTTCTCTGTTCTAACTGGTAAGGATAATATACAGAATGAAGATGTATTTTAAAAGCCTGAGCATATAAAATTGTATTTGATGGGAAGAGTATCATGGGAATGTAGAAAGATGCAAACAAGAAACAGAAAAATTTGCTTGGTTATAAATGAAAGCTGGCTATAATGAAATCTAGTAGATTTGATACTTGTGACAGGATAAATTAAAGTTTTAAGAAGGTGATACTCACAAATTCAAAGAAAATTAATAAATTATTCTTGCCTTCCCAGTACAGAATTCTTTTCTGTATAAGAGTAAGATTTCTCTGTATAAGAATAAGAGTTTTAAAAGTATAACTTCATCTTTGCTAATGAGCAACTTAATTGTCGTTCCTTGAAATGCCTACCTGCTTGAAACCAAATCCTGTCTCCAGATGAATTACCAGTCATTCTTTATCAAAATGTTTTTGAAACTGGCTTTTCTCAACTCGGCACTTACAGCAATTAAGAACCAAGAGCTCCTAGAAATATTGCAAGTGCTGACACTCATGACAGGGTGAGCTGTTAATGCCTTCTGATGCTCTAAAGGAATTTAGTATGAAATTCCAGAATTCCAAAAGTGGTGCATTTTAAAAAAGGAATTTAATCAGTGGTATAAGTTTATTTATCATATATGTTCATTAGAATGCATGTTCCTTGCTGAAATGCATATTCCTTTATTACAGTGATGTTAATTTTGGAATTGAAAATTGGAGAAAAGATATTTCAGAGAGTGAAAATCATCTTAATGCTTTGCACAAAGGAGGAAATGAAAGGGATGGATGGATGGGCTTTGTCATTAACTCTTATTATGAAAACCTGCTGAGACTAATACATGCAGACTATCTAATAAAAGGCTTGAAGGCTGAAATATCAGTGTTTCATCTTGCTGTTTTCCTTCTTTCTATAATGCACTGTGAAAATGCAATTATGTGATTTCGTAAGTTATCCTTAAAAGTGAAGCCAATTTTGCATGCATACTAATGTACTTATGCAGCATACATTTTGTCTGTATCAAATAATTTCTTAAAGATACCATTTGATCAGCCTGATGTTTCTTTTTCAAGTGTTTTTATAGAAAGCACAGAAATACTGAACAGTATTTCTGGTTCCTACCAAAATAGGACTTGGAAAAATTAGAGAGAAACTTATTTTTAATGTATTCTCTTCAGTGCTGAGACTCATGAATCTTCATTGAAGTCACTGGAACTTGAGTAAGCTCATCACTTTCAGAAGCATATCCCTAAAGTAAAACTCACCCTGTTTCATTACTCATCCGTAACATTTTCCTGTCTTTTGGGACCACTACTCTGTAGATTGTTGCAGTTCTGTTATCTGCCTTTTTGTTGTTTTCTTCTTTGTTTTGCTACCTCCATTTGCTGAATATTTCAGAATCCTGTAGCACGCATCCCTCAGCATCCCTTAGCTTGGTGATGGGAAGTGTACATTTTGAGTTTAAAGTCTCTCCCTACATTGAAATTGTTTCTGTTTTTCTCTCTCAGAGCTACTCTAGGTGGAGTTAATAATTTTGGAATTATATATTTAATGCAGAGCTTCAACATTCAGATAATTAGCAGTAATTTTCTAAATGTAGTGGTAATCTTAACCACAAGTCTCTGTGGGTTATTTAATAGGAGAGACAAATTTTCAAAGCAGTAGCTAATGGCAGAGTAGCAAATAGCTGCTGCTGCGCCTGGATTTTGCTACATGATTAACAGCATGTACAAATGTTTTATTTGGTTTGTTTGCATACACTTACCAACCTTAGACTTACCATACAGAATGTGTGTCTCTCTCTAGAATAAAGTGGCCTGTCAAAGCTAAGGTGAGTTATTGCAATTAGTGCTGTTATAAAGTGCTGTTGAACTGTTTGTATTGAATCGTTATCAGCCTGATGATTGACAGTGTGCCAGAGGACACACATGCTCATTCATAACTCACATCTTCATGACCTTATTGTCTGCTCCTATTTTTCTTCATGTCGCCATAAAGAAAAGAGAGAAGATAGAAAAGAAGAAAAAAAGGAAAAGAGGGAAGGAAAGAAAAAATTGAAAAATTCAAATCTTAGGTGAACAAATCTTGACTTCAGTCCACTCTGGCTGATTTAAATAGTTTTAATAATTTGATACTGTATGTGGATTAATCTGATGTAGAGCTTTTTTTGCTTGAATGAAATATAAGGTCAAACTGTAGGGTTAGGTTACTGTTTTCAAATAATCTAAGCAATATTTTTTGGGAAGTTAAGTTTTAAGAGAAAATCAGTGAGAAGTGAGAAATGAAAAAGAGATAGAAACTGTCATGTGCTTTGAAAATAACTTTAGGTGAAGAAGACACAATAATTCACATTGCTTTCTTTTAAGATAAGAGATTCTGCTCTACAGTATAGGTCTTCAGTTTTATTGCATTTTAATGTGCAGGGTTTTTTTCAAGCTACGTATGATAGACTTAATCCTAGGAAGCCAGATCTTTAAAAAAAAAGGCAAGGATTCTGTATACTGCAGTGTTGAAGTAGCAACAGCCCAAATATATAAGGAAGGTGCTCAGAACCCTCTGAAAATGGGACTTGCTCTCAAGCAATGACACCTAAGTAAATAGATGGTATTAGAAATGTCAGCAAAGACATTCACTGTTCTGTGATTTGGAGTAAAACAGCTTCATAGGAAAGGTCTTTAAAATATGGGCAAATGAGGAAAAGTTGTGATTTTTCTTCCTTGCACCTCTTATGTCTTTGATGTACATGTAAAAGTGCAGGACTGCACTCCACTCCTTGTTGAGTGAAAGGAGGACGCAGGGAAGGAACATACCTCACTGTGGGATACTTCATCTTTAAACTACTTGGTCAGCCATCAAAAGGCTTTAATGATGATACTACATGAAGGAAAGTAAAATTTAATCAGAACTAAATTTATTAGCTAACTTAATTTGCACACCTTGAAAATACGCTTGATTCTAAACCAAGAAGAAATAGCCTGAAAAGTGAACTGCCCTCCTGAAATACTCATGTAAAACAGAGGGATTACCATCCATCAAAAGCTAGAGAAATGAGCAGTGACAGTTAAAGTCACATTATACTTGTTCTATAGTATGTTTCTGTGCTTTGCATAATGCATATCTTGTTTTTAAAATTCCGGATGGTAACAGGGAGATACTGTTTTCAAGGGAACCTGAAAGAAGAGGAGAAAAGCTTTTTCCTAACATTTTAAAAAAGTATGTAAAAAGAGTTTGAGTTCTTTCAAAAGTCTGAAGGTGCTGCAGAAAGAGAAGCCTTTTGATATAGTGAATCCTGAAAGTCTTTTTATAGTATTAATAATAAACTATATTTTTTGATGAATCATTTGAAAATATTCTGTCTCTGATTAAAAAGCCCTCAAGTATATTTGGTTTGAAGAGTCCAGGAATATCTAGCGAGTGTTTTTATTGCCTCCATCCATTTGGTAAGCCCAGCTTCATTTCCCGTGGCTCTGCTGAAATAAGTATCAGATGCAAATGAACCGGGGAAATATTTTGAACCCAGCTCGGAACGTGAATAGAAGGAGCGGTGCAGATCAAGAACAAAATCTGTGTTTCATTGCTGTTTCACTGCAGACACAACAAGGTAGATTGTGTCATAGTGGAACCTTTGCAATTGCATCTGGAATACTTAGTGTATTCTTCTGACAGAAAATGTATTCATAAGAAGTTTCCTTGCACTATCTTGTAATCGAAAATTACATGCTCCTCTTGCATGCTTTGGATTCAGTTCCTAATATTGTTCTGACTGTGTAAGAAATGTAGCCTTGAGAATAATGGTGGTCTCTGCTGCACAGGAAAAATATTAAGTGCAACCACAAAATAAAAGGAATTCTTAGATGGAAAGAAATCCTTCCCTCTCCTTCATTCTTAGTATCCCCAGGTGAATTAATGAGGATATTGAGCCCAGTAAGATATACTTTCCCCCTGAAGTTCTCAGAAGAGAGGTTATAAACACTTTAGATCATTCTTCAGATGAAGACAAGCATGAAGAAGATTCTGAATTGCAATGTAATGAAATCATTAAGAAATAATTCCCCTCAGACTATCAGAAGGTAGATTAAAAATCCTCTCAATACGAATAGGAATTTTCCAATATGGCTAGGCATATAGACGTATGGATCTAAACGGGTTAATGTCTTCTTAGAAGTAATTCTGCCATTGTCTGAGAGTGTTTATCGCTCAGCATGATGGGACAGTGGAAGACCAGGACTCACTGCTACAAGTCAATGGAAAAACATACCTTTTACTGTTAAGTTTTCCTTAATGATGGCTCATCACCTCAGCTTGACCTTTGACTATGTTCAACCCATAGAGGGCAGTGACATGCAATTAATAATAACTTTTCAGAGCCTTAAATGAAAACACTCTTTCACATCTGTTTTTAGTGGTCTCAGTGTGTGTTTTGGGGAAAAAAAAATTGTTAGCTGATCTGTCAATAACATCGGACTTCCAGGTTTTCTTAAATTGAGTTTAGGGGATTATAAAGTACAGAATTAGAAAACAGGTTGTAAAAATTATGTTCTGAGAAACTTTCCAGACGTGTTGCCCAGAAGTAGTCTGTACTAGTAAATAGTGGACCATGTGCCATGATAAGCCAGCAGGTGTTCTTCTGCTGTAGCCCGTGGTCCACTTGTCCTGTAAAGCTTATGGGTATGACCAACAAATAATCCTCTTTAACTGTTTTTGTCTGCAACAAGATTAGGTGATCATTAAGGCTATTGAGACTGCTGGGTCCCTCCCTTCCCACTGTTCTGCCATGGAACAAGTAAGCTTATTGCAATCTGGACCTACCATGAGGACGCTATTGGTAAATCAGAATAAATTTCTCTCTTTTCTGCTATAGGTAGAGATATATGTTACCAGGTTAGACTGTGTGATACCAAAAGAGCTTTTTGTCTGTCAGGAGGTATAATTTGGAAACACGGCTGTTTCATTTTTGGTCCACCGAAACATTTGGTTTATGCTGGCTTCTGTGATTGTGTACGCATAGCAAATATTCTGCCTGATCTTGTGATGATGTTCTGCACCTCTCTTCCTTCTAGGAAGTTCTAGTGGTTCCTATGATTTGCATAAGGAAAACATCTGAGATCCCAGGAGTAAGAATTATTATAATACTTGGAGTTTTTATAGATAACTCAGTGCTGTACTGTTGCCTCCTGACATAATTTAAGTGCCAATTAAGTATTAGCTATTGTAACTGAAATATTGATAGATATATACACATATAAACATGGGCTTTTGGACTGATTCACTGGGTTTTCAAAGAAGCTATGAAACTCTGTTGATCATGGCTAAGAGTCACAGAAGTGCATCCACATCTTAACTGTTGGCAAGATATTTTTTTCTAGACTTCACTTGAAAATGAAGGAGTAATATTTACAAAGACCTTTTCCCAGAAGAGGGATGGGGCTCAGGAGGAAACATGGATTTGTACATTTGAATAGGTAATAAATGGGCAATGGATTCCTGTATCATGAGTTAGACCAGCAAGGGAAGAACTTGATAATGACTAAAAGTTAAAGCTGGGACTATGGTATAAAAGACACTTTAAAAGAGTTTATTTTGGTATTACATATAACGTTCACCTAGAGAAAGTAAAATCAGTTCACAAAGAGGTAAAATAATCAAAAGAATGGGATGTGTAGATGATAAAAAAAGAGTTGCGTGAAGGCTCAACCCATGAGATGATGAGCACTTCTGAATTTTAGCTTCTGATGTTCTTTGAGATGTTACGTAGAAAGAGTTTACAAAATATTAATGTATTAGCACAAAGATTCAGAAGGATTTTACCAATTGTAAAATTACAAGCTTGAGTGGCATGCAGATTGTGGGGTCATTCACAAAATTTGTAAGAGGAAACATAAGAAAGACAGATTATTTTAGTTGCATTTCCCCTCAACTGAGGGAGACATCCACCGAAAAATATTGAAGAGACAGTATAAGATTTTAGTTTCAACACAGAAAAATCTGGCAATTGTCATGTGTTAGCACTGATGTGTCACTGTTAGCATTTTGCTGTCAAATGAGATACCTTGCTAAAAAAATAGACTTTGACCAATTTTTTAAGACAAAAGTATTTTGCTTGTACATTCTGTGCCAGTGAGGTCTGAGACCCTCTCTTCTCTCTTCTTTCAAAGACTTGCATATATCTAATAGACAAAAATTATAATCAAGCCTCATAGTTCAGAACTGCAATTTAGCCTTTTGTTTGGAAAGATATGGGTATTTCCTTTCACGTACACTGTCTTCTGGATGCTATTTTTTCATTTTACTTTGGAATACCCTCTCTGGGTAAGGATGGTAGGCTGATGGTTTAAGTGATGCAAGAATCTTATCTATCACTCTGCTTAGCTGGAGTAGAAATGCAGGCAATAAGAGGATGACATGGTTTGAGGAATGTACGGTAGAGTGTGAGATGAACAAATCTGAACTGGAAGGAAGGCCAAGGCAAATGTAATGCGACGTAAAGAAGGTAATAATGTGGGTTTGATACAATAGCGTTTGCGTAAGGAAAAGAGAGACTGGGATTGTGTGCTAGCAACTGTAGCAAAGAAGGAATTGTGGAGCCTAGGGTATGATGTGTACAATGGAGAAGAGGGGTGAAGCCTGAGATGTGGATGAATGGCAGCAAGACAGATCACAGCTTTTGTTTTTTGTAAAGGACCACCTGTGGCTAGACTCCAGCAGGTTAAGTGGAAAATGGGATTTCTGCCCTGACCAACAGTCAGCATGATCAACCCACACACTCAGAGGCAGCACTGATACTATCTGCCAAAGCCACAGTTCTTAACCATATTTTATCAGTCTGTTGGAGCATAGAGTTGGATTGGGCCTTTTGCCACCAGCCCAGGTTGAAGAACAATCTAGACACTTAGTATGAGTGTGTGTCAGTAGAAGAATAAGCCTCATAGAAACAGAAAGAAAGGTGACTCTGTGGCCTCCATCCTCCTCAACTCTGGAACACATTCCTTTTGATTGTTATATATCTCTTCTGCATGTCTCTCTTTTATATTAATACAAGTATATGGGAGTGAAAAAGATCAAAGGATTTCTGGATGCAACGGGCAGGTCAAAGCACAGACTGATTTTTTTTCCCCCCTCAGGCCATTTTTTTGGTTTTTTTTAGAAGCAAACACATTCCAAAGATATGAAAGAAATGCCAAAGCACCAGACAGATTAAATGGCTGGAGAATGCAGAAAACAAAACAATAATTCATGAAATGGAATCTGCAAAGCTTACAAACGATGATCCTCTCATGCCAAGGATGTATCCAGAAGAACAGTATAGCTTACGCCCCTTAGCCAAGCCAGCTCCCCTGTCTGGGCCCAGGGAGAAGAGGAGAGCCAAGCTTCCTGCTTGTCTCCCTTTCCCACCTCTTCCTTGGCTGTTACATGCAGACAATGTGCAGGGCTTGTGTTTTTGAAGGGATTTTTCACTCTGGATTAGGGCAGCCTTTATGCAGTTATGCAAGGGATGAGTGTGCTTTTCATTTTGTTATGTAGAGCTGTAGCTGAGCAAGTGAAAAAATCAGCCTTTCATGTTTTATGAAGTTCTGCTGTTGTATGGGAACCGCTACTGATGAACCCAGACAGGAAAAGAAACGTGTCTCTCTCCTGCATTTTATTTGTGTACCCATATTCAGGAATTTGTGAACTGCAAGGAGGCCACCATTTCTGTTGCAAAGTTTCTACCTGAAAAAAATTCTTTCTAGCAAAAAGTTTTCTATGTATTTCAGTGTCTCTCTCTGGGGAAAAAAATACCCCAGTTCCTATAACTGCATAAATACTTGATACTTTATGGTTATGACACCATATACAAATTGATTGCCGCATCATTTTATTTGAATATTTCTAAAGAAGTATGTGATCAGTGTTACTTGGTACTCGCAGCATACATTACCCAAAAATCAGCATGATAAACGTAATGTAAGTCTGAACAGAATGTAATAAAATATAATGTGAAATCAATCAAAATCAGGCTAACAGCAGAAGCGAGGCTCATGTTCTAGTTAACTGTGCTACATTTAACATTTCCAGATTTTGTATAAATATTTATCTCTGTATATTTTAAGAATTTCCACTGACTTCTATGCATCCAAACTTAAACACATGTAATTTTTTTATAGATTTGGGGCTTAATGTTGGGATAGATACAAGTTCTGAATTTTTCTGTCTCGCTTAAATGCACAAAAGTAAAGGATTTCCCTTATCATTTAGTATTACTATTATCCACTTCATTTTAAGTCTCCTAAATTCATCACTAATGTACAGCACTGAACTGCTTTTGTAAAATGAATCGGTAATTTCTTGTAAATATTTTTTGGGAAATTTTCCCATTCCAAATAGTTCTCAAGGGCAGGCAGGCGAGGTTCCAGAGACAAAAAATGGATTAAATGTTAAAACTTTTTGAAGTTTTTTTTGTATTTCATGTTGGAGACCTTAAAGCCAAATGTAACTCATCATAAGCATCCATTTTATTCATGTCATGGATAGACGGAAGATGTTTCCAGACTAAACAAATTATCCCAATAATATGTAATGCTCTTTTGGAGGTTATTAAAAAATACCAGAATCAATTGAATAGATACTGTTGAGTTACTGAAATAGTTAAGTTGTTGACTATATATTTGATGAACAAGGAAAATATGATTAAAGTTTAGTTACATTTGAAAAACTGTTTTACCACTGTTAAAATCAGCTTTGATTACTGTATCTACTCTTTTTTATCCCAGTGTTAATATGGAGTCCTCTATGATGTGTTTCCAGGTTGAAATTCAACTGGAACTTTTAGAAAGGGTATCACATTCATTCTGATGCTTGTTCCCCTGAATTGCATTGATTATAGGCCTGAAAGGGGCTTGGCCTTCCCTATAAATGAATGGATCTCTGACATGATGGCACATAAATAATCAGGAGTCTCACTGGGAGAAGTACACTGAGAAAATCATAATCAGTTGTCATCGACTGTGAAATTAGTGGTGCAAAGTACTACTGAGGCCCTGTTATATTATTTTGTCTTTAATGGAGTGCATCATTGGCTTTAAACCAATGACACATAACGGAAGACTGAATGTCTAAACATGCCTCTCTAGGTGCTTGTGTGCTCAGTCATCGTGACTTGTGAAGGGCTTCTATTGCTGTTGCTCCAACACTATTAGTAGTGCAGAGCAATAGTGTTGTTCAGCTCTAATATCTATGACTTTACATGAAGATATGGAGATCCTTCCCTGTGTTTTCTTTCGTATTTAGCAATTTAAAACAATTATCAATTTTAGCAATTTATTGTTTTCAACTAACTCCTTTACAGTTAATGATGATTTTCCAGAACACCATCATCAAGCCACGCTTCAGTATCTCTATGTTTTGGTAGGTCTGAGGAGGTCCTTCTGAAAGATATCAAGAATTCTGTGAATTCTCTGATTCAGAAACAGTTAATATAATATTTTTGTGCATACTTGTCTGCACTTTCCTATTCAGAATACAATATCTAAAGCACCAAACTTCATTTCCTCATCGTAAATATGCATAAGGCAATCTTATTAACATAAATCTGATCTAACAGGTTCACCATGTATGAAGAAATGTGATTAATTTGCTTCCCTGCCTATTTTTACTGTCATCTCTATTTTCCTTAGATTTTGCTTGTTCATGTTCTGCTTTCTTAGAAACTTGTGCATTACACTGAGCTGCTTGATGCATTGCACCGTGTTTTTATTAACCCTAGCTGGAGTACTAATGGGTTTTGATAAGAAAAGATTAGCAAAAATTTTCTCGTTTACAATTTGGATGATTAGTCACACAGTCATAACGAAAAATAAATTGTGACATATTCAAAATTTTACAAATATTTACTTTTGGTGCCATCATATATATGTATCATTTATTCGCAGCAATTGAAACTGGCGCATCTGCATTCTAATACTACTATTAAAAAATGAAGCATGTTGTTTGCTGCTGACTTGCCAGTTAGGTTATATGACTGGACGCTTAAAGAAAAGCCTTAAAATATATTAGCATATTTAAAAGTCAGAATGGTCCATTTTACCTTCAAATAAACTACACTAAACATATGATTAACTTATACTTGTTAGTTTTTTCTCCCTTATACTATCATTGTAACAACTTTTAAAACCTATTTAATATCCTAATTTAGAAAGGTAGACTAACCTTGCAGCCAGTAATATATTCCAAACACGAAGAATGAGCCTCAGAATTATATAAAGTTAAATACAACTCTACCAAAAGGGACTGTTTTGGAGTTCAATCATATATACAAGTAATTTCTGTACCGAGAGTCCATCTGCTATTGATGTTTATATGTTTTGTATGGTAATCATCTCATTTTGCTACTTTTCCTATTAGCCTAGCAAAGCATATGTTTACCATTTCTTGACAAGAATGTCAAGGGTGTCTTCCAGTCTTGTCCCTGGTTTTTTGTGTTCTTTTTTTTTTTCCCCAAAACTGTTATTTAATAATCCATGCTTACATGTATCTTACTATATATACTTTTTTTCAAACTTCAGACTGATGATGGGATTGTGAAAATATGGAGTGAATCAGGAAATCATGGTGACGAGTGGAACAAAGTCGAGTTACACTTGGGGAAACTGAGGAATTTTGAAATTATCTTCGAAGGCATTCGTACCAGAAACCTAGGAGGAGGAGCGGCAATAGATGACATAGAGTTCAACAACTGCACCACGTGTAAGTTCAAGAGGGAAGTTTCTAGAGGGATGCTAAAGGAGATGTAGGATGTTCTTGCTTGTTTTTAAGTACATCATGGTTTTACTGTTTTTATCATAATTTCACTGTTCATAAAATCAGTTATGAGTACACTGTTTTCACTCTTATAACTTCAGTACCATTTTCTACTCACGCAGAAAGTCTTGTATTAGTGCAGTGTTCTCACACTAAATTATCGCAGGTAAATCCAAGAAATGCCTGAGTTTTTGTTTCCTTAATTTATTTGGCTTTGAGTAAGAATTTTCCGTCTTTAATTCATTGGTAAGTTACTGAGTCTCTGATTGTGTATATAGTCATTTTATATAAATTATTTCAGATTATATCAAGTGAAGCCTGTGGTCTCACTGTTTTATCATAAAGGCTCTTGCCATAAAAATGAGTTGAGACCACAGATCAACCATTGTCACTTTTCCTTTTCCCAGTTCAGTTTAAGTGTGAAGGCCAGCAAAGTAAAGAAAACCTTTGACTCCTTCACAGGGTACTCACTCTATTTAATTCATCTTTTTGTGGACATAAGCTAAAATAGGAAAGATAAAAACTGGGTGGATTGTGGCTTCTGTAAAGAAGGATGTGGTCTTTATCTCTGCTAACAAACAGTCTGACACAATATAAGTGGATTTTTTGGGTGAGGTGATCATTGCTGACGCCACATATCAACACCATATGAGTTTTGGGGAAGATTTTTGGGCAAGCTTTAACCTCCTGCTATGGTCTGGATGCCCATTATCAGTTGGAGTATGGAAAATGCACTTCTGGAGAGCATCTTTTGATCTAGTTTCATCTGAAAAATGCAAGTTTTGCATTCAGAAATTGGTCTGTGTTGTAAACCAAAGAATGGAAACTGAATACGACTTGGGACCTACTTCAGAACTGCACTTTAATAAAGCTCTAAGGCAGATACCCTTAAAAGGTCTTCCAGGAACATGAACGCTAGTGATTCCCTTATGTTTTTTCTAAGTGTTTCATTGTTCCCATTGCTACACATGTGATTATTCTCCAACGGACAAGGGTGGACAGAAAATGATGTCCTGGTAGGTGATGAGAGGTCAACATTTCCCTATCATATTGAATAACAAAGAGGATGCTGATCTCTCTTGCAATTTTTTGCCAAGTTGTGCTAAGATGTATTAATTCATATGTTGGGATCTAGCTAAATCACGTTTCTGGAATTCTATCCCACTTTGGGGCTAGAACAATCTACACACTTCATTTCACAGTCAGATTCATGAAGATATTCAGCAAATAAAAATAGCAAGATTTATTTTTCTAAGGAAGAAGAAAACTCCCTGGTAAATTCATAGAGATGGTATCAACATATCTTCACATAACCTAAAAATATTTCTGCTTACTCTTAAGCCCACATATTTTATAATAACCTGAAAATAGACATTATATAAACATAACTAGAAATATTCCACAGAGATGTCATTGCAAGGAAGGAAATTGTTTCAATAGGGAGTTGGAAAGCTGTCATATGAAGGATTTTAAATCTCTTAAAATATTAAGACAGCTGAAATTCACATTGGTTTTAGTGTATGACCCTACAAATCTGAATGTCAATAGTGTTTTATAACCAGTGTTGCACTAAAATACCTTTGTAGTGAAACAGTTCAGAAAGTAACTTGGGTTTATTACCATACAGCAACTATTTGTTTTGCAGCACTGCTTCAGCAAGAAGCTCTATTGGGAAAGCAGTTGCACCATGTGCTCCGACTACTTTCACATAGTTACAGCTTCGGCATAATAATATTCCTGTGTATTTTGCAAAAAAAAATTATTGTTTATGAAGATGGATGATTCAGAGGAGGCTTTTCTCATAGAACTTTGAAATGCACAGTTGGAGCTCAATGCTCAATACAAATACACATTTTTTAAAGATTTAATTAGAAAAGTTGGAAACCCAAGATGCTAATCGTTTATAGAGCTGTCATTTGCATGGTGAATGTTTTTGCACTGTAACAAGGTACAATCTTTATATAATCAGGAAACGCTCACTTACAGCATCTCCAGTAGGGTATGCTAGGCAGAGCAGAGTAACATTAAAGTTTAGGTGCATGTATCCTATGGGAATGGGTTTATGCTTATCTCTGCCCTTCAGAAGGATAAGAGCCCTGTCATATATTTGCTTTTTAACTGTATGTACGTGCATGTGTGCAAGCACGTGTCTGTAAAAAAAAACAAAACAAAAAACAAAAAAAACATCCTGCCCCCCCCACCCTGGCCCCATGTTTTCCTTGTCTCTATAATGGTATTTGAGCACAAGCCAAAGTCAAGAGGGAATCATTGCATTGTCTTTAGTGCCTTCGATATCAGCTCCATGTGTGATTTTTTTGCCTTCTGCTCCACAAGTTGAGATCTGCTTGCTTAAATTTCTTGAGACTTTTGGTATGCGGACCTTCCTGTTGGCATGATGACATGAAGGAGCTTGGTCTGACCTTTTTCATTCTTGTTGTTATTGATTCTTTACCTTTGTGGAACAAACAAACGAAACACATTTTGCCAGATTCTCAAAAACAACATTTCAGTCTGACCCAAGACTGGGGCGTGCAGGACAGAGAAAGCATGTCTTGTCTAAATTGTTTTTTTGCAGTGCAGGGTTCACAGTTTTATTGTGTCTGTTGTAACAAAGGTAAAAGACAGCAAACACAATCTTGCTGTGGCCAAACTCAAGGAGAAGAGTAGTGTGCAAACCAGAAGGGGTCAGGGGTTTCTTCTCAACAAAATGACTTGATTAACAACACTTATTCATGTACTGTGTTTGTAGCTGCAGAATTGCTGAGCTCGACACACAGCCAGGGTCCTCTAGGGGAACTGAAGGCCCCATCTGTATTGTCCACTGAGACTTATTAGCTTATACTAAAATCTTATATAATAATATGGATATGCAAGCCACAGTAATTACATAAGCAGAGGAAAAACCTAGAAGATAACGGAAAATAATTAGAACTTAAATGGTATGTTTGAAATAAACAGAAAGGAATGGAAATGAGAAAGCCTTATAGTGCATGGGGAAAAAATTGAATATTTAGCTGCTTCCCAGCAGATGGATGTAGTGGTGGGGAAGAATGTTAGAGCAATTCTGGACCTTTCAGATATTTTGGCATAGCCTCCTCCTCACAGACTGTCCTTTTGGAAGCTGCTGAATGGTATTCCTGGATCATGGTTTGCAGTCAACACAATAAAATAATTGCGCCTCTGCAGAAATAATGCACTCAAATGGAGAGAGTGAAGATGGAAGAGAGAGGCAGTCTGTGTGAGGATTTTTGACATGTCAATATTAAAACTTCTTTTATGCAGTATGGTAATATTCAATGACTAGAGCAGAGTTTCATAAATCCAAAGACTTATTTTATTGTACATGTGTACCCCTTCAGCTTGCTTTCATGTAGTGTGTTATAGCAAGAAGCAGTACACATCATAAGGGAATCTGCATGGAAGTGGATTAGCTCTGCAGTCTTTGCTTTTCGCTTATCCAGCTGTGATTTACGTAGCTCATGTTATATGAAGTTTTTCAACTGACAAAAGAAAACCTTTTCACCATTTCCTTTTAAAAAATAATTAGTTAAAAGCTTCTGTATCAGTAGAATACTACAGATAACTTCATGATCTGAGCTTCTGGGGCCCTACCCTGCAAGGCTTATCTCCCTCAGCTCTCACTGATTTCTGTAGAAGTGAAGGTCAAGAAGCAACTGTGGATGCATTGAAAATGTGAGAGGTCTTGGAAATATCGTCAGAGACAGAAAAAATAAGGTATAAAAGAGTCTTATCAGTTGGTTGTGAGAGGGTAAGTTATGTTTTGATAGCAAAAATAATTTAAATTCCAAACCTGTTCTCTTTTTATTTTGCAGTTTTAATTGAAAAATGTGAAAAATAGTGGAGTCACATCACAGCCAGAGGAAGATTGTTCTTAATATTAATTAATTTATTGATTAATGACGTTTGCTTTTTTTTTTTTGCTTTCTTGTACAATAATTCTTTATACAATTTTAGTGACAGACTATCCTATGTGACTTAAATGGAGTTTAGGGTGGTCATCTCTTGCACTTTTTAATAATTGGCTTTGACCATGCATCAGATTATTTGCAGGTGAGAAAAAAATGCCTGCAATTTTGCCTGAATAAAAAGGTGAAATACCTATGAGTATTATACAGAATAATCCCTAATGATAAATCTATTTTTGAGACTTCTGACACTTATCTTTATGATAACATCTTCTAAAAATCCTGTCAGAAATAAGCTGTGGTCTGGTAACCTTAAACCTTAAAGAGCACTTAAAGCAGTATTGAATTTCTTTTCCAGATGATG
>VYZM01014480.1:197486-270888 GCA_013398915.1 Dromas ardeola | reverse complement strand
AAAAAAAACAAAGAAAATCACTAAAAGTTAATTAAATCTGTTTTTTTATCTATATCTTTTATACCTTGACAACGATACATAGACAATTGTATTTTAATGTTGCAGAATACTTCTAGATCAAGAAACGCACTGTAAATCCTCAAATCCATTTGATGTTCTGAAATAATCACAGTCAGACCTGTTTCTAAAATGCACAACTGGCTGTGATGTTCAATAGTTTGGAAGCTTTTCCCAGAATCCTTTCAGAGGGGCAGTCCTCACTCTCACTCAGCAATTGGGTAGCTGCCTCTGCTTTATAGCTAAGGAAAAGATTTTTAAAAGCCAAAGAAGAGTTTGTGATGCTATTTGATTCAAGTCTTCATCTCTACCACAGGATTTGTATAATTTTGTTAATTACTTTTCCAAAGTCCCCTGAAATATCAGAGGCAGATCTAGAAATGGGAAGTTTAACAAAGATATCCTGAATTCCATCAGTGTCCTGCTCACTAGAACTTCTGTCTCATCATAAAACTATCTTCATGAACAACACTCAGAAGGATGAGAGAACATATTTTCATGAAAAATGTCACTGTGGAAGTGGAGTCCAGTTTTGCTAGCTAGTTGGCTGGGAATCATTCTGTCCATTCACCTTGAACAATAACTAAATTTGGTGAAGTCATCTGTTTTTCGTCAAGACTTACATGGACATATATCTGTAATAACATTTAAGGCTGTTTATACCTGCTCAGGAAGCGAAGGGTGAATTTTTTTTCCTTACTAACTACCATATATTATTAATGTCAGTACATTTAACACAAGGAATCATAGCATTAGCCAAACAGAATCCTTTCCATTACCATGTACACTATGTTCATTATAGCCATTTACATGTAAGAGCTGGGATAATAATCTACTTCTTGCTGTATTTTCAGGTTACTACACAAGTATTCCTGGAAGCTGTAACTTTGAAACACAAGATCAAGAATGGACTACTGTATGTGGATTAACACAAGACCCTAGCGATGATTTTGACTGGGATATTAGCAACAGTGCTGTCACTGGGCAAATGGGTCCTGACACTGACCATACACCAGGTATTGGCATGTGTCCTACATCACTTTGGGGAAAATGAGATATTCACTGAATTTGAAAATATAAATCCTGTAAATTAGTGCCAAGATAAAAGCAAATCTCCATTGAGCTTACTGTATATGCAGACAAATCATAGGAAGCAATTAGCACAGTTCACAAAGCGGTTTCAACAAGCATTTAAAATGTTTCCTTTTTATAGTAAAGTAACAATAGAGGATATGTATCATGAAAAAGTCACACAAAAATATATTAAATGTTTTAACACATTAGGTCTTGTCATTTATATGGTCTGGTAACTTCTAGTTCTGTCTGAACACAAAACCAAACAGCCTGGCATAGTAGCCTATTACCAACCTTTTCAATCATTGCTTCAGCAGCACTGTAATTTTATAGATTGCTCTTTTCAGAGTTGTCCTGATTATATTATTCCTTATACTCCAATTCAGCTTGATGCATTTGTTTAGTAATTTCCTAGACAATGAGCTGCTAAATATAATGTGAAGATACTAATTAATCATCGCATCTGGGACACAACAGACCTCTTTCTAAAACAGTCCAGCATGCCTGTGCAAATACAATAACTGTCTCCAAGTCTGCAATCATGAGTCACTAAAATAATCCAGCAGGTCTCACTCAGAAATGTTGTGACAGTGAATCCATCCACTGCGGAACGGCTGAACACCTTTGGATAAACAAAGGTGCAAATAATAGTCCAGCCATCCATTTCTCTTAGGTCATCTGAGCACACAGCGTAGAGTTTATATTATGTAGCACCTAGACTGAGACCACCTGATGATCCTGACTGTGCTGTAGTCAATCTCTGGAAGACCGTGTTGCATTGTAGGCATCTTTATAGGCAGCTCCATGGAAGTATCAGCTTTGTGTTTCCAATATCAACTTGCACCTGGACAAAGCAACATTAGGACATCTTGCTGACCTCTAACTCACTCGTGTTCAAGAACCAGTGTTTCTGAGAACCCAGCTTAATCTGTTGTTATCTTTCCCCCTCCCTATCACCA
This sequence comes from Dromas ardeola, assembly GCA_013398915.1. NCBI lineage: Eukaryota > Metazoa > Chordata > Aves > Charadriiformes > Dromadidae > Dromas > Dromas ardeola. Next base: position 268,798 of record VYZM01014480.1, on the reverse strand, counting down.
GCTCTGCATTTTTCTCACCTTTCACTAGTATTTTTTTCACTTCTTATAGAAGTCATTGCATTCAAATGAAATCTCTGTATGAAACCTCGTGTGTCAGGTCCCAATACTGACGGTCTCTGTTACTGTAACTGCAGTATGAACGACAAATTTCTGCTATACAAAGTCTGACTTTAAAAGCTGGCTACAATAGCACTCCTCTCCTTGTCAACATTTTGAATAATCTGCTTTTCCTGGAGTGTGGTACCATCCTAATGAATTCTAGAAAAACATACAATCATACACTAGTCCTTAAAGAGCGGCTGAGGAGCATTGTGTGTGGATGCACATGATTAAGGTTCCTACCTAAGATCTTGGTTTAACTTATCTCCCTGACATTGGCTTCTCGGAGACAGTATAGAAGTGTTTCCCTAGATGTCCCTACAAGGTGTTGCTGACAGACTACTACCAGAATGCCTATCGATTGTTAGGAGAATGAATTACGGTTATCTGTGTTATGTAGATAGCAAGCTACAATTATGTATTATATAAAATCATATAATAAATTGTATAGAGCATATAATATAGTACAATAAACCTGGATAGAATATTAATTTCCATCATAAATGTACCAGTCTCTGATTGCTTAGCTTTCCTTTCCAGAAGCTTTAAAGGTTAGAAACCCTATTTTAATTCCCACCTAATCAGCAAAGAATAGTTAGTATTCAATGCAGAAGTACCACAATCTCTAGTGTTTTTCACTTGAATTTGTAAGCAGCATGATCTCCAGGTTTTGACTCATTTTTGGTGTTTTACATTTCCAAAATCAGCAGAGACACCTTATCAGTGTGTGGCTGTAGCCATTTCTGTCCTACTCATTTATCTTGCCTTTTCCTATAGAGGATTCAATACCTGCTGCAGGAACTGCTCACCTGATCATGAGGGAACTGCTTATCTGCCACAAATCACATTTTTTCATTTTAGAGGAAGCAGACATCCATACTAGTTTGTGTTGCTACTGCAGGATTGTAGACGTGGAGGTTCATTCCTCTTGGAAAGGGATGGAACAGACAGGTAGAGGTAGAAACTATTGCAGTGGTCCCAGGCAAGCTGTTCCTTGCAGATCAGTACTCTGACTCGAATTCTTGCCGTTTCTTTGATGCAGTGTGATGACAAAACAACCATTAGCTGTTGGCTCTTCAAGGAGATATTGTGTGCTTTTCTATTTCAGTTTCTCTTGTTTAATTGGTTCTTCTTTGCTTCTGTGAAATTACCCAGCAATTGTAAGAAAAACAAAGTTAATAAAAAGCAAAGCAAAAAGAAAACAAAATTAGAGCAAATGTGTTTGCAAAATTACCGAGATTTGTAATTTACTTGTAAATTAAGTGGGCAAGAAATATTCACATTAGCTATAGAAAAAAGGAATCACTTGTCAGAATTGCCAACAGCCTAGATACTGATGACCTGTAATGTCCAAAAGTACCTGTCAGCCCATTCCTGACCCAAATCCAACTCCTTGTTACAAGCTCATTCCCTGTAGTTCCTAAGCATATAAATTGATTGTACAGACCATACATGCCATTACAGCAATATAAAGAAGCCTGTGATACTGTGCCAACTTTTTATTAAGCGTATCGGTACAACTTTGTGAGGGGAATTCTCATACTGGTTTAAATGTGTTCTATATTGTTTCATCTAGCATAACTTAAATTGGCACTACAGATTTCAGATGGATAGAAACGTTCATTTGAAAAAGATTACATCAGTACAAAACTAACTTATTGCATTGGTACAGTCACTGGGAGAAGATAAGCCCTGTGATTTGAAAACAAAGACTTTTAGCGGTAAATAACAACTGTTTTACCTTTTTAACATTCTGCAATCTGACCAGTCTTTACCTTATGCAGGTCTCAAATTTAAAAATATTCCTTTCCATACATTTCCTTCTCAAATTGTTCTTTCTTGCTTAAAACCAGGACATTTTCCACCTGTTGCCACTGCATCCATGAGCAATTTAAATATTCAGAGGATGTAGCTGATCAAATGTAAAACATTTCACCCTCAAAAACTTCAGCCAAATGCCAAAGCAAGCTTGTTTAACTTTTGCTATATATCATATATAATTTTGCCATATATCATATATCAAGGATCCAGGCACCTTGGTCTTCCAGTTTGCTGGTCAGTATGCAACTATATGGGAACATTCTATTTATGAAGAATATAGTCTATCTGTGTCATTATAATCTTTCAAATATTTTTTTCTCTCCTGAAAAATTTTACGTGTTTTTGAAAAATCTTGAGGCATAACATGAAACCCAGACAATCTCACCTGAAAAAATCATCTCAAATAAGATTGCTTCAAACTATTTGGACTATTTGTAAAATGTAATGGCTGTCAAGGAAATGTTGAGCTATCAGCAAAGGTTCAAATCAGCTCCTGACTCCTGCAATGTCAACCTTCAAACTGATCCTTAGAATCTGTGAGTCAGTGTTTGTGTTTGCAACATGTTTTAAATTTGTTATTCAAATACAAATCAAGTATTTACACAAGGATAAAACCAAAACAAAACAAAACAAGAGTCAGGTCTGAGGAAGGTTATATTAATATTGTATGTAAAAGCCAGAAATACACGAAGTATTCACATGGAAGATCTCTGTAAAACCAATGTAGGGTATATGTGTATGTGATAAAAGACATCAGTATCTATGTGTGTAAAAATACTCTGCAGCATCAAGTAGTATAGAAAAACTATAAATGTTTTCTATCTTTTTATTAAGGTAAAGGACAGCATTTTTTGTATGTAAACTCATCTGCCCAGAAGGAAGGAAACAGAGCAAGGATAATTACTACCAACCTGTTCCCAGCTAGCCTTGGAGTCTGTAGGGTTCGGTTCTGCTTCTGGATGTTTGCTTCTAGGCAAACAGGAGTCTTAAAGGTAAGAGAAATAGCACTTCTACTACATAACGTAGTAATATTTGCTTTAGTAGTATTTGCATTTCTGTGTCTACAATGAGCAAAATCTCAGAGCTTGTATTAGCAGTACTTCATCACATCTTCACTGCAGTTACGCTTATATACAAAATTTTTGCCAACAAGACCAAATGACTGGTCTGGTTCAGTTTTAATCCCACTTGAAGTCCTTTTGCTACATATGTATGAATTAACATCACATGTTTGACTACCATACTTAAACCTACCAAACATCATCACACTTCTCTGCACAATTCACTCTTTAACATAAAATAGAGGCATTTTCCAATGTTTAGGACAAAAATAAGATGAGTTTTAAACATAATAATGTCAGCATGTACGGAGGATGTTTGATTAAAATTACTGGAAATAAAGCATTTAACTTTATTAACAATTATAACCCCAGCTTTCATGAAAGTATCTTCTTGCTGTTCCCCAAGCACCCTTACTGGGCACAATTTTATTTGTTAAGTACCCCAGTAAAAGTACAAGCAGTGATGTGAGCCCTTGGTAAACAACTCATTTCATGTGGCTCACTGAATAAATATGTTACATACTGCCTGTTTTAGAGGTCTGAGAAAGACTCCTATCTGTGGCAGTTTGATAAATTTTGAAAATACACATTATATCAGTTTTACTCTGTGTGTCAGAATACAAAAATTTGCATATACCATCAAACTCCGAAACTAAATTAGTCTATATTAAAAGTGAGCAAGAATATTTTTGTGGTCTCGGACCTGGAATTAAGTCAGGAAGTTTGGACCACTGGTTTTATACTTATTCTGATCCTCTTTGGTCTGGTTCTCCACTGTAAAGGACAATCATAGCACAATTCCATGGGATTATAGTGCAATTCAGACTGGAAGGGCCTCGGGAGGTCTCTTGTCCAACCTGTTGCTCCAAGCAGGGTCAGCTACGAGATCACACTAGGTGACTCAGGAATTTCCCTGGTCAAGTCTTGAAAACTTTCATAAATGGAGACTATTCAGACTCTCTGGGGAATTGCTGGCACTGCTTGGCTGTCCAGCATGACAAGGTTTCTCCTTATATCCAGACAAAGAATAACGTTACCTTTCATTTCACGTTTTGTCTATCTTTCTTTAAGCAAATTTTTTCAGGATGGGATTTGCATCTCAATTTTATCTCTAGCACCTAATTCATGGAGACTCTGAATATTACTATAAACTTAATTAATAATAACAAAGAAAAAAAAAGCTGTATTACATGCAATTAATATAAGCAGCAAACACTTCTGCTTTTCAAACTGATTTTAAATGAGTTTCAAATTAAGTTATTTTTAACATTTCTTTCAGTTCATTGAATAAAATGTTCATAATGTGTTCTTCCCAAAGATACTTCAGTTATTCAAGATGAATTTTGTAGAAGTGTCTGCAATCTTGTAATTTTATTATCTGAATATAGCTTTTAAAATACTCTGCCGTGTCTTCAAGACCATTCTTTCCAGTTTATATTATTTATCCTTCCACATACACAAACTAGATTAAGAACACAAAAAAGCAGATAAAGGTTGAGAGCAGCTCCAGATTAAATTCAAGTACAAAGCAAACAGCAATTGCTTTTTGGATCTGTTGGTAATTTAAATTTTGTGAGATTATCTATGATTTCTTTAAATTCAAGTATCCTGGACATTACAACATGCAAGAGTGCAGGCAGGATTTTTTTGAAGGAGCTTCTGAAGTTTTTTGAGCATCACAGAACACTTAGAATTAGTGAATAGGCAGATGTGTGTGGCCTATATGTGAATTAGTAGGCAGACAGCTAAACTGAGACTGCTTTTTAATTTTTTTTTTTAATTTCAAACAGACTAGTTTAATTAACTCTTATTACCTTCATTTTCATAAAGAGATCCATAAAGAAATGTCTTACTCCCACATACAAATAAGGTTCCCTGTTTATAGCTTTGCAACATGTACTCTTTATGTAGAAACATCTAACAACATTTATAACGGACTAAAGTACTCAGCAAGGAATTGTTGTCACAGACCCGATTTACCCTTATGGATGTTTTTCTCTTTTCTATCAAACTAATAATCTATTTCAGCACCAACTGTTGCTTTTATTAAATCAAGAATATAAAGTGAAGAAAAGCCTAAAGGAACAAATAAGAAAAAAGCAAAACCAACATTCCAAAACTTGAAAAGCAACAGCGCAGTGAGATTTTTGTTTAGGTTGCACTAGACGTGAACAGTCAAACTGTAATAGGAAGTCTGAATAATGTGTTAGAATATAATAACATCAGTACAAACCCTGGTGTTATAGCTATTATCTGAAATACAGCGATCTAGTCAAGTCTGAATTAAAAAAAAAAAAAAAGACCGCAGAGGTAGAACATACTGAGACGTGTGATTAAAATGACATACAGGGAATCTGTAAAACAGAGAGATAAAAATGCAGAATGTCTTGATATAGGGAGTAGATATGGTAGAACTACACAAAATAATGTGAAGTTATGGGAGTAATCCTATTTTTACCCAGAAAAGGAACTCTTCACTGAGAATACAGAAAAAGGAATTAAAAATGCTTCTCTTTTGTATTCACAATGCACATTCAATTGCAGAATTCTATTGTCATAAACTCTGTAATTTGTTCATAGGGAAACCAAAAGCATAGGCTATTATTACTATTTTTAAAAAGGACACAATGTTTACAGCAACTCTCGCATTAACATAGAATGGATGCTATTTAAAAGAGATCTGAGTACTAATGCTTCAGGACATCAGTCAACTATTAACCAACAGAAGAAAAAAGTTACTCCATAATGACTAAGTATAAAACCACTCAGCTTTATTTAGGAGTGTAAGGTAACAGCCTTTGAGAGGTGAGTTATTCAGCACTAAATACATGACTGGTCTAATATATCAATTAATATGCTTTGAACAAGAATAGCTCTTAATATAAACAGTTTTTACTGCATTGTTCTGGAAATGTAACTTTTGAAAATGCGTTTCTCTTTACATTTTTATGACTATTTAGTTGTATTTAATGAAGCAGGAGAGAAGTTTCAGCAAGAAATGGAGGTTATTTTCACATCTGTGTTATTCCAGTAGGGATCCTATTGGTCATATGTCAGAGAGACAGAAAACATTCAGCTTTCGTTAAGCTTCAACATTCTGCTTTTGTCTGTTTACTTCAGGAGTTTGTCATGCAATCGATAATTAAAACCAAAATTAATTCCCGATGTGATAGTATAAATCTAATATATCAGTTTTCTGCCTTGGTATTTGGTGATACTAACAGAACTGAGGTATAGTAAGTTTTGGTATAGAATCATAGAATCATAGAATCATAGGGTTGGAAGGGACCTCTGGAGATCATCTAGTCCAACCCCCCTGCCAGAGCAGGGCCACCCTAGAGCAGGTTACACAGGAACGCGTCCAGGCGGGTTTTGAATGTCTCCAGAGATGGAGACTCCACCACCTCTCTGGGCAGCCTGTGCCAGTGCTCTGCCACCCTCAAAGTAAAGAAGTTCCTCCTCATGTTGAGATGGAACTTCCTACACTCAAGTTTGTACCCATTACCTCTTGTCCTGTTGCAAGGCACCATTGAAAAGAGCCCGGCCCCATCCTCCTGACACCCACCCTTTAAGTATTTGTACNGCATTAATAAGGTCACCCCTCAGCCGTCTCTTTTCCAGACTAAACAGACCCAATTCCCTCAGCCTTTCCTCATAAGAGAGGTGTTCCAGTCCCCTAATCATCTTGGTAGCCCTATGCTGCACCCTCTCCAGCAGTTCCCTGTCCTTCTTGAGCTGGGGAGCCCAGAACTGGACACAGTACTCCAGGTGTGGCCTCACCAAGGCAGAGTAGAGGGGGAGGATGACCTCCCTCGACCTGCTGGCCACACTCTTCTTGATGCACCCCAGGATGCCATTGGCCTTCTTGGCCACAAGGGCACATTGCTGGCTCATGGTCATCCTGTTGTCCACCAGGACTCCCAGGTCCTTTTCCACCGAGCTGCTCTCCAGCAGGTCGGCCCCCAACCTGTACTGGTGCAGGGGGTTATTCCTCCCCAGGTGCAGCACCCTACACTTGCCCTTGTCGAAATTCATAAGGTTTCTCTCCGTCCAACTCTCTAGTCTGTCTAGGTCTCTCTGTATGGTGGCACAGCCTTCCGGTGTGTCAGCCACCCCCCCCAGCTTTGTGTCATCAGCAAACTTGCTGAGGGATAGGACAGGTAGAAAACAGGCAGAAAACTTTTTAAAGTGCTGTTTTATTGTGATAGTGAATTGTGATACAATTTTGCTAATCTGATTTGTGGGCCTTAGAGAAAAAATTTCAGTCTGCCTCAGGTGTAGCTTCAGTCCAAGGAAGACGTGCAGTGTCGGCTGCCAAGGAACGTGGGGAGTTCAAAGGCGTGATCTTAAGGATGTGGAGCAGAAAACATAGTATCAATATTCACTGGAGGCAGTGGGAAGTTTCCTCAGCTGACACAAGTCTCTGGTGCCTTGTTAAGTGAAAATACAGGTTGTCTTTCACGAGATTTTCCTGCTCCCTTGGCTGGTGATTAAAGACTGTATGTTGGGAATTATGGGAGAACACTATTCTTATTATGCACCCTTCAGATCTGCATTGGCTTCTTGGTTGTTAGTCAGTTAATTAACCCTCCAGATGGAACATAGTACCTTCCAGCATGCCAACTGCTAGAGTCAGGCAAGATCAAGAAGATAATACATTATCTTGAAAAGTCAGCATGAGGGTACAGGAGAGTTGTAACTGCTGATGACTAAGTAGAAAATGGCAGTTTATATTTCGTGACCTTCAAAAGCACATGCTCTTTCCCCATCCCTAAAATGAAATAGAAGTTAAAAAAAAAAACCACAGGAGTTTCTAACACATAGGACATGCTGTGGAGAATTAGAACCGAGTCATGATTTTAAGGCAGGGAAATGGGATTTGCTAAAGAATGCTGTTCACATATGGACTACAAATGAACCAGCTGGCAAAGGCACCTTGGAGAAAGACCAAGAAGCAAGTATAAAAGCTGCACTCACACATTTGTCTCATGCAGATTATCTTGCTAAATTCTTCTTAAAATCACCGTGAAGTGTGTATTGGGTATCTTCACTCCTGAGCTTTTCACTCTGAAGTAAATGAAGTGATAGCTCTATTTCTGTTGGTTCCTATTCTTTGTGATTTGGATTGTGTGTGCCATCTGGAAACGGTGTCAGCACAGAATGAGGAATAGACAGATACAGTGACTAGTTAGTACAATAGTTAGTACAATACATGCTTGTTACTTTTAAATTAAAATGGTGGGATTTAGCCCACAAGTATGTCAGCATTAGCTGGAGCACAATCTCCCCAGACAGATAGATACAGAGTTGTTCGATGGGACTTCGCTACAGGTTTGTTTGGTTGTGGTTTTTTTTCATTACATGCCATGCAGTGGTATTCATCTTGCTGGCTTTTTCCTCTTAATCCTCTGTTAAATTGTTTCCACTACCATGCTAGCTTGTATGCGATTGATAGGATGCTGTGTAGGGAGGTGTTGGAGTTTCTAGAGGCACTAAGCACCACACAACTGTAGCACTCCAGGGCTGTAGGGAGCTCATATCCATGAGAATTTGCTCTACCTTTCATGTGCCGTGTGTGGTTACACAGGCCAGCAGAAATCTTGTACATGCTAAATGAAGTTCCTGACCCAGAAGAAGCTTCAAACTCTCAGTGAGGTGGGTAACTTCAGAGAAGAATACAGTATTGCACCTTATAATTGTTTCTTAACTTTCTGTGGGCACAATCTCTGAGAGACTAAGATCTGTATCCTCAGCTAAAGGAACAGACTGCTTGGGCTTCTCATTTTTCTGAACTCCGTTTGATTTAGCATGTATTTTAAATCATGTATTATTCTTTTAGAAATTTCAGCTAAAATTTTTTTGAAGACGCAGAGGAACACAGACCGTTTCCTGGCATAGTTATGGATAGGTAAAGACTTGGAGAAGTTAAGTGAAAGTATTCAGGAGTACTTTGGCAGAAAGTGGGATTGAAGGATTTCCGCAGGAGTGTACGTGAGAATTGGAGCAGAACTGGGAGCTCACCTGAGATTTCCTTTGTACCAGTTTAGAGATTTACACTAAATGCTGTCAGTTTCCACAGGTTACCTGTGTGCTTGTTACGACAAACCATACACCAGGTTTAAATTTTAGTCAAACCGAACTGAGGACGCAGCCACATAAATTAACACAACATATTAACTAATCCATAGTACTTACATCTCTGCATGCCCTTACTCTATGGTAAATATGAGTTAAATCTCAAAGAAAAGGAAGACAAGGCATATAAAATTATCTTACATATATGAGAACAGAAGCTGATATGATCAAAATGTTGTATTTTAGACCCAGTTTGACTTGCTGCCACCCCAGACCAATTGTCCCGTACACATACAGCAGGTTTCATAATGGATTTACTGTTTGTACTGAGCCTGAGCTGCAGGGTTGACCTGTAAGTACACAGAATGACTCCATGCTCCGAGACCAGGCTTAGTATGGACGTGATGCAATTTCTCTGTATGTAGACAGAACTGCTTAAGCAGGCAGCATGCTTTGAAATTTTTACTATGAAAAACTTCTACCAACACAACAAAAAGGAATGGGGAAAAGAGATCTGATTTTAAACAATGGGTCAGTCTTTAACTGTCCTGCTAAAAGAGACTCCAGTACTGTCTTCAAATGTTCTCGATTCTTCCCCCTTTCCCAACAGAGTTAGTTATTTGTGTGGCTGTGAGACTTTTCAATTAGATATATTGAAAGTGATATTATTTCAATACTAACCTTCAAAATGTAGAAAATACTACCGCATGAAACAGTAACAGCTAAAACCACACTAACATTAGTATGTGCTGTAGAATTCTAGATCACGGAGATTGGTATATTTTGTGATTGGTAAAACAGTGAATGGTTCCAGTGGCATATACAGGTGTCCTAACCTCACATGTAGAGTTATTCTAATTAAGCGTTTCAATTTATTAAGCCCTTAGAGCATGATAATGTGATTACACACAGTTTTTCATTTTTTTACGGGTTGAATAAGCTATTTCTTCTCAATACCTGTCCTTTTAGCCCTGGAAGATGCATGCTTTTAAGAAGACACTGACACTGAATATTGCTGTAACACGGTCCTGTAACCGAACAACAGGCTTGACAAAATGAGATCCTGATTTGGATTATTGTATGTCCTCTCCTCCAAAAATGAAATAACTTGCAAGAGTGTTCAGGCATCAGAGATATTTTAATCAATACACCAACTTCTATAAAGTATGTGGTTCATGGTACTATTTGGGTTTTGAGCTTATTTGACCCACCAGATTGGCTGGGAGAGGCCAGTGTGTAGTTATACAGATCATTAGTAAGGGTTTAAGTTTATAACTTTCTTGGGTCTCAGGTTTTGTGTTCCATTGTTAAACTGAGGCACTCAAGTGGAAACATGAACCAATGGGTCACTGGAACATTAGTCTACAGGCTTAAGAGAAGAATGCCGTTGAAAGTGGTAAGGAGAGAATAATTATTAAAATATTCAGTTCCTTAAAGAAACAGTTGTTGTCTGGAATAGCTAGAATAGGCTTACTTTCATTACTGCAGTTATTTTTCATTATTTCTGACCTGGTTTAGATTGTATAAGGATTTTGGACACCTGAGTGGGAAGAGCAACTACTTGCATAATCTTCAGAATTTCCTGTGCTTGGTATTAATTAATCAGTTGTTGGTTAATTGTGAATTCATTCATTGTCATTCTTACTGCTTTTACTATTTGATGATTTTTAATTTTTTTTATTACTTATGGTTTTGCTAAATATGCTTGAGTTAATTTACCGTGGCTGCCCAAAACTTCATATTATTAATTGCTTGTACCAGATGACAGACTTAAATCCATAGATGCTAAACCTTTTATTTATATCTCTAAAATCTTCACCCAGTCTAACAACTATAAGGAGGTCACCTTTTAGAGATGAAAAGATAACTCAAGATCTTTTTCAGTGTTTTCTTCAATGTTTAGATGAATTTAGGGTTAGGTCTTTATCTTTAGCTTCTATACGTCAGGCCGAGACTGTCTGTAGGTTTTCCTATTTGTGATTGTATTGGCAGTTCTTTTTATTCTATTTTGTTTCTATAGTAGCTTTTTATTTGCAGCTGAACTAGCATTAGCAAAAGCATTCAGTAACATTTGATCATCAATAAGGTGTGGGTTTGAGACATATCTAAGAGGGCCAGTACTACTACCCAGGCAGGTAGCTGCACTATTGGCCTTGGGCTATGCTACTCTGCTGCACTTCTCCATCGCTTAAAGCTGACTCAGTTGCATCTCTTGGATTTCATTGTCAACAGGTATACACAGCTCAAGAACATGGAATGGATATTCTTATGTGGTCTTCTAGTAGAAATGAAGAAAACAAATGGATGTATGCAAATGTAGTCCTCTCCAGTAACAGCCCTTTCAGAGTTGCCTTCGAAGCTGAAGTGGGGTGGAGTGAACGCACAGAATTTGCTCTTGATGATATTTCTTTCACCCCAGAATGCATTGATGGAGGTATGCTATTTCACAAATCTATACAATACATGTTTTCTTTTCAGAGGGCAGAGGAAAATTGTGACATTTCATATTTCGATGTATATCACAGTAAGAAAACTTGAATTTTTTTCTTTTGAAATTATTGCAATACTTCTATGCTTTTACTTCATTCCAAAAAATGTAGAAAAGAAATGGGGGCAGTACAATCATACAAAGAAGGATGGGTTTTTCAAGAGAAAGAAAAATGTATAAAAAAAAGAAAGATCAAATTTATCATATGTGACCCTCATGGCAAATTTTTAGCTAGCACGCTTTTCCCTAAATGAAAGGAGCCACTATACCTGTCAGAGGGACTCCTATCTCGTTGTTGGCTCAGTGCAGAATCTGAATCAAGATATTTGCCTATGGATTGTGGAAGACAGTTTTGTGTTATAACTAGCAGTTGAACATATGAGTACTTATAACAACTCAGAATATTACAGTCATTGAGGGCCTGTTATTGTTTTCATGAACCGTACTGGAGAGCGATCTACCGTCACTCAACTATATGGGTTTTCTCCTGTATGAAAATAGTCAAAGAAGGCCTTAGTTTGGAATGGAAGAGTTTTATGAGTATCAAAGTGCTTCGCAATTAATTAAAAAAGAAAATGGTTCGTCCTTTTATCTTTGCTCTCTTCATAAAATATTTCAGCAGCAAAGAAAATTTACCTCTTTGCCAGGCTCTTTGAGAATTTACGATCTCACTTCTGCTACACAAGCTAAGTGACTTGAACCGTGTAAAAAAAAAAAAAAAGAGTTAAATTCTAACACCTTATAATGCCATGTTTATTCTCTGAGAAAGGCAGTGGTTTACTCTGCAAATGAAATATAGCATATGATAGAGTATCAGAAGAAGAAAGTAAGTACATGAGCAGATACAGATTCTCATAGGGATATCAGCCATTCCTTATTTTGAACAGTCAAGAGAGGAAGAAAAACAAAGAAACAGAAAACTTTTTGTGTAGATCTTCATTCATAAGGAACAGCTAGGGATGATTATGGTTAAATAAATGCCAACACAGATCTTACAAAAATGTTCTTGAATAACATTTCTTTCTATTTCTACAGCTCTTATTGTTCAGATAGGATAGCTCGTGTATGAATTAGTTGTCATGCTGTTCAAGAAACTGTTTTGGGTTTGTTTTTTGTTTTTTGTTTTTTTCATTGTGATGACTAATCAGCTCCTTGGAGAATTAAGCACATGCTGATTAAGGCTTAAAGTGAAATATATTTTCACACAGGTGGCATTTGCTCAATCTCAAACTGAACAAATTTTTTGTTTATTTTCTCTGAATAATACCACCAATAGGTTCAGGCAAATACTGTTTTGGAATGTTCATCAGTAAGCTGCAGACTATGTACATAAACAGGTGTTTGTTCTACCTTTATTATGTTAATCACCTTTTTTAACCATACCTTAAGAATTACTTAGGCAGTTTCATAATTTCGCCTAATAGAGAGGGAAATTTTCAAGTCATATATTTTAAGTACCTGTAATTAACTGGAAGACCTAGGTCTATATTCCAACAACGTATATAAAACAATTTTTTAATTTTAATGGAACTTATACTTCGGTAATTTATTATGAACAAGCATGAATTCAGAGAAAGGAAAAAATCTTCCACGGAAAATGTGTGTTAAGGTATCCTGAAATAGTCATAACTTTAGAAATAAGGTAATTTTTATGGAACAACATTTTCTAATCACTTTATTTTTCTCCAGAGATTTTCCAGTTGTAGAATACTTCATAGTATCTAACTTGTATCACATTCTGTCTTAGAAATATGGTGTATCATAAGGAATGTGTTAAGAAAAATTGTTAGAATTATATTGGTTACTTACGGTTTGTTGGATAAGTCAAAAACTCATACCTTATCTACATGTAACATGTAATAAATAAATAAATCAGACAGTTTTAGATGGTCATCTAGGCTCTTTGTCCAGCTGCAGAAGCTTATATTCCTTTGTATGGTAAACTGGCAATCAGCCTGGAATTAGTTCATACAAGCTGGAATACTTACATGGTGGAAGTAGTAGTTTTTCTTGCTCTGTTCTGTATTACATCACTATTGTCTCATCTGAAAAAGAAACAGACTTTTCCTTAGACAGTTGACATGTTTAACTTAAATGCAGGTTACTTCTCTTTGTATTCACTTGTATGGTCCAGACAATTCCAACATATTTTTATGGTGATTTCTAGAGGCATAGGAAGAATCTGTGCATGATTTTTTTAGAAAACATTATTCCTTATGTCTATTCTTTATGCTCTTGTGAGAGTGGCATAGTTTATATTACCCTAAAAGCAGTCTAGGCAAGTCTTCTGGTATGGCTAATAATGGATACCTAAGGAGGTGTATTAGAATGAAAGAATAACAAAATTCCACCCTCCCCAAATCTTTCCCAATCTGTGTTAATCTACTTCAGAGACTTTCTGAAGCTCTAAAGTCATGCTTTCTGATGACTCTTATCTGATTTTTTATCACTGAATTAGCCAGTTCTTTCTGAATATGCACAAACTTTAGTTATTATCAGAAAATCATTTATCATTTAGTTGTTATTGCAAAAACATCAGTTGGCAAACCTTGGTTGCAGGAGGCCTTTTTCATGTTTTTTGATTCCTGCTACATTGCATCCTTCTCCCATGCTCTGCTGTAGATCATCTTCCACTCGTCTAAATCCATTACTGGGAATTCGAGTACAGAATATTCTCTCTTTATGACTTTTTTTTTCTTTATACCTGCATTCATCACATTTAGCTTGCATTAAATGTGCCATCCTATATCTATCCTCCTCAATCCTGATGCTTCCATATTTCCAGATTCTACTAACCCACCCCACACATTTTTTTGTCTCCACCAACCACGTCACAGTTTTATGTGCACCTTGAAAATTCTGCCAGTTTCTTCTATCATCCGTCCCCCTCCCCCAGTTTTATAGTCACTCTTACTGTTGTCCCAGGTGTGTATTTCTTAAAAAAAAATTGTCTGATGGAAAGCAATCTCTTAATGAGCTTGTGAATTGATATATAATTTCCTCTCCAGACAAAAAATTTTATCTAGATGCTGTTACTTAAGACTGCACTGACTTTCTTGTTTTTCATGGTTTTGTACTGTCCTAGGAAGTGTCCTATCCTGATAATCCCTGCTGGCCAGGTAGGCCAAATCTGTGCTTGTGAAAAGGCAAGAGAACTACACCAAATCTGTATAATAAAATAAACCACAGCGGTTTAGGAGGAAGAACCTATCTCTGACTTTTTAATATTGTTCCTGACAAAGAACAGCTACTTAGGAGGACATGTTGTTTCATTACTAATAATTGTTTCTGAGTAACCACTTAAAAATTCAGATGGTAAAATTTGCAGGTATTACCTGCAAGTAGTATAAAATCACTGCCCTGTAGATATTTGACCAAGAACATTTTCCTTTAACAAAAACGATGGGAAAGTTTACCTACTCCACTGCTAGTCCTGCTTTGAGTTTTGCTCATCATGTTTATTCAAAGGCTTAGCTCGAAGAAAAGTGTATTTCCTGCAGTACAGGTTTTGTGTAACGTTTTCCCTTTCAGAAGATAACTTTGCTGCTGCAGAACTTTTTATTCTCTCTGCATTATTATTTTTCAGCTTGTCTTTAATTACTTTGGGTTTCCTGAGGCAACGTGTTCTAAATAGAAGCAATCACAATTTAGCTGGTTGGGAGCTCTAAGCAATAAAGCATTACCAGCATCTCTAATTCAGATGAGGCTTCTATTTGGTTTTAAGTAGTCAGCCCTCATTAGCCATAAGAGTTTCTACAGGTCCAAGAATATTTCTGAACATTTAAACAGAGTGTGGTCAAGCTACTCCCTGGCCTGCCACAGAGGGGACTTCTAGCTGGTGCCCAGGCATGGAGAGAGCTGCAGTGCCAGCTGTCAGTGGCACGGGATCTAGCTTAGTTCAGAATCAACTGCTAAAGGAGATTCACTCTTACCACTTCTGAAGGTCCTTTATTTTCTGCTGATAAAGGTGTGTGAAGATCTCATATTACTGGAATTAGTGTATCTTAGGGACCAAAGAATTTATTTGTTACTCAGTTCTAACCATCTTCTTAAAACTTTTTAGTAATACTTTGATTTTTTTAATGACTTTATTTTTGTTTAATATCTTATTTTTAAAAAACAGAAGTTAAAAAACCTTTCCATTTATAGTTTCAGATGGACCGAGAATAAGGAAGTATTGAATTAGATTTTGTATTCGCTAATACCTGTCTCATAGTATTTTCTAGTTCAGTTGAAACAGGAGGCACCACATAAATTCTTTAAATTTTTGCTTCTACTTAATTTAAATCCCAGCATTAACCCAAAGATGCCTAACAGCCAGACTTTATTCTGTTTATACAAATCAGAATGCTATGTTTCGTCACTCACTCATTACTGGAGAATTAAACTGGATGGACAAAGTCTGTGTAATATAAATAGCGAGGTACTAGTTACACAGCACTGCTGTGTGTCAGGAGAGTATTCTCAAGAAACAAACAAATAGTAAATATATTTTGTGATCTCTTCCAGAGATCACCCAAGCAAAATATTTGTGCTTATGGAGATCTTCTGCTGGAAGAAGGTCAATCTCAGTAGAAAGTCAGCACTGACTGCTGCTCCAGCCCTTTCATGCAGTGAAGTTACCCACTAGCCCCTCTTTAGCAACAGCTCTTTGTGAACTTATGCTTCTAAATAGTACTGTGTTATGTTTTGATTTATTCAAAAAAAATAGTTTTGATGCTTTGAGATGAATATTTGGGCTGCATCATGTGTATAAGCAGGAGTGCAAACACCATGCAGTGCCCTAGGCTCTAGAGTGTTTGAAAAACCAGTATGTTTTTCCACCATCAGTCATGATTTCAGTGTTTATCACCGATTCAGTATTAACATTGCTTAATAAAATAATGAATAATTCAAAGAAAATAACCTTCCGCTCCATCTTTCCTTATCAGTCTTTATTTTCCCATTTCTTTTTTCAGCCTATGTTTGCTTTCATAGTTTACTTCCTGCAGCTGCTCAGTGCTATCTGAAGTATTTTCCTTCTTCTGTTCTGCGAACTACTTTTAAATCATCCTTCATAATTTTATTTCAAAGCCTTTTCTACTCCTGTGCTTCTCTTTCTCATCCATTCCTTTCTTCTTTCTTTACAAAATATTTTTAAAAAGCAGTCTTTTTAGCCTATCAACTTAACACATGAGAAAGGACTGCCAGTGTCACAAATTTCGCCCCCTACCCTACTGCATTTCAGTTTCACCTGGAAAATTTGTCTGCAGTAGAAAATACCATTGTGTAAGGATACATTGAAGATAAAAGGGCAACTCAAATAATGCAAAACACTCAGCACAGACAGGACATTGTCTCTAACTCTGTTTCATCAGAGCATGGTGGAATTGCGCAAAAAACCAATGCTATTTCCCAGAATGCTGTGGGTTGTTTCTTTTCTAATGTTGTCATCGTTCTTGAGTTCACTGCACAGGTTACCAAAAAAGCGTCAGATTTGCCATTTAGGTACTGAACTACAGTAAAATTTTCAGTGTTTTTGACAGCTTTCACTTAGGTGAAAAGTTTGTTTTGACATGCCGTAACTCATCCAAGTCTTCCCATTGCTCTGCAGCAAAAAAACAAACTAGACCTGCTGTAAGGGCTTTAAATAATCCTTACATTGAGCAAGCTTCCACTTGTCATGAAGAAACAAATAGAAGAAGCAAATCAGAGTCTGTGAATTACAAGACTGGATTTGGCTCTACATTCAAGCTCAAGCTACATAGTACTTAAAGGGTTGGTTTTTTTAAATGCAGACAAAGGCTTCCCACTACTTCAAAACCTAATATCCTCTAGAAATTGAAACTTCAATTTTTTTGAGCCATTGTAAGATAGTCATGAGAGAGAGCCAGATCCATTCCTATAGATCATCTTTCCTAACTTTCTAGGAGAGATGATATTGCAAAGAAGTGCTGGGATGAAGGAAATTATGTTTCAATCACAAAATTTAGGATAGATATACTCAGAACTTCAGGTCAGTCACAGTAAGTAAGGAAAAGATGCAGCTAGCAATATAACCTGGCTCCAACAGTTATGGAAGCCTGGGAAAGAGGCAAATAACCAAGAAGCCTAGAAACCATCCAGATAATTGTATATGCTCTCTGGCATTTTTGGTAGATCCCATTTTGCTAGATCTTACAAGAAAAGCATAACTGACACCTGTATCTAATTAAGAGATAACAACCCAAAAAGTACAGTGGGTGTTTATGTGTTGTTTGTGAAAAAAATAGTTTTGCTGAAGGGTGTGTGTGAGTGTGTGTGTGTGGGAAGCAATAGTGAGAACATTCTGCAGCAGAACAGAATTCATCTGACAAAGCCTAGGCGAAGTCAATGATCCATCTCTGAAACACCCAGAGCCCGAACGTAGGAGGCAGTGGAAGGGTTAACTGCCTGAGTTGCTGATACCACGATGTTAGATCACCGGCAAAAACTCTGTAGAGGAGACTTAACTTCTGATTTCTTTAAGTTGCAGAGCCAGGGGAATCATTGTGAGCTTGTCTGCTCATGCTTGCAGTCAAGCAGAAATCTCTCTCAGGTTGAGAGCTCAGGGAGTTTCTTTCCTCAAGGGCAAGAGATGATTCAGGGGGAGCTGCTGGGGGAGGCTGCCTGTGAAAACAAAGGAGGGGAAGAGGAAAGCAAGGTTAGTGGTGATAGAGGACTGAGGATTCTCGGGATATTTGTGAATAGTTTCTCTAGTTAATTAGTTTCTCCCTGAAATTAATCAGAATATGGTTTAGATCCTTATTGCTTGGCAGAGATGGGGCATTTCTGCATTTTTAAAGAGTAAAAATTATGATCCAGGGCATAGTACCTTGGAGAGATTCTTCAGCCTATCTCAGTATCTTCCAGTGCACAGACCTAGCTGGTGGTGAAACCACAATTTTTTATGGCTTTCACAGGAAGAGAAATTGGGAATAATTTTAGGATAAGATAGTTACACTTAATAAACTAGCATAATTACTGGCAAGTCCTGAACGCAATTACGTAATGTGTGTTTAAATAGATACAAATTTTGGTCCAAATCTTTCAGTTTCTCTCCACTGCCTTATACCTGTACAGAATACTGAAATCATCTGATTCAAGCTAGATGCCTTTTGGGAAATTAAAAAACTTTGGATTTATTAATAGTGTATTAAAATAATTTCATTAATATTGAACCTCCAAAACCCATCTGCTTACACCAAAAAAACCCAAGCAAACCTCAAAGCACAGAGATGATATTTTGCCTTGCTAAGTTTGTTCATAAAAATCAACATATTTCCTTGGAGGGATAGAAAGAAATCATCTTTGGAATGAAATAGTTTTGTGATACTATCTTGGAGAGACGAAAATTCTCAGATTCTTCATTATGTAAAATTTACCTGTCTCTTCAATAAGAGTAAATCTCAAGCACAGATTTATCTCAGAAATTATACAGAGCTTACTATAGTTTTCTTCAGGGCTCTTCTCAGTTGATGATACATTTGTACTTGTAAAGACTAACTTTCTTTAGAAGTTGAGAAATAAAAGATTTTGCATAGTGATGTGCTCCCAGTCCACCTGTGAGAACGTGCTGATTCCAGGAAACTGCTCTTTTCTCCACTCTAACCCTGTTTTGTAGTCCAGCCCACCTCATTTTGTTGGAAACTAAAGCTTCACAGCTTCTCCAATTCTTCACTGCTCCTAATAAATAAAAAAATAAATAAATCCTTCACAATAGCAGGCATAGCTAGCAATTCCTGGACTGCTCTTAGGAGCGATATGGCAAATATTGCCATATTTCTCTCACAGGTAGTTACTGTGTTCCAGCCATAAGCAGTAGTTTCTCTGAGTGAAAACTGTAAAACATAGCTTGATTTTACTGGCAGTAAATCTGTCTCTTTTACATGATGTTTGTATGTTAACAAACTGTGATCATTTAAAATAAATTCTGCACAGACGTATAAAACTCTGATGTCATTTGGCCAAGTTCTGTTTTCGTTAGTTCTGGCTTTGTCTGGGATCCTTTTCAGGGTCTCTGGGATCCTTTTCAGCACCCTGCTCCATACTTCTGTGTTCTCACAAGGGAAAGAGATTTAAAGATTCAATTGGCCAGACTCAATTTCCTCTTTTTCTTGTCTTTTTACAAGCCTTGAAATTAACATTTTATTTTTGAACTGAAGCTTTATTGACACTGATAAAAACTCACAGAGAGATTGTTAAAATATTTGAACAACTTTAGTCTGGTTAATTTTTTTAAAAAGGGTATTTCCTTGCAGACACCTTGAATGAGCTGATTTCATGCCCTGTTCCGACGTTTACTGAAGTGAAAGAGAGGACTGCCACCTATTTCAACTTAATTAATGCATTAGTTTGGACCTGTAATTAACTTATACTCTTGTCTAATGAAAACTGTTGGAGGGGGTTATTTTTGGCCTCTTTTAGCTACAGTTAACAGGTCCACTGTTTTTATTAGATTTAGTAGGCAAATTACTTATGCAAATATATCAGACAGGTTGTTAGTTTTCAAGAGTCTGATGCAAGGCCCATTAAAATCAAGATGAGTCCTCCCATTTACCTAAATGGGCTTTAGAGCAAGCTCTGATACAACTGAGTTAGTGCTGTGCAATAGCATGTGGTTACTTTATTTCATGCTTCCTGGTGTTGACTTTAATTCCATTGTCTACTAGTCTTAATTAGAATTCACTGTTGCAGGTGATATATAAACATAAATGGAGACCTACTCTGCACCAGAGATCTTGGTGCCTGAACAAGAAAGGCAGAAAAGACAAGGATAGCATGGAGGTGGTGGTTCATTCAAATTAAGCATGTTTGTGTGTTTCTGGCAGTGCTAATGTAATACAAACATTTATTTTATATTAGCATTCGGGTAACAGCAATTCTGTGGTTTCCTGTTACTGAATTCCTGTGATTCGTGGGCAAAAAGTTTACAGTGCTGACCTATGAAGTTTGGCATACAGTAAGGAACCAGGGTCAGTACACTCCATGGATGACAAAGACAGTAGTACAATAAAGCATATCGGTAAAGAAAATGTTCATCAAACAACAGTAAGCCTTTAACAAATCCCTATCCCACAAATATGTAATTATGTCCTTGACGATGAGCATTTATTGACTTAAGCTTTTCATAATGTAAAGACTCCTTAGTCCCAAATCATCAGCTGACGAGCTCTATTTAGTGTAACGGATGTTTTGGTGGTTACCGCATTGAAATAAAAATGTATTCAAAAGCATGCATTTTATCTGACAGCAATGAAATACAGGTATACTCAGCTGTGGTTATTGCATTTCGTGAAGCAATGCACACCAAATTTGGTTTGCTTTACACACTGGTCTGATTTTTGCTTTTTTTGTATCTACCTCAACTACCTAATTTCTCTTCAAAGTGGGAGGATGCTTGTAGGGGAGCACTTCTCAGTCCTTGGGTCATAACTCACCCAGCGCAGCTGCATGAGTAGGTTTCACAATGGATTACGACTGAACTAAAATGGCATTTTTTTTTAGGACCTAATTAAAATATCTTTTTAATTATGTATAAGTAGATTTTATACGCACATTTTTAAATCCTCTCTTTAATTTTGGTTATTTGCCATATACGAGGAAAAATAAAACACCGAGTACAAAGTAAAATAAAGACATGTCCTTATGATTCCTTTAGCTATAATGGAACATCAACAATTTGCTGCTGTTTTTCATGCAGATCTAAACTGAGATTCAGTGTTCCACAGAGTAGAGGTTATTTTCTCTGAAATTGTTTTTGATTAGTTTGTTTTTCATCTGTGTGAAAATACTGAATATATTCCTGAGGATCTCCAGTCCTGCTTTTCAGTGATCACGCAGCCTAGGTACAGGAAGCTTTTATCCTGTGTTCCTTAGAACACATCATTTTCAGTAGATTTATCTCTGAATCCTTAAACAGCTTCAAATAGATACTGCTTTTTAAAAAAGTAACCTGTACAATATCTCCTCCACTCCTGAATACGGTCTGAAAATAAGAGCCACGGAACCCTTGGGAGATGAGTGCTGGGTGGGAAACATCTTTTCTGCATTTGGCAGAAGGTGAGGGAAACATTTTTTAGGCATGCCAGTATTAAGTGACTGTTGAATCTCATGATTTTAAATGACCGAAAGGGCCCGTGGGCCACAAACAGATAGTGCAATTTGCATTGAAAAAAGACTCTTCAGCTTCTGCAGTTTACATAACTTTCATATATATCTACAAGAGTGGATATAGTATCCATGTATATGCACAAATTTAAAATTAGTTTCTACAGCTGAGTCATGTGTGTATACCACCGTGTAACTCAGCACGATGGAGGCTATTTATGATGAGCCTCTCATTAGTACAAGCTCATTTTTCACTGCAAACCATGCTGCAGTGTTAACATTTTAGTACAATTCTTCCCAGTGCCAAGAAAACAGAATAAATACTGCCACTCTTTAGAATGAAACATGTCAGTAGCAAATACTGCAGTGATGAGCTTAATACAAATAATTACATAGATAGTAGCTTTGAATGCAAGTAATTAGTTTTGCATTAACATGTTGCCTGAGATTTCCTTTCAGTTGAAATTAGTTAATGATTTTCTAGATTTGCATATTCCTAATTAGTCAGTTTAAAATGTTAGCTATATACAAATTAATGTTTTATAAATTTTCAAATTTTTTTACCAGGCACATTTAATTTATAATTAAGAAATGCATTTATAACCTACTTTATGTAAAGAAAATAGATTGAACTTGGGTGTACAGTTTTGGCAGATCACAGCAATCATAACGTTTTATAGAATGTCATCCAGATTTTCTTGTTGCATCTGAAAGCAAACAGATGTGAACTAATTAATAGATAATGTGAGTTAATATGGAAAGTGATATTCTCATGATCTTTGAGGTATATTCTCATCTTATTTATTGTTCTGATCTAAAATGATTTTGCTGATTTCAGGGTATTGCTTTGGATTTTTATTAATGTACTGAAAACATAAAACAGACCACAGAAAGACCCCTGGTTAACCTTACCCCTAATTTAACCTCTAGCATAAGTTGGAGACCTTTTCACTGCTCTCGGTAAATATTGCACACTCTAAAATAATTGGTACACTGGTCAGGAATTTCTACGCATTATTTTCTAACAACAATAGGGAATTGTGATAGAAAATAATAATAATTAAAAAATTAGTTCCCTGTTCAATAAAGCATTCAAACATTTGCCTAACTACTGAATTTAGCATGGGATTATTTACATGCATAAGTGCTTTATAGGGTTGGGAACATAAGGCTAAACGGATCAGTACTATAAAAGCCCGAAAACGGTTTAACGCTCACGACCAGATTCATAACAAGCAACAAAATCAGGTATTATTGAGTTTAAGAGGGGATTTCCATTTTCAGAACAAAGTTGGGCAGCAATCTGTTAGTAAATATCTCACAAACAGGCCAGGTATAGAGAATTAACTGGGTCAAAAATGCTTACAAATACGCCGTCAATGCAATCTTTCCTGCAACATAAACAGGTGACCGCAGGAAAGTCAACTGTATTGGAACTGTGTGGGGTTCATTTCCACTGTATCAGGACAAACACAGGAAAACTAAAACTGGACTAAGCAATGACAAAAGTGCATGCCTAAGTGGAACTGACTGCAGCTTAAATCATTTTCACTGCCTAAATGCCCCCTAGGCACTGTGAGGAAAAGTGTCAGATGTAACAGAAAGAAAAAAATAAAGCTATCTAATATAACCATACCTTTTTTTTTCCAGAGCAAGTGCAAACTAAAAATATAAAATAATTCATTTTTTAAAAAATCCACTGCATAAGGTTTGTTCTGTGTTTAACAATACCAGTTTCATATCAATAAAGAGAGAAATATTTTCTCCCAATGACTTTCCATACATTTCATTGGTATCTTGGCAGAAGCATGGCCTCATATGCAAATTCTTCATGATGAACCCAATTCTAACATCTTTATGTGCTACTGCTATTAATTATCTGCTAAAATATGGGAAAAAGTAGGAAAAAATGCAAAATCTAAAATACTTTTAATTCTTTTAAAGATATATTCACCATATGATTTAAATGTCTGTCATCACCTATCTAAAGAAAACTTTCATAAGCCTTTTGAAGTAGCACAAATGAAAATAATTTTTTGAGACTAACATATTCATAAAACACATATCATGAAAGTGCAATCCTTTCAATCCTATTTAAAAGTATATGTCTTTGAGGGATTTATGATGTAATTTTGAATGCAAACAAGCCAAAATGTCAGTAGGTTATTATTTGTGTCAAAATCCATTATTACTGGTTTATGTTTAGATTATGTCCAGTGTACGAAATACATTTTTCTAGTAGAATGATGGAATTTAACAACACTAGCGGTATGAAATGATGTCAGGAATATTCTATTGTATGAAGCTTTTCAATTATGTTTTCCTGCCATAAAGTCTACATGAAAATCAAAAATTTCTAAGCTAGCAAGGGTCAACGTTAAAAGTGCAGCTCTTTTTCCTTATAACAGTCTCACAGACAACCAGATGGTAAAATATTACTACTATTCTGTTTATCTGAATGCATTAGCAGTTCTTTTTTTGTACAAAATACTATTGTTATTCATGGTGCAGGTATTTTAGAAACTGAACATGTTTCAGCCAAGCTCTCCTGCTGTAAAAACCCAGCCTGGTTACACAGAATACATAAACATACTGCTATGCCCAGTGGACTAAAAGTAGTAAAAAAATGCTAAAACCCATGTATCCCCTTCCAGCATGTCGTGCCTTAATGCAGCAGTAACACTTGCCTTCTGAGGTCAGAGATCAATGCTTGCACCATTTCAAACAGCAAGCTAAAACCCACCCACAGACTCCTGCACTTGAGCTGCTCTGCTTCAGCCTAAGTCAACAGCAAAACTCCTCCTGGTTTTTACAGAAGCGTGACATTAACTCATCCTTCCTTGTCTCTAAAAATCATAATATTATTTCTTTACTCACCTGCTGCAAATTGACCTAGAAAAGATAAAATACATAGAGTTAAATTCTGTAGCTTTTTCTCTTTTCCCTGCACATAAAAATTACAGGAATCCATCACATCGCTCCCATGGGAGACGCTGTTGGTGTAAAGGACACAGTGTTAGCACTGCTGGCTTCTTAGAATTCAGTTTCCACAAAGAGTTCTGATGTTTCTGCTGGTAAAATTCAGTTGCAATGATTTTCGTAGGAAGAAAGAGGGACTTGAGTGTCTGAGACAAATTTATTTGTATAAGTGATCACAGAATGTTTTTTCCAGTATTTTTTCCAGCAATGCAAGTAGGCGTAGGATACTACTTCTTTTGTCGGCTGTCTGAACTACTTAAAGTCTGGAATTTAAAAATGCATTTTTTTCAGTTGTACCCTGGAAACTTTTGTCTAGTGTTTTCTTTGATTTAATTCTCTATCACATCAAACTAAGCTACAGAATCAGAGTGATAATAAACTATGTCAGTAAAAATCTTTGTTGTTACTTTATGAAAGTCTTTTTCTTGCTCTGCTGAGGGTTCAGACCTTACCGTGGATAATAGCTTTCCATTAAATAAGTTCCTTGTAAACCTAGATTTACATAGTCTTTCTTTGATTCCTTTTCACCCATTCAATATAGAAG
Source organism: Dromas ardeola (assembly GCA_013398915.1). Lineage (NCBI taxonomy): Eukaryota > Metazoa > Chordata > Aves > Charadriiformes > Dromadidae > Dromas > Dromas ardeola. The sequence goes on along the minus strand of VYZM01014480.1, from coordinate 243,624 downwards.
TAGAGGAAGATTGTAACTTGAGGGCTGTCAAGAATATTTTTTAACCCTTTCCTGAAAGGTAAGTTTTATTAATATTTTGCTATTAACCCTTCCATACACACATGGCACAAGTAACAATAGGATCAAAACAAAAGCTGAAAATGAGACATAGGGTTCTTAATAGTGTGTTCTGTACTTAGGATCTGTGGCTTTATACAAAGGGGTTTTTAATTTTTTTAGAGTTTACTAATCAAAATCAGCTGCCTTCCCAGCAGTCCCTACGCACATCTCAAAGGCAGTATAGATGACTACTGAAACAAGAGAATCAATATTCCCTTTTTTTCTTGTAGGATCAGCTGATCCACACCCTCCAACTTGCAGCAGTGACCAGTTCACATGTGCATATGTGAAGCAGTGTTTGCCCCTCACTGCGAAATGCAATGGGGCTGAAGATTGCATGGATGGAAGCGATGAAATGAACTGTCCCACGGAGATGCCTACCACCATGGCCCCAGGCTCCTGCAAGCAAACAGAATTCCTGTGTCCTTCTAAAGGCTGTATCCCATCCCTCCTGAAATGTGATGGTGTGTCTGACTGCCACCTTAATGAAGATGAAGCTGGCTGCCGTAAGTTACTTTCATTGCTATACTTAAGGTCATGCTAACTTACTTTCCTAAAACAGTGATGTGAAAAAAAGCAATATAATGAAGTATAGTGTAAAATTCACTATTCCCTCTTCAAGAAAAATATTAATTGTATCATGTATAATGTGTTACCTGGAGAGATGCTCTACGTTTACAAATAATTTTGCTTATGCATTTTTGTTCCCTGGCTACCAATTTTGATAAGTGCTTAAATTTGTTTGTATTGTACTTCTGTTAATAATTGGAAGCACTTCCACTTTTTTCCATAGATCGGTCGGCTACATTGGCATTGCCTCATCTCTGATTACAATATGACAGCTAGAAAGAATTTTGCAATTCTGCAATTCAGTAGCATTCAAGGCAATCCTGGCCTTTCAAGGATTTTGAAATCAAGTCTGTTCCTGTAGTAACAGCAGTCTCTGCCCCAATCAAGGAAAAAAGGCCCACAAGCAAAATGCAAGGACAACAGGTTTTGAACTCTGTAACTGCAATGAGATACCATGAAGTTTCAGACAGACACAAAAGTGACTTCAAAATATTTCATTATTGGTAGATGAATTGAGACCCAACGTTTCATTCCAGGAAGGTCAAAATAATTAGCTGCATAGAAAAAAAAAAAAAAAAGAGAGAGACTTTTTACACATTAAAATATTTCTTCCTAAACTTTTCATTGTGCAAAAGTTTTTTAAAATTTTATTTTTCATCCTGATCATAACCAAAACAATTAGTAAAATATCACTTTCCAGTGGGCTAGAAATTCAAGTTCTGTATCAAAACTACTGAATATACATGCAGGCCACTGCACATGCCATTTCTTTTAAAACATGACCTTACAAAACTGGCATGGACTTTGCAGACTATTTGTGCATGCCTTTCTAGGCACTTTTGCACTTTTAGTGCAAAAGGCATGATTTTGGGGATATCTCTTACCTTAAGTTCTAGATGCTCCTAAACTTAAATAAACCCTCTTCATTAATCTTCATTGACTCCTGCCTCCTGATCAATTTTTTCTCTAGTAGAGACCTGAGACCTCTCTGCTGTATCCTAGTACATGTACATGCCAACCCCAGGCCACAGCAGATAATGTGTTCTTCTAAAAGCCCAAAATCCTCAGGCCACAAGACTTCCATGAGTATCAATATTCCCAAAACAACTGAGATTTTGTTTCAGTGCCTTTGACTTCTAAACAGTGCCCAAGGAATGAGGGGAAATTAAGTCCTGGTTTATTCAAAGGACAAAAATTCTCCATAGGTGTTGCACACCTTGGGGTTCTAAGTTGGGTGGAAACAGTCAAATCTGTAATCACATTGTTACTCCAAAATTCAGTGTTGACTATACAAACACGTAATTTTTTACAATGCAAGACAGAAGCAGCAACTCATGTTTGTTCGCTGAAGAAGGTACTGGTTGCAGGCCAAAGCAAAAAGTAAGTGGTTAGTGGTAGTTTGGAACAGAATCAGTGAAAAGTTGATTACTGTCCCAGTTCATTCTCCCATCCAAATGTATATGCCATAAGAGTGCAGCATTTCATCGTTAGCTGCCTACTTTTCACATGTGAAAGGCCATGTAAGTTTGTCAACAGAGAAAATTCAGAGAGGGAAAAAGTAAATATCTCACAAATTTTGCTTATTTTATTGAATTATTTGCATAATCTATAAAATCAATTGCTGGGCTAGTAGCTCCAGCCTATGTGTACTGTAATAATAACACAGATTGGGAGTGGATTTTTTTTACAGATTTTAGATTGAAATGGAATGTTTTTTCTAAGTAGTTACAAACACAGAGTAGTATTTAAGTTGCAAAGTTTTGTGGTTCTTTTTTTTTTTTTGTGTGTGGTGCGTATCAGTTCTTCCTGCTGATTTTGGAAAATTTTAGTTTGGGAATTACTGGCACCTTCCATTTTGTGTGTGCCATGTCCCTTAGCAATTTCATTCTTTTAAATGTAACAGTAGATGGACAAAAATGTTCTGGCTTCTGAAACCAGGAATTTATCTGAGAAAGTTTTCTTCTGGGATGAAGACTAGTTGTCAAAATGCATCTTGCAGAGATTAAGTATAAAACCCAAAAGAAGGCCAGACAAAGAAAAACAAACAAACAGAATACATTAGTCAGATCTCTACTACAACCACAACTTCTACCACAGAAATGCTTTTCTGCATGACTTCCAGATTTATGCAGACAGAATTTCCCGTAGAGTTCACTCAGCAGTTAGGTCATACAGTATTATGTTAATACTGTTTTATAAGTACTAACGTGGTGGATTTTGTTACTTGATGCTTTTAACAAGAAAATTGAAGAATTGTTTTCAGTTATAGATGTTGTACTTGGCCAGCACTCTTCTTGCTGTCAATTTTAGTGAAGGGTACTTTATCTCACCTACTTAATCTAATTTTTAATTTATTTTTTTTAAAATGCCTGATTACAAGGTTAAGGACATAAAATAAATATATTAGCACCATCAGGCATATACATTACTTTTCCACAGGCCTCAACACCATCTGACTGAAGTGTTAATAGCAATGAATAAAAATCAATTGCTCAGTTCTCTCTAGTGCACCAAAAAGTACCTGTTGTAGTCCTGGTAAATATTAAATACCTAGTAGATATTAAAAATTGTATACTTTCAAAGGGGCTGTGATATTTTTAGCCTTTCTACAGATTCTTTTGGACCTGGAAAATGAAATATAGGCAAAAAGCTGGTATTTTCACTTTCATATCTTCATTTTGTTCATACCTCCATTTAATATCTTTATCCCAAAACACTTGAAGGCCGTCCATGAAAGTAAACTATAACTAGTTGGAGAAATAGGAAGCTACCTGTAAGTGTGTTAACAGTAAGCAATATTAATTTTATTTTCAATACAATAAGAGAAATAACATTATTTTTAAAACGTGCCTTTAACATTCTTTACCTGAGCACAATAACTTAGTATTATTGTCCTTTCTGTCTTAAATGCTGGATCTGTACAAAGTATTCAGTAGTCACATCCACTGCTGTGACCATTCCATCTGTAAGTAGTATAAAAATCTCAGAGCAATAAGCTTCTTCAAGGTAAAGGGACGTGTCAAAACCACCTTGATGATCAACAGATACAAATGGAACAAAAATAATTAGCAATTCTTCTGCCTTATCCTCAGGTATGAGTCCAGCAGCCAGTCCAGGAGTAATAATAATAATAAAGGCCGAAATGACACTTTCTTTTCTTAACATAGCCCTCAATGCAAGTTAGAGCTCAGGAACCAAATCTCTGTATTAGTCACAATATGTATGACAAACTATAAGCAGTACTCTATATCCACATAATTTACAGCGTCTTCAGAATACATGTGCGGGCAAAAAAAGGTCTAAAGCACATAAGAAGAATATATTTATGTCGAATTTCCAACTTTATTTCTGTTGAAGTTATCTGAACACGTAGTTGTGTTTACAGACTGTGTATTTGTGTGCAAATGACCACCTATAAAACTGGTTCAAATACCATTGGGACATCATCCCCCAGATTGCAAAGGGTATCCAGGATTTGGATCTGATTGCACACAAAATAAGTACGAGATTATTATTTGGTTAGGAAAGTGCAGCAGAGGGCATGAGACCATCAGTTACTTTCTGGAAAGCTGATGATCATAAGAGATAGATGGTAGGATATGCTACAAATGTGCAGTGATGCTGTAATCTGCTGGGTTTTTTCAGTCTGCCACAACCTGTTCTGCCAGCCTGAGTGGTCAAGGGAATGGAAAGCAGAAAAGGAAATTTTTGTTCTTCTTCTGTTTGCTTTATCCTGCTGTCACTACCAGCAAATTCCCTGTTCAATATCAAGACTTCCCCAATCAATTGAAGAGACTTTGATATAAACACATGTGCAGAACAGTATAGTGATAGTTTAGAATCAGCCAGAACTTTTAAGTCCTTATAAAAGAGAACTGAAATTGGAAACAAAAGCAAGCTCCTCTATAGTTCCTCGTATTCTTCTACAGATTTGTCTGCAGACTTTAGTAAATGGTCAGTGTATGTAATTAAAAGGTTTAATCCCACAAACCCTTACTCACATAAGTAATTTCATAGTTCTGAAAGAATATCAAAACTGGCAAGAGTTTACTGGCAAGATCAAAACTGGCAAGATTTGCCTCCATTATTGTGGTCTAAATTGAACTGCAGTATTTTAAATTTAGCACACTCTTATAGTCTATATAGGCCAGTGATTTAAATTATATCTAAGAGTGGAACAAATATATCCTACAGCTGCCAGGCCATCCAGCCTGGGAGGCTTATTGCCGTGTAGACTGGCTCTTGAACCCAGGAGCAGGAAAGTATTATGAAATTTAAATGTTTCAGTGGGGTATTTTTAATATTCCCAGATTCCTTCTCCCATTCTAAACTTACGGGCTAATATGAATATATCTAACTCTGACGGAATCAGAAGAGTTCCCTTTGATTTGCCTAAGTGTCATGGTGACAGAGTTTAGCTCAAATTACCTAAACAAAAACCTTAAAAAACTGTAGTTTGAGGCAGCATAACAGAACATTGTGTGAAATAAAATGACAAAATGGTGTTATAGTTCACAGGAGTCTGCAGGACCATCAGGTACATCCTGTAGATCAGTGATTTAGGAATAATTCAGTACCTGAAGGCTTATGTGATTCCAGCAATATTTACCCCTCATAATTCTTCTGGACAAACATTGAAAATATAACTGAATGCCCAAGAATAAAAAAGGTGTGCAAGTTTAGATTTTTCAGTACAGTATTTCTCTACTTTTTGTATGCTGCTTCTTAAAATAATAAGAGTTTCTTGTAATAGTTTCTTGTAATAGAAGAAAACTATATAATGTCAATTTTTTCGTTTGTGTTTAAAAATTAATTCCATCATTTTAAAACTAGTTTATGAATGAGAGTTGATTATGTTTTGTGATATCTTTTTATGGGTTTTTGTTGGGGTTTTGCAGCTTACTCTTCCAATGTTTTAAGTAAATATGCCCTTGTCTCCTTCACAAATATAACATGGGAAAATCCAGCTTCTGTAACATCTGTGTTCTCTGTTTATTTACTTATTTATTTATTCAATAGTAAAGTTGTATGTCTTTGAAGATGAACGCTTGTAGAGGTCACACAGACCCAAGTTTCTATACTACAGTACAAATCAAGTTTTCTAGTAGTTTTTTAACAGCGAGAAAAAGAAATATAGGTGATAATAAATGTCATGTTACTTTTCCTTCCAGCCATGAAAGACTGTTTCAATGGTTCTTTGTTATGTGCGTCAACTAATCAATGTATAGCAATCTCCCAGCGTTGTGATGGCGTTGCAGACTGCATTGATTTCAGCCTTGATGAGTCCAGCTGTTCAGGTACGTAGTTTTGCATAAAAATACCATTTGAAAAAAAAACATGTAGTCATTTCTTACTGAATCTTTAGGCAGTTCTCAAATAGACCGAATTCTCTCTGCTAAAACTTAATCAGATTACATCAGGGATGAATTTTCCCGATGAAAGTATGACACAGCTAAAATGGTGAGAAAAAGACGGAAAATAATATGCTTAGTTAATGTCTTCACAAGGGCTGTTTCTTAAGGTATAAACACATTGTTTAAAACAAAAAAAAAGCCTCTGTAGTATCCAATTAAAGCACTCTCTTGGTTTTAGCCAATGGATTAACCCACTTCAGTGAGCTCAATGTTTCTGAGTTAATAGGATTTGTCGTTTGGTTGGGTTTTTTTAATAGTAACGGAAATCCAGGTTGGAAAATAAAACAAAACATATAGCATTTGTTTTAGCATTGTGCATTTCCCACAAAATTCAGGCTTGTTTTGCAATAGGGAAAGTCTGGAGAAAGATACAAACACCGTAACATACATCCAATCTGAATCAGATTTTTATTAACAAAATCTAACAAAAACATAGATGATGATATAAGGATTTCATTTTAGATTCAAAACATCCCATTCAGTAATAGAAAGTTACTGCAGTTCTTCCTCACACCAATTGCTAACCTTGGGTCAGTTCCGCATTAACAGTACAATTATGGAACCATGGAATGGTTACAGTTGGAAGAGACCTTAAAGATCATCTAGTTCCAACCCCCCTGCCATGGGCAGGGACACCTCCCACTACACCAGGCTGCTCAAAGCCCCATCCAGCCTGGCCTGGAACACTTCCAGGGACGGGGCATCCACAACTTCCCTGGGCAACCTGTTCCAGTGCCTCCCCACCCTCACAGTAAAGAATTTCTTCCTAATATCTAATCTGAATCTCCCCTCTTTCAGTTTAAAATGTTACCCCTCGTCGTACACCCTTTGATAAAGAGTCCCTCCCCATCTTTCCTGTAGGCCCCCTTCAGGTACTGGAAGGCCACTATAAGGTCTTCCCAGAGCCTTCTCTTCTCCAGGCTGAACAACCCCAACTCTCTCAGCCTGTCTTCACAGGAGAGGTGCTCCAGTCCTCCGATCATCTTTGTGGCCCTCCTCTGGACCCGCTCCAACTGGTCCATGTCCTTCCTTTGCTGAGGACTCCAAAGCTGGACATGATACTCCAGCTGGGGTCTCACTCACCTGTGAGGAATTGTTTTTCACGACTACTTCTGAAAACTGGACATGTCCACACTGAATAGCATTGTTTATGTGTCTCAGCAAATTATTTTATAGGACATATACACAAAAGTTAAAGAAGTAGACCTAATTCTTTAGGTCTAATTTACATTTTACCAGTTATTTTCTTACTAAAGAAGATTGACGGGTTTCATTTTTGATTTTGAGTTTTCCTTGCTGTTGGGGTGTAAAACTAAATTTCAGTAAAACTAAATCTGATGATGTGGAAATCCATGTTAAGGGACGTCAAAGGTTGATAATAGTATATCACTGATATCCCCCTTTACTTAAACACCTTTCCTCTTTTCAAGACTGATTTCTCTAGTTCTTATGAGAATGTGATTCTAAGTGTTAAAATTTGGGACACCTTTAGTAAGAAGGTTGGTGACACAGGAGTAAGTGTGTGTTCATCAACCCTATAGAAAAGCTATTAATGATAAAGTAGACTTAGGTACTACTTAAAAAGTTCAGGTTTTTTTGGCTCATATATTTTCCTGCTTGTTTGAAAATCAAGTAAGTGGCAAAAGCTTGATTTCTGGAGTCAAATGAAGCTCTGACTTGAGAAAAAATAAAAGCCTGTTCAAGTGAAGCAACAGAATTTCTGTAAGTTCAAGAGGAGCCCATTGACTTTAATGTATTTATGACTTGGCACTTGTATCACCAAGTTAAGGTCTAAAGGAATGTTTTTTGGAAGTGTTAAGCACACAAAATGACAGGTATGAATATTCCACCATTTTGAAAATCAGTCAGTGACAAATATAAAAACAAAGGGGGGAAAATTTAAATTATATTTTTTACTTTTATGTTTGCAGTTTGTCCTGAAGAATACTGCAAAAATAGAGGGAGATGCATCATCAAAGATGACATTCCATTATGCCAGTAAGTTTCATTGGGGATTGATTTGCGCTTGAGGTGGGAAAAGGTGCTGTTTAAAGAGCTATTTTGTTCCCCATGGACTGTAATTACCTTCAATAGAAGTGTGTTTTTAAAAGTGTCTATATGTCTACATTATTTTTATTTACAGTTGCTGACTTAAACCTCATTTTGAGAAGAATATTATTTATCAGATAGAATTTTCTGTAACTTTCATCTATCATTACATGAGAAAACCTGCTTGCCTGACACCTTAAGTTTTCTGTGTTTTATGTTTCACATCAACATTTAACAGTACATGCTCCTATGAAAAATGATGCCTTATATGCAGCAGGTGTTGTGTACCTCAGATGAGATTTACAGCAGGCCATGTTCTCATCTTTACCTGAAATTGTGATGTATTTCTGTTATAATGCTATTTTTTGCACATATTTGGAGAAAGAGGATAATGTTTTTCCATTTATGCCAAACAAAGGGTTGAATGTAGACTTGTATTTTTCTGGAAACACTCTTTCCTGAAAAACAAATAATGAATACAATTCTGATGTGGAATGTAGGAGTCACTAGAAAGTGTCTCAGTATAGCTGAAGGGACTCATTTAAACAAGATGTCACTCTGTTTCCCACTGGGATATTACAAGAGGTTTTTTAAAGTGCAAAGAAAACAATGGTATACATTATCATACTTTTGTCCTTCATGTGCTTCTGTAGATCTTGCCAAAATTTTGCCAAATTACTATAGAAGTGACTGTTTTATCAGAGTATCTATCTTAGTCAAGACCAGGCATTAAGGTTTATCTCCTACTCTCTAGGAAACTCACATTAATAAGCATGCTGACAAAATTTCAGTTATTGCAGAATTTGTATCTTTCAAAAATGTTTATCCTTTACCGGTTGAAGAAATGTGATAAATAAAATACTCAGAAAATGCAGCACTTTCTTATAGAGTACTTTGATTTAGCTCTCAGAAAACACTGTTAATTACTTGCAGATTTCCCAAAGAATCTTCTCTATTGCAGAATAGAGAATGGTCTCTGCAAGAAGCTTGGAATTTCATTAAAGTGGCTGTTTCAAAACTTCTTGGGACACAGAAAGAGAAAAAAGGGACAAAAAACATAGGGGAAGGCTGTAGATGAAATGAAATGAAACGAAGTGGATAGCCAGCAGAAAATAAAGGAATTTGGAAGAACCGGGGAGTTTACAGTTCATAGATTAAACCATTGATCAACAAGAAAATTGCTTGTAGAGACAAGGCACTGGGGGAGTAATTGAGATTTTCGGGATACAAGAGAATTATAAAAATTGAACTTATGTTTGTACTTGCAAATGAAAGGAAACCAAATTAGCAAGTGTTCTTTACCCACAGAAATGAAAGATAGTTGGAATAGTAAAATAGTAAATAGGATACTTTCCTTCAGCATTCAGTAAGAAACAAGATATTGAATTCTGATGTGATGCATAGGTAATTGGAGCAAAGGCACAGAAATGAAAATTACCTACCTGATGGGCTACCATAACTCCAAGAACTGCGCGTGCGTCTGCTGGAGAAATGGGTCATCTCTATTCACAGAACCACAGAATCACAGAATGGTAGGGGTTGGAAGGGACCTCTGGAGATCACCTAGTCCAACCCCCCTGCCAGCGCAGGGTCACCTAGAGCAGGTTGCACAGGAACGCGTCCAGGTGGGTTTTGAACGTCTCCAGAGACGAAGACTCCACCACCTCTCTGGGCAGCCTGTTCCGGTGCTCTGCCACCCTCAAAGTAAAGAAGTTCCTCCTCATGTTGAGATGGAACTTCCTACGCTCAAGTTTGTACCCATTACCTCTTGTCCTGTTGCAAGGCACCATTGAAAAGAGCCTGGCCCCATCCTCCTGACACCCACCCTTTAAGTGTTTGTATGCATTAACAAGGTCATCCCTCAGCTGTCTCTTTTCCAGACTAAACAGACCCAATTCCCTCAGCCTTTCCTCATAAGAGAGGGGTTCCAGTCCCCTAATCATCTTGGTAGCCCTATGCTGCACCCTCTCCAGCAGTTCCCTGTCCTTCTTGAGCTGGGGAGCCCAGAACTGGACACAGTACTCCAGGTGTGGCCTCACCAAGGCAGAGTAGAGGGGGAGGATGACCTCCCTCGACCTGCTGGCCACACTCTTCTTGATGCACCCCAGGATGCCGTTGGCCTTCTTGGCCACAAGGGCACATTGCTGGCTCATGGTCATCCTGTTGTCCACCAGGACTCCCAGGTCTCTTTCCACCGAGCTGCTCTCCAGCAGGTCGGCCCCCAACCTGTACTGGTGCAGGGGGTTATTCCTCCCCAGGTGCAGCACCCTACACTTGCCCTTGTTGAAATTCATAAGGTTCCTCCCTGCCCAACTCTCCAGCCTGTCCAGGTCTCTCTGTATGGAGGCACAGCCTTCTGGTGTGAAGAACACTAGAAATGCAGTACATGTAGCAAAAAATGGAAAGCTTTCTGTAAACTCTGCTGGTAAGAGATGTGACTGGAGAATAGCGAATGGAGAAGAAAAGGAATAGCCAGATCAACAGTCTGATATCAGTGCCATTCAAGGCTTTATAACATTTTGAAGGAATTACTCATACATGTAATACCAGGGGAGTCAGCCATTTCTAAGATAAGCTTCTGCATGATATTTGAAAATCCCACATGTCGATATTGTGAAAAGAAAGAAAAAGAATAAAAATGTACCTTAAATAATAAAAAATGTAGACATATCATAGTCTTAATTTCCTAGGTAAAAAAAAAAATAAAATGAAACCCCTAGAAATTAATGTGGAAAAGACACTCTTTTTTTACCTGTTTTTTCTCAGTTCTTAACTTAAATTTCCTGAAAAAGGGATGACAGATTTACGTGGAGATTTCTTCTTGTCTTGAGAGCAACTGCTCTTCTAGATTGCAGGGGAGGTCAGGAGAAAAAACAGAGCAGGTAAGAATGCAGGAAGCCTGTGGGACAGCAAGCAAACCCCTGGAAAGAGCAGAGTACAGATACTGCCCTGTCACAGAAGTGGCAGAGAAGGAGAGTCTTCCTGAATACCCAGAGGTAGCTGTGTGGAGATTACAGTCATCCTAAAAGTCACTGAGTTTGACTAATACTCTTCAGTGACACAGTGGGCAAAGGGAAAAATTGTTAACATATCCTTTTATTGCTATTTTTTTCTTACACAATGGATTACAACCTTCCTCCGCTTGAGATGCTTGTGTTCAAGTTTCTATAAACCAAAATCTGAGTCTGTAGTTTAAAAGTCTCTTTGGCCTCTCTGACAATGTTTAACAAAAAAAGTCTGGACAGGTCTCAAAGCTTCATTTGATTCAAGGTTCCATCACTTTACTATAAAAACTGAAACTGCTGCTCGTCTTACCTTAGTTTGAGGTATGTTGATAGAAAAGAATGCAGTCTCTGGAAAACATGTTTGTTGGTGATAAGGGGTGAGTTTTTTCTGTGTTTTTAATACAATGTTGTTGACATAGTTGACTGTACAGACTTCTCCAAGTAGTTTAATATGTCAGCCTGGGAACAGAGTAAATTTGTAGTAGCTGCTTAGGCAAAAGAAATCAACTCTTTGAAGAGATTGAAAGTTGTTAGTAGATTTTATATATTTAGGACTTCTCAAGTCTCTTTGATGTTGTGTGTTTTTATACGTGTGTAATATTGTTGCTTAGATATATAAAGTGGATACTTAGGCTGTCAACCTGACTTTCTTTCAGTAGTATGTAATTAAGAGGGATCAGTAGAAGGTGGAAGTTGAGCTCTGACATCCCCCTATGACAAAATATCTATAGAACAGGTGGAAAAGTTAACAAGTCTAAATAAAGTTTCAGTGTATATTGGAGTGGGTGACAGCGTTGGTATAGAAGGTTGCTGTCATTTCTGTTCATGCTACTGAAAACAGCTTTTCTTACCTGGTGCATAACAATTGTATTAACATCAGTGAGACGCCACAGTGTTTGAGAATGTGACTATTGCTAAGGTGGCGGATGTTCTCAGCGGGAGTTTGCCAGTAAATGCAAAGCCATGGTGCTTTGCAGGTGATAGTTACCCTCCTATTTGAATGAAACACATCTTGATGGCTGTCCTGATCCTTTCTGGTATTTGACTTCTGAGTTGGGTTTGAAAGCCATTTGCATTTGCTTCTCTTATTTGGTCAGGCAAGTGCTTGGGGTGCATATCAAACACATTTATCTTGCTCTTACTACTTCTTGAGTATCCTATTTGGCTGCCAGACTAGATGGAGTTTTAGTCTGAAATGCTATGGCCATTTTGCAAAATGTTACTCCTATTTGTGGTGACTGAGTTCCCTTCTGTTGTGGATGTGCAGCCAAGTGGCTAGTGCTGGCAATCAGCTACTGTAGCTGCACATGCAAATCATGATAATTGGAGCAATAATGGCTAGAATTTTTGCGATTTTAATAGTCTCATTTCAAAATCATTCCTTTGATTATATGCGTACTTTCCCCAATGTTTTTCCCCAATGTCCAGTGTTTTTTTATGTTTGTCTTATTTTTTTTTTTGAGTGAGACCACAGACCTCTGAAAACATAGGAAAGGAAACCTGATGAGAGCAAGGAAGCTGGGAAAAGTGTGTGTGTTTGTAACACACTGAAGTGGAAGGGTGAGGCTTCACAGATTGTACTAGTGCTGAAAAAAATCCTGGGAACAGAAAAAAAATATTTTACTAGACTGATAAAACGTAATTTTAATTCTCATACCAGCTAGACAAGATTAATACAATACATTCAGATTTAAAATGTACTAAAACTCACATACAATAAACATAATACAGTGCTTGTCTTTTATTTTATACAAACATTTTCTATGTAATATAACAAATTTCACAGAGTAATACTAAAGATTATAATGAGTGTGCTTTTATTAATGTCTGAGCTGTAAGAAGGCTCTATCCTTAAGCTGAAAATGTAATTACATTCACTGGCCTGTAATTAAACAATCATGTTATAAATTAGAAATACATCTTCATTAAACAGTTTTTAAATTACATTGAATATGTACCATCTAGCTAACTGAGCTGTGGAGATTAGAATTTCAAGGAGTTAGTAGATAATTAATTCAGGTTATCTTTGTAGTTGTGTATCTAAATGCTGATTTGGCCCAAAGTATAGAAACTGAATTATTTTGTTTGTTTGTTTTATGTCATAAAAGTGAAAAAGATTACTTTCCCTTTTATGTTTTAGATAAGAATTGATTTTACAGGGTAATTATTCATTCGGGGGGGGGGGCATTTTTGCTTATTCTCCTTAGAAAAGCTGCAGGCTATTTGGTCCTCTATTTTTTACTTCTCACCTTCTCATGTTTAAAATGAGCTCATTATTATAACCACGGATGGTCTGTTTTAATGTGCAAATAAAGTATTTGTGGTGGTACAGTGGTACAATAACAAATAGTATTCCACAAAAATATTATTTTAAAAATTACTAATTTTGGTAGTTGAGACATTTTGTCACAATCTGATTTTGTGTTCAAAATACCAACTTCTTGTAAGCACAATACATTTTTGAGGAGAAGCCCTACAAGGTGGCATGCAACTTTAAATAATGCCACAGTAGACTCATTCAATACCTTTCACAATCAACGATCATATGTGCCAAAGGATGGAAATTCCACATCCTCTCTAGGCAATGTCTTCCAGTGAGGAATGTAGGGCAGTTTTTCTAAACATGTTTGCCTTTGGATGTACTCATATATACCATTTTACTGGATTTTTGAGGAATGATGGTGGCAGTTATCTTTAAAAACTACAGTCAGGGGATTGTTTTAATATCACACTGTTTGTCATGAAAATGGAGTGATAACAGTATTCCCACCTAAGAAAATAAAATGCTTGGAAGCATCTAGCCTGTGATTTGATGGAAATACAAAGCCTAGAGACTGGCAAGATAGACACACCCAATTCATGAGTAAAGAGAGTTTACAATGGGAGAAGATGGCAGTTTCCATTTCATCTGTTTGTCCTGCTGCTCTCAGAGATTCCCACCTCAGACGGAGGATTGCTGATGTAGCAGCTGCCGAATCACTGCAGATTATTAACTGTTGAAGCAAAGCAAATTGGTAACGATTTCACTTCCTTCCTAAGAATTTTCTTTTAGATTTACTGAACAAGGGTGACCTGGGTACACCGATAAAGCTATATAGAGGTATCTACTCAAGATAGTGGTAGTCATGCAAAAGCAATTGTAGATAGAGGAGGAATGGAACAAGGATATAAACATGAATAAAAACAAAAGCCATCATGAGTACTCAAAGAGGCATTGAAAAGGAATATTATGCTAATATTTTACTTCTGGGAAATGAAGACAAAGCCATATTCTTATATGGAGACATATATACAAACATACATAGCTAGCATAGAGAAGTTTTTCTCGTATCTTTCCGTTACCCAAGTGCCATCTGAAAAGGGATGCTGAGGCAAAAAAAATAACAAATTCATGTTGTCTGAGTTGGGTAAAATTGAGAATGGGAAGACAAGTTAATGTCTCTGTTCTCCAGAATAAATGAGACACAGCTTATTGTGAAAGAAAATATACAGTATATTGATGAAAATGCACCTTTATAGATTTGTTTACAGAAAACTCTTCCCTGAAGTTTCTATTCCATATATAATTTTCTGTTTGCCTTTTATCCTTTCTTATTCAGAAAAGTTTTATGAAATCAAGGTGCCTGGTCCTGATACAATAATACTGGTTTTTTTTGGTTTTCCATGTTTCTATCATCATACCTTTTTCCAAAAAAGAAACCATGATGTCATTAAGAATATGTATGAGATAAGAGAACACTAAGCATCAGAGGAAATTGAACTCTTCAGTAGCATATTGATTCCATTTCATAAAAAAGCAGTAATCAGAGCTATATAAACACAAGTATATGTAACCTAGAAAGAACTGTCTCCCAATAAAATTTCATGCATGTTTGCTGATGCTAGTCTTTTTTTTGTAAAGCAATTGAATAGTATTTTTTTTCCCCAAGGGTTTTAATTTAAAACCAAATTTGTCATGTTCGCACCTTTTGTGCTTGCTTTTACCCAGTCATATGAAATGGTCAGTTGAGCTCACCTGGAGATTTGTGGCCTTTTATGTATTCAAGTATTACTAATTAATGCTTTTCATTCTTTTTCCCTGCATTAGGAAGACAGCTAGCATACAAGAATCATCATATACATAATCTAGGTATAAAGCCCTTCCTTTAGAGCCTAAAATATTTCCGAAATCTGTACATTGTCTTTTAGTGTTCCCTGTACCATCCCTGGACCTATGTTATTACTTCTCTGTCCAAACTGCATATTTCATTCAACAGTCTGTGTCTCTACCTTGACGTATTTTGTTTTCCATTGATTCTGTCTGTGGCATTTATTCTACTCAGATGGAGACTCCTTATCTATCTTCAGGATATCCAAATAATGCTAGAGGACTGCTCTTGTGGAGAAGCAGAGTGCTTATTTCCCTTCAGGTCATGGTATATTTCACACGACCTGCATGCATTTTTCTTAGTTTCTCTCCCCACCCCCAAACACTAGAGATTATGGTGCAATGTGACAGAAACATAGATTCATAAATGTTATGCATTTGGTCTATTTTGTAATAGTTGGAATGAAACAGCTTTTGGTTTTGATGCTGATCAAAGGGCTTTCGGCAATCATTTCACAACATAAATAAACTGAAAAAAAAATTGTAAAATCCATTGTATTCTTCGTATATGAGAACTCAGGAAATACTGATCCTCTAGAAGGAAAGAAATACGCCAAATTTGTCTAACAATTTATTATTTTTTTATCTTTTCCGCACTTGTATCAAGCGACTTCAAAGCAAATACATTTGCCCAAATCAGTTTTACCTAGTGAGAATCTTTCCATTGAGCAAATTATCAATTATTTCTTTACAAATGGAAACACATCTTTTTCTATTTAAAAGTGGTTACTTTGACCTTTGCTCTTTTTCCTCCTCTTTGCAGATAATAGTATAATCTTGAAGTCAGGATTATACTGTTTTCTACTATGATCAGGATTATACTTATCACACCAGAGCCAGCTGCTTCATGCAGTTTGCAACTCCTAGAAACGATGAAAAAAAACGCAAACAAATTTATCTCAGTCAAACTTAATCAAATATGTAGTGCAGTTTGCCACCATCTGTAGTGAGGCGGCAACATCCTGTGAAGTTCACTTGTGAGTGGTCTGAATCAGTTGACTGCGGAATCTAATGATTTCAGAAGGAATCCAGCTTTTTCAGTTTCTTTATTCTAAAACTAAAACAAGTAGTAACTTAAAGTTTGATTGCATGTAATCGAAAGACAGATGTTTTACTCAATTAAACCAATACAGACTCAAAGCTTGGTTTCATAACAAATGTTTCTGATCATGTTTTTGAGAAATCTCTAGCACCTGAATCAAATGTAAATCAGACTTTCACAGTTAACTCTTGGGTTTTGGTCTCTTTTTTTGAACTAAAGCTCAAGATATCTGTAAAACTCGAAATGAGCAAAGTAGCTTACAGTCTTTCTCTGTCTTCCTGAGGTGAAATATTACTCTGACAAATGGAAAAAGGCCCTCCTGAATGGCCCATTGCTAGAATGTGGATAGCACTTATAATGGAAGGACGTAGTTTAGATATAGCCCATTGGTCTTGCTAGAAAGCAAACTGTGACCTAGGTATTTTCAAATTGTCTCTTTATGATATTTTTCCTGAGTAGGGAGGTTTTTACTTGCATAGAAAATCAGTAAGAATTTCTGGGACAATTTCTAAATCAAAGAGTGTGTTGAACTTTATGTACAACCTTTTCTTGCAAGATTTTGGAGTTGAGCCGACCTAACACTTAGCTTTGGGAATAAAATTAACTGCATGTTTCCTTTTAAAAGGTGAATTTAATACATTATCAACCGCACTGCAACTCTCAAGATCAGAGTGAGAACTGCATTTAGAGTGTGATCAAAATAATTTATGTTTTAATATGAAGATACTGTAACCTTATTGAGAAGGGTGTAGGCAAATAAGTATAATTTAGCAGATACAGTGAAAATCACTTGGGTAGATAAGAATGCTTATGGGAAAAATTTTCTCCTCGGTTGGATTTCCTTTCCCCACAAAATTTAGTATCAGTAGTGCTTAAGAGGCTAAAAGCATTCAACCTCTCTGATAAATAACCTACAGTTCTATTTTGGTTTTCAATTCATTCTTTAAAAAGAGTCACATCAAAATGAGGTAACTATGAGATGCAGGAAACACAGTGAGATTTTTATTATTACTAGTGCAGTGGACCTTTACCTCAGAATGACTTATACCCCAGAACTATAAGCGTTATTACATTTAAAATTCAGGAGATAGGTTTGTCTACAATAGGTACAAGTTTAGGATCTGGGAAGTGTATCTGTAGGAGAGGACACTTGCTGAGTGATAGATAATATGAGAGATTTTCATATGGGAGAATGTGAATTAATGTTGGATATTGGATGTTTGCCAAAGTATGGAGGGTTCCCTAAAGGATTACTCTTACAAACTCCAGATGCTGAAGACAAGGAAACATAGATGAAAAACTTTAAATCACAACATTTTTTGTTGTTTTGTTCAAAACAGGAAAGAATAGCTGTAAAATAATAAATACTTTTCAAAAGAGAGAAAAATAGGGAACAATTGAAGAATTACATACCAATGAAGGAAGTATAAACAAAAGAGTGGCAAAGATTCTTGTGCTACAGTCACATTCATGTGGCTGCCTTTCGTCCACAGAAATTTAAAAACATCTTTGGGTATATCTATTTATAGGCACATAAATTACGCTACATCTTTTTGATTATATGAAATCAAACCATAATTAACACAGGCCAGGTTCAGATTGTCTTACTTAGCTTGAGTAACAGTCTTTCAGACTCAGTCTCCCTGGATTTAAATGAAAATAAGAGAGTACTTGGTGTGAAAACCAGTATTCGCATACCCTAAGATTACATCTGCATGTCTGCATGTTGAAACTTCATTGTCTAGAATCAGCTCACCACTAGAGCCCTCTCTGTAGGAGGTAATTTGAGTTGTAAAAAAGTTGTAAGGGAGACTTTGGGAAAACATATATACCATCAAACATGTTGATAAGAGTTTTGAACTTTCACTACAGTGCGGCAGATTGTGATGTAGATAGGTCTGTGCTGAGGATGGCAGGAAAGATGGGGATGGTGGAGATGTGTGTTTAAGAATCTGTTTTATTGCATAAGTTTTGTAGGAAAGACATACATCATCTGTTCTGTACTAACTACATCCTGATACGTGGCCTACTCAGTCTGACCCATAAGACACCCTGGTGTCACAATGTCCTCGAGCTATCTTGCACGTTTGCAATTTTCCCTCTTGTTCAGCCAGTGTGAATTTAAGTCTCCAAGAATTATACCCTCTGTGCTGTTGCTAGGTGGCTAAGGGATTGCCTAAAAGCAGCAAATTCTACTAAATTAAGAACTTTTGAACTCTCCTTGCCAGCTTTTGCAGTGTTGACTGATCTGGAAAGCTCCATGCATTTTAATTTTAAACACACATACAAACATAGAGGATTTTTCTCAACGCTTGGAAGCATCTTTTCATGTTTGCTCTTGCTCTAATCAGCTACTAGGCTACATCTCTAAGTGGGAAGCAGTAACTATGTGCTATTCCCACACAGACTTTAGTATGTCCTTTAGAAAAAACAGTACATATACATTTACGTTAAAATAATTTTGCCTGCATCTGGTCTGCAAGTCATATTTTCAATATACAGAAATATTTAAAAAAAAAAATATTGCTTGTAAGACATATGTAAACTTTGAAATATCCCTTAAAGTCTGTCAAGTTAATGTGATTCATGCAAGAGTTACAGTACTGATCTCAACACCAGAGTTACTGCACAAATAAACATCGGTCATCAAGCTATGCTTCAGAATTCAGTAAACTGCAGGAGGCTGAGATTTTGCTTGTTTGTTTTTAAATGGTAGAGGTGAGAAAAGTTTGGATTTAAGTGAGTTATTTCCCTGTGGATGAGAAAAATACTTGGCCAGGACGCACGATATTTTATCTTAGTCTTTGTTTGCAGTGTGTGTGCTTTTGTATCAGCAGACTAGATAACAAAGCAGAACACACATAAATCATATGCCAGATTTCTGGAAAGTTATCATATGGCTTCCTAGCTACACTGAACTAACCTGTGCTTTAACTCACCCTCCATGCAGCCACATGGAAGCCAAAACTGTGGTGATTCTCTCTGTGGTCAGTGAGAAAGGATTGTCATGACTTCGCCATTTTTATGTCTAGTTCTGTATGTGTTTAGAGCCCCTTGGAAGTTGTACAAATTCCTTGGATGGATTTCAGGTATCAGCTGTGTATTAAAACATGCATTGCACCTAGGCTAATACTCGACAAGTGTCTTTGTTGGAAAAGAAAAGAAAAGAGTACTGGAGCCAACAATATGTAACAATGGCTTCTTTAATATCAGTGCCAGGTGAGATTATACAGTAAGGACTGTCTATATTCTAACGTTAAATGTGTTTAAGCTCTGACTCATTAACTTAGTATACTAGAAAATTATTTGTATTGCTTCGTGAGTTTATTGTTTCCACTCGGAACTTTTCAATTCTGTACTTTAATCCCTTTGTCATTCATCCTTATTAACTATTGTATTTTCCACTGATGAAATGCCTGCTTAACTGAGTTCGGTGGCAAAAGTTGCACAGATAAAAAAAGAAAATGCTTAGGATTGTAAAATGAAGCTAACAACAAGATGACTACCTACAGTTAAATGGAGCCTGTGTTATGCAGTCATTGCATGGTTGGGTTTCCTACACAAGTTGCTGATGCCATTTTGCATGACTGGGAGCTGAACAAAATGCTTTTAAGCAGTGTGACACAGAGTTGAACATCTTAATGCTTGTTTTTTGCAGAGCAGAATTCTAGTTTATAAATAGTTATCTCTCTTCTGGTAATTTTGTTTTGAGATTTTAGGTACTCTTTTGCAATCCACTGATTTTTATCAGGTGAATTAAACTGCATGGCTTGATTTGTATTGTAGTTTATTAAAAAAATAAATTAAAAATAGGCCAGAAAGGGTTTTTTAATCATCCTTTATTAACAGCCTTCAATAGGTGGAAAAAATCTTTATTTGCTTTGCTTTTCTTTATCCCCTCTGTAAATTAATACTTTATTAATGTGAAATTTGTTTGGGAGTTAGGAAAATGGAAGAAGGATCTCCTAAAACTTGTTTAATATTTCAGTGTGTGGAAAATATTGTGTTTACATAGTCATAGAAATCCATGGAGATTATCTTCCCATCACTTTTACTTCTAGAGGTGAAGGTGAGGCAATTTGGCAGAATACATTTTGAGGCTACACAGCAGCTATTCAATATTATGGTTCTAGTGTTTTAATAGGTATCTCATCAACTTTCTCTTCATTTATCAGAGCTTCCCTTATGCTATCTGTAAAGTCTATCATTATGTTTTTTGTAATAAAATCAGAAAAAAAACATAGACTGAGAATGTTTTATTTGAATTAAGTAGCTGAGATCTTTTTTCTGGAGGATCATAAGCTAGTAGAGGAAAGCTAAAAATGTGCATGCAGCTGTGTAACCAATAACATAAACTACATTATACCAGTATAGTAAGTATACTTCATTTAGCTTTTGTATCTATATATAGAGAGAAATATATAATGCTTCTACAGCTATCTTTCTAATACTTTGTGCCCTTAGAATGCTTTTCAGCATGCTGTTACAGCAAGATACAAGTCACTGTAAAAACACCTAATAAAAGTTTTTGCCCAAGCTGTCATCATTTACTGAAGCATTGTTCCTCCTTGCTTGGATGACTGGAGGTTTTTTAGGCTGATGTTCCTCAGAAAGCAGCTGCAGAGAGGATTCCTCTGACCATTGCTTTGACCATATTGTTCTTTTTGCATCTCTGCTCCCTCTTTCTTATTGTATCAAATGTTAATTTACTGATCCTGCTTTCAAAGCCTTCATAATTTATTCCCACTCCATCTATCAATCCTCATTTAGCAAGTATAACTTGAATATGTTTCATATACTGGATGCTAATCCAGAGTGTAATATGAACAGTATAACCTGTTCCCTACCCAGAGCACAACCATAGCAATAGATTGTCTGTGTTCTAACAGGTCTTTGCCCCCTTGTCAAAATTTAGAGCACAATTCGACAAAACCCTTTATACTTACTGAACAGAAAGCAGGTATCTCTTTCAAAATAATTTCATTGTAAATATGCATGAAACAAGCACTGAGCACAGGAAGCAATTAGGCATATGCTTTCCCTATAAATCCAGAGAATCAAAGCATAGTACAATAATCCTGCCTTTGACCTTTGAGCTTCTTTTACAATTTTTTCACCTTCAGTCTCTAGCCTTCTTTTTTAATAACCTGTTTTGTTCCAGTGGTATGAAGTCCTCACAGCTGGTATTGGCATACAAAAACTGGAGAAAATATCTCAGTAAATTGTCAACGCCATCTTTATTTCAAAATATATTTTTATAACTGTGAAGAATGTACAAGTATTCCTAAAAATGCACAGCAGTGAGCTGTAAAATTCTTTTTTAAAGGCAGGCTAGACTGCAACATTCAAAGCTCTGGTGATGACATTTCAGAAGCACACATGTGTTGCAATAGGAGTCAAAATGAAAACTTTCCCCTTTTTCAGGAAAAAAAAAAAAAAAAGCCAAAAAAAACCCCAGCCAAAACCTTTGTTAATGCCATGGGCTAAGCACATTCATTTGTATATTTTTCTTTTTCGTTGGAACTGGGAGAAGAGCAATTTGCATGCAATTTATAGGGTACTAGGGATATAATATTATTTCTTAAATAGACAGGCAGATTTTACCCTAATTCTGTAAATTTTATTTTGTTTAGACTTTGCTGAATGTTACACAATGGAATTAAAAGTTGGAAGATTGATCCCTTTTTCTCCTTTTACCCCCCTCATCCAAAGACATGGTAATGAAAAGATAATAGTATTATTCTTGCTCAAATTCTCAATACAAGGAATCATTTTTCACTAGAATAACAGACATTTAAAAGTTTTCTGTTGAAAAGCAGAAATTTCAACAAAATATTCTGCAAAAAGCTGTCTAATCAGAAAAGTGTCTACAAAGTTATTTTTTAAGGGAAAATATCCCATTCGGCTAAATCAAAATCTCTGGTATACTTAGAAACGAAGAATACTTGTCTTCATTCTTAGATTGATTGCAGTTTTCTGGGGCTTTTTTAGTTATAAATTTTAAGGAAGTATCCAGTCAAGATTCGCTGTTCTCAGTACAAGCCTGGGCTATTACTGTAGAAACACAACAGGAACATGTATATGTTACACGATGAAGGGAAGCGGTTATGAGGAGTTGTAGTAGTTTTTCAACATCCGAAAAATAATTTTCCTTCCTGTTAATGAAGTGTGTCCTCATTACAAAGTATTTCCACCCAGCATCCCAAAAAAGTCTTCCTTCTAATGTTACCAAAATACAAAAGTTGTCAGAAGACTCTTTTATCTGTCGCTCATAGTCTGGTGTAGCATCAGTGAAACAGGTGGCACAGAAAAATTGTAAAACATTTTTTTTGGTGGTTTAAATAATTATCGAAGCTGAGTGTTCAGAGCAGTGCCAGTGTGTGCATTCCTCATGACTAATTTTACTCTTCTGCAACAAAGAACCCGCATGGAAAATCTTTTTTGCTGTTGTTACTTTTAGGGCAGTTCAAGCAGTTTCAGGCACAGATTTAGGAAGCCTGGCAGCAAGGATGGCTGAACCTTTAAAATCCCAAGTTTTTGAAGGAAAAATTCTAGGTCAAGCATAGACAAAAGTGCTTGAGCATCTGAGCACTTAATGTGCACATCCATATATTCTGCTTCTGTGAGGGTATAAAACTAATCCTTTAAGTCTGGAATTAAGGATTTCTGAGCTCAGCATGTGCAGCTCCCCTAATACAAGGTCTTCCCAAGCAAGCAATTTAAAAGCCCATATCCTACCTACTTTCAAGACGCTTTTCGACACAATATCACTTAAGTATTAATAAAGTTCACCCTTTTCCTCTCTTACTTTTTCATCAGTAATGAGCTTATAACAGTGTTCCCTCTCCTCCAACACTTTTTGGTGTGTTTGTTTCAAGCTCTTCAAGAGAGGAAACTCCTTGGTGTTTTGTTTGCCTTAATAAAATGGGACCCAGATATAATAACAAACACAGGGACTGAAGTAGTAAATTTTAAGTACGTAAACAAATGTTAAGGTTCTACACGCACAATACCATTGTAAAATGTGGAAGTATAATATGAGTCCTTGCAGAACACTTGGATTTTCTTATGTGCTTATTTCAAAAGGTTGAAAACCAAATTAATAAATAACACACTTTTGGTATTTATTTTTTAATGTTACTGAGGCTTCTGGAAGACTAGTGTCAGAGTAAGGCAATGACAGATATACATAATAATTTGATGAATAAACTCTGCTGGATGTAAGTGATGAAGTACCAGAGTCTAGTTAAAAATATTCAGTAAATATTCTTTTCAGTAATGTACTCAAAACTGGAACAGCTTATTCTACCTGGAATCACTGCCCACCTTTCACTGGACCTTTTACCTTTGTTTTCATAACATGAAATAGTATATGCAGGAGTAAATCAGATATCCTTAGGTTAAACATCAATCAATATCTCTAAATCTTTAATTTCTACTCACTTCTTTTATGCATATGTTCATTTATGTGTCCATTTCTTAGGGCTTTCTTAGGGCTGGCTGTGAACTAAATTCCTTGTAGGGAAGTATCAATGATATTAATAGAAATTCCACATCTGCATCTAGGATAGACCTTATATATCTGTTAGAAATGAATGTATCAAAATTCATCTGTATTTTCGAAAGAATTCAAAGGTAAGAAAGGAATTGATACAGATATGTTAGCTCTCTAAACAGTGCCAATCTCTCCACATAATTAGCCTGAGCTTCCAGCCAGTTCAGGCAGACCACAATTCTATGAAGATCACAAGGGATGGAAGGATTATTGGCCTTTCCATCCACATTCATTTTGAAACCCTGTGTTTATGAAATGTCATGAGAAAAATACTGCATTTGTTAACCTTCCTTATGATTAGCTAAGCTGGGGCTTAGGGGCCAGAGAACGGCTCTCTTCCACTGCATGGTTACCACAAAATAAGCACATCTGCTGTAACTTTAAAAGTGTGGATCCAGTAATGCTTTCCTAATCATCACAGATACGGCACACAGAACATTTCTCCAATTCTTGGCTCTTGATTCCCAGTGAAGTCACCACCCACAAAGTATTGTCTGTGCAAATCAGACTTCTGGCAGCAGGCGCAAGAGCAAAGGCTCAGACCCAAACCATAAGAGATATGTCAGCAAACAGTTTAACTTCCTTTTTGCTGTGTGGGTGACCAGAGCAACAGGAAGGATGTT
Source organism: Dromas ardeola (assembly GCA_013398915.1). NCBI lineage: Eukaryota > Metazoa > Chordata > Aves > Charadriiformes > Dromadidae > Dromas > Dromas ardeola. Next base: position 219,120 of record VYZM01014480.1, on the reverse strand, counting down.
TTTATTGAATCCTCATGGAAAGTAAGTTCTCAAAGTTTCTTTCCTGAGGATGAAGTAAAAGAAGAGCTGGAATGGAACTGCTTAGGGACAAGCACCAAAGCAGCATAATTAACCTCAAAAGTAAATACTCTCACTTAAAGGGTTTTTCACAAGAACACCAAGTCCATGTTGATCTCATGTTAACCCTTAACCCTTCAAGAAAAGACCAAAGGTAATCTGAGATACTAGTGACAGTTCAATGATGAAATTAAAACCAAAATTCAGTACTCAGTTTACAAAACTGAGTAGATCCTACAGTTTGCACTGATGTCCATACAAGTTCTACAATTTGTACATGCCTGCAACAAATCCTGTTTCCATTTTTGTTAATATTTTGGCCCCATAGGTTTGGATTTCTCACTTCATTCTTGAGCACTAAAAGAAGCTCATACCAGTAAGTAACGCCACTGTAATAATTGAACCAATTATTCAGATGATGTAAAAGTTCTTATCTCCATCTGGAAGTGTGAAGTGAAAAAGCCATACAACCTTACACCAACATTCACTCTATAAATTGGGCAAGATTTTTTTCATGTCTTACCAAAAGGAATTACTCTGAAATAGAATGTTGTTTTGACTGATTTAGCATTAGACTTGCAGATGTTGTCTTTAATGAAACCCTGAACTTCATTTTTCCATTTGATTTTGAATTTGTTGCTGAACAGTATTTCACAGAGTTAAAGTTTTAGGTGACCAGAAATAAGGTGCTGGTCTGCTGAACAATGAAACAATTCTATCATGGTATTGAACTGTATAAACTACTTAAACACAGGACTTGACCTTGATTTTTTTCATCCTCTGATTTGAAGTTTGTGACAAAGCTCAGTCCTTCAAGTACGCATTCTGTGTTTGACTGGCAGTTGTCATTTTTGAATATTCAAAGAATAATTTTCATAATCCTTATGAAAGGGTTTCCCAAATGTAAAATTCCAGGGTTCTTCTCATGACCCTTAACATAGCTGATTTGGTTTTATTCTTTGTTATAGTCTTATTTTGTTGTAGTCTTAATTTCTTGATACTGAGGTTTCTTCAGATCCAGCATGAAATGTCTTTTTCCTAAAGTAATAACAATCAAGTGTCTATTATGTGAAGCCAGTGACACAGGTATTATTTTTCATTTGTATGTAGAACAACTCATTATCTTGGTTTTGGCTGGTAAATTTACTTTGCTTCCTCACTTCTTTTTCTTAGTAAGATTCTCTGTAGAAGTATCCTACAAAGCAGTCGTTGGTATTTACCACCTGTCTAAAATATAAAATATCAGGAAAGATACATTTTCCTTGGAATTCTAAACCAAATCAAGCAAAGAGGCTCAGAAACGATTATAATCTGCAGCCTGTTATGGGTGGGCAGTGCTATTACTCTTCTATCTTCAGAAATCCTATCTGCTCCAACGTTTGTGATTATACCCCCACCTAAATGCTGACCTTCAAAGTAAGTCTTTGAAAATAAAAGAGGATTATAAACATTCCTTTCTCTCTTGGATATTTGAGCAAAAGATCCTGAATTGAATTCCATGTAATAGAAGTCTGCTATAACTTTAACTGCTTAAAGGAGAAAATCTTTATGTCCATATAGTATTACAAATATATTTATGAATCAAACTTAGAGAGTTGCTGTACAGCATCCCAAAATGTTGTTTCTTAAGTACTGCCATTTAAAATTCTTACTTATTATAAGCAGGCAAGAAACAAATGATTAGATATTTTATATTTTAATGTGTGTAGGATTAGAGTTCAGTTTTTGGCTTTCTACTCTGTCAAGTAATTTTAGAGTTCATTAAAAAAGGGGGGGAGGGGAGGTGCCGCACGGGCCTCGGTCATGTGTATGCTTGAGGGCTGAGCCAAAATTTGTTCTCTGATCAGTTCCAAATAACTCTTACTCTCAAATGGAAGTTATTCACTGTCCTACAAGACAGTTAATTTAACCTTTCATCAGGTCAGCCTGAGCAGAAAGCTGAGTCCTCCATACCCATCTTGCTCAGTTAAGCTCATGTAGGATGAGGAATCTGGAAAGTGATGCAGTGTAGGAGTGAAATCTCTCTTGTGGGGACATGTAGGTGTGTTGGAGGAACTGTCGGAGCTCTGAGTGATCTGAAAACATTTGTAAGACCTTTAAGTAAGAGCGGGATGTGTTTGGTTAATAACTGAAATAGGGCAATGTCAATGATGGAGGTGGAGGTAGATTGCGGGAAGAGCTAAAAATTAAGTTGAAGGTAGCACATTAAGGACAATATGCAGACAGAGGTGGAAATACTGGCAAAACACTATTTTTTCCAAGCCTGGTTAGTATTGTTCCTTACTATGTAAGAGCTAAGAGAAGAAAACAGGCATTGTTTTTCCTTTCCATTTCCTTTGGGATGAGCCTGACCACAAGATTTTTCACAGCTAATTTGCAGGGAAAGGAGAGAGGATGAGAAGGAAGGAGGAAAGAGAAGAAGGAGGGAACAAAAGTGAGAAACCACCGAAAATTCCAGGCACTGGTTGTCTGTGCCACAGTGTACACTGACAACTGCCTGGACTAGCAGCATCTCCGTTCATCAAGATTTCCTCTTGTACCATTCACCAAGATACAGCTCTGGCACGGGGCTGCTCTGGGATTTATAGTAAATAGCTGTTGAGCCTTCCCTTAGCCTATTCAGACACAATCATTTAAGAGAAAAGGTATGTCTGAGGTCATCATTGGGATGTACAATTCTTAATGGATATTTTTTTTCTAATAATATTGTTGTGTTATTTTTTGATCCCGTAAGACGTACTTGCAACATGCTCTACCTTAAAAGTGGATGTGCCCAGACTGAACACAAAAAGGCTTTTAAACTAAAAGCCAGCTTTTACTGGAATCTGAACTAGAATACTATTTAAATTGAGAAAAGTCAGTGTGACTAGGGACAATAGAGTAGAAATAAAAGGATTTACTCCTACCTGTCCCCTTGCCTACTTGTCCTCACAGATGTGTCCTTGCTTCCCAGCTTGTTTTAGTTAACTTTGACAGTTTCTGAGTGACTGCAAGCTCTGCTCCTTCTCCTCTGGCCTTGAGGAAGCATCCCCTTGGCTCTGAGGGCGTCTCTCTCTCTCTTCTTTCAGTTGTTTTGCAGTCTTTTTTACGTGAGCTGCAGGTTGACAGCTCTGTGCTGTGTCTCCCTGTCCTGCCGAGCCCGATTTCATCTGCGGTCTCCGCTGTCCTCCCCAGCTCTTCTCTGGCTGCTCAGCAGTTTCATGGGAAAAGAGCAACCTGCTTCCTTCATCAGAAGGTTCAGCCAAAGCTAATCATGTTGATTAAAGGAACTTAACATGCAGTCTATCTACATATTTACATTTGGAAAGAAACAGGCTGAGATTCTCAAATATTCAATATGAAAAACAATCATTGTAAATCCTGTGGTAAAATGGCAAGCAAGAATGGCCAACATGCAAGCTTTGCATTAGCCTGTCATTATTTTCATGACTCTCTGCATACATTTGGTGCCCAGACTGTATTTTCTGGGGTTTAGTAGTCCAACTCCAAATTTAACATCAGTTCTGATGCTGAGTTTTGGTTAATATCACAATATAAGCAAAATTTATACAGTACAAGTACAAGAAAGAAAAATGGTACCATAGACTACTGAGCTCTAAAATTAAGAGTACGTCCCAAGACAAGAAAAAGGACAGAAAAAATGGGCAGGAAATTGTTCAGATGACAAACTGGCAAATCTGTTAAGCAGTAAGTCATCAGATACATCATGAAAAGGAGGATAAAACTTTGCGTTATTCTTGTTTTTACATTAACAGATTCAAAAAAACTGCTATGAGAAAATCCTTCTAGTAAGAAAAACTAGAAAAAGAAATTAGAAAACATCTTATCAATGTTTAATCTCACTCAAAAGATAGAAAACTGTCACGTGCAAATCAGTTCAGTCTCCTTGTACACATTACAGAGTTGGCTAACTCAGGTCATGTTTGAGAACACATTTCAGAATATGTCATGCTTTGATATAATATACTACCGATTTTTTTTACTATAAATGTAAAAAAGTAATTGATATGCAGTAATGTGATACATTTCTTACTTTAATTCTTTGAAAAGATTTATGAAATTAAGATGTCTTGTCTTGATTTTCCTTTATTTGATGTGGAAGGATAAAGGTAGGACATTGTAACAGAATGCTTCAAGAATAGTACAAAAAATCATCTGCTAGGAACCATGCAGAAAAAATTTACACTTTTTGTTCCACATAGAGGACAAATTGCAATGCCCTTGCATTCAGAGAGGTGGGTTAATGAAATCAGGTTTTCAGCTATACAAAAGCTGACTTCAGCTTATATAAAAGTCCCGTGCCTTTGCGAAATGTAAATCTGTCCCTTACTAATACGGAATGTTTGTCATGGCTCCCTGCCACCTTATCCAACTGTTGACATAAAATCATCAGTAGAAAAACAGAACATAGCAAGGATTCTTTGACCTCCCAGATTTTTGGGTGCTACCTCTGTCTGTTAGGGCTGTTGACCAGCAATGCAGGTTAACTAGGTTTTTGTTCTGCCTGGTGGTACACGTTAAAGGAGCATAAAGGTGGCTCTGAATTGTATGACTACAGTGATTCATTGCACAGCAACATTGACATCAGCGGAATAGCTCCCCATTCTTCATCTGTACTGCATATTCCTTGGCTGCAACCAAGGAAAGACGTTATTGAATGGATGCTGGAATGCTGTTAGAAATTCTTCTATCATTAGCAGTGGCTCACCATATATTATTAACAATATGTGGCACACTAAAGACCACAGGAAAGATTTTGCTTTATCAAAGTGCCAGGTACAACAGTTGAAATAAGCCAACTTCTATCAAATTTAGCCAAGTAAACCTGATTTAGAGCTATCTATTCTCCTTAGTAAAAGTTTCAAGAACGTACTTAGAGTTCAAATTTCTCTTCATGTCAACTAATAGAGTAATATTAAGTGCTGAAGTTTGAAGGTTTGAATGCTGATGACAGAATAGATGATTTAACTATTCATAATAAAAATGTCTTTTTTCTGTTTTTTATTAGGTATAGTGAATTACTTCTGCTGTATGCCATGATAATAATCTTGTTGCAAATCTAAGTGCTGAATACCAGAATGAAAGTTTTTGATTTGGGATGGAGGTGCAGGGGGATTTTGTCATCTCCCAATTAAATGCTGTGCCTGAACACGCATGCATGAGAGTTTGAACTGAAATTGCATGGGAATCCTTAATTCCAGCCTCTCCTAAATTCTCAAGTCTTGACTCTGTAACCATAACAACGCCAACAGAATGTGGAGCTGGGAGAAAGGTTGTGATGAAATTATTTTTATTGCATCTAAAGTGTCTTAGGTTCTCATAAATTGTTTAAAGGTCATTTCTCTGAAGATTTCATAAATTTAACTTGTTAGTAAGAAACTAGAGAGTGAATTCCCCAAGCTTCTGTGAAATTCATCTCTAATATCAGAAGAGGACTGTACAATTTATGCAGAGACAACATCCCAATGTTATTCTTTTTCATGGATCACATTGGCATGTGCAGAACATTGTAGAATTTAAGCCTTTTCTGGGGGATGACTGATTCAAAGTATAAACCACTGTCTCTGTATTACATGGAGGGTAAGCAAAAGAGAAGATTTGTGGTAGTTTTGTTTGTTTCTTATAGACGTGCATTTAAAATACAAGCAAAAAGTTTTAAAGAATATATTTGTGCACCTAGCTTGAACAATGTTGAGAAGCAGCGGCATTAGATGTTATTGCACAATGTTGTCTCCCACGTAAGCAGATAAATCTATGACTGTCTGAGAATGACAACATGATTTATAATCTCCAATATATACTACAATCCGCCTGCCAGGAGCAATGCCCTGTGTTGACAGGCACTGGTTAAAGCAGACCATTTCAGCTGATAAAAAGACTAGACCAAGGCAGGAAAGGGGCAGCAGGAAAAGAAAGAAAATAATTTTATCACTTTTTTTTATTATTATTTGTGCAAAATGTGTGGTTTAATAGACAAAACACTTTCATTGCTCAAGTTTTTTAAATAACTATTCAATTTCACCTGGACATTGTAGGTTTATCCATATGAAAGCTATTTAGAGAGTAAATAGCGGTAAAAAGCAGATATGTGAACTGATTTTGCAATAAATGACTAATCTGATAGCCTTCTATGAAGGTGTGACTGGATGGATAGATGAGGGGAGAGCAGTAGATGTGGTCTACCTTGACTTCAGCAAGGCGTTCGACACGGTCTCCCACAGCATCCTCATAGGGAAGCTTAGGAAGAGTGGGTTAGACGAATGGACAGTAAGGTGGATAGAAAACTGGCTGCAAGACAGAGCTCAGAGGGTCGTGGTTAGGGGCACAGAGTCTAGTTGGAGATCAGTGACGAGTGGTGTTCCCCAGGGGTCAATACTGGGCCCAGTCCTCTTCAATATATTCATCAACGACTTGGATGAGGGGATAGAGAGCACCCTCAGCAAGTTTGCTGGTGACACAAAGCTGGGGGGGGTGGCTGGCACAGCAGAAGGCTGTGCTGCCATACAGAGAGACCTAGACAGACTAGAGAGTTGGACGGAGAGAAACCTTATGAAATTCAATAAGGGCAAGTGTAGGGTGCTGCACCTGGGGAGGAATAACCCCCTGCACCAGTACAGGTTGGGGGCTGACCTGCTGGAGAGCAGCTCGGTGGAAAGAGACCTGGGAGTCCTGGTGGACAACAGGATGACCATGAGCCAGCAATGTGCCCTTGTGGCCAAGAAGGCCAATGGCATCCTGGGGTGCATCAAGAAGAGTGTGGCCAGCAGGTCGAGGGAGGTCATCCTCCCCCTCTACTCTGCCTTGGTGAGGCCACACCTGGAGTACTGTGTCCAGTTCTGGGCTCCCCAGCTCAAGAAGGACAGGGAACTGCTGGAGAGGGTGCAGCATAGGGCTACCAAGATGATTAGGGGACTGGAACACCTCTCTTATGAGGAAAGGCTGAGGGAATTGGGTCTGTTTAGTCTGGAAAAGAGACGGCTGAGGGGTGACCTTATTAATGCTTACAAATACTTAAAGGGTGGGTGTCAGGAGGATGGGGCCAGGCTCTTTTCAATGGTGCCCGGCAACAGGACAAGAGGTAATGGGTACAAACTTGAGTGTAGGAAGTTCCACCTCAACATGAGGAGGAACTTCTTTACTTTGAGGGTGGCAGAGCACCGGAACAGGCTGCCCAGAGAGGTGGTGGAGTCTCCATCTCTGGAGACATTCAAAACCCACCTGGACGCGTTCCTGTGCAACCTGCTCTAAGGTGACCCTGCTCTGGCAGGGGGGTTGGACTAGATGATCTCCAGAGGTCCCTTCCAACCCTATGATTCTATGATTCTATGATTCTATAAATACCTGTGATTTCTTAACTAACTAGTTATAGTGCAGATAATAAAATAGTGACTATGTAGTACTGTTACAGTCTGATTAAAGGCAATAAGAGCAAACATTAAAAAAAAAAAAAGCAAAACAAAACTCTCCACGCCCCAAAAAACAAACCCACATTCTAGCAAAAACAAAGCAAGAAAAGGAAGGTCTCCGTGGAAAAATCTAGCCACTGGAAATATATGCAGATCTTTTATTAGGTTTTCTACTGATACATAACCCCATTTGTTCTATCAACATAGTTGTCACTTAAGCAAAAAGCTTTTTTTCTGTGAAATTAACGGGTGTATCTTAAAACTATATGTCTCTTCTATGCTTTATTGCATTATTTCCTAATTTTACCTAAATATGAAATCAGTGCCATTTCTGAAAGAAAAAGAATTTTGCTACCAGCTGTTAATACAGCTGCACAGTCAGGCTTGCTGTTTCGTCATTCCTTAATCTTTATTTAGTCCTCTGGAAGTTGCACCCAGGGGCTATATTGAGACACAAGTGTACTTCACGAGCAAATCAAGCATCAGCTCCAGTCCATGTTCCACAATTAGGAAAAGGGAGGGAGGGAAAGATTAGAAGAAAGAGAAACACAAGAGGGGCAAAGAAAGTAAGGCATGTAAGATTGGACCAAAAAAAAAAAAAGAAAGAAAGAAAGGAAAAGAAAAAAAAGCAGGGAAACAGGAACTGAAAAGAAACAGAAGATGGACAAGCAGACTGGCATAAAGGACTGGTTCTTTACTGTAAGCTGATTTAAGCTAAGGCATATCTCTTCAGTGAGCTTTTTCACTTTACTTCAACAATTCAGATACTGAGGTACTGATACAGCCTTCTTGAGTAGGTTCACTTCATATTGTAAATGGAAATTTGTATTAGTTTAATCTCCTAGGTTCCTTAGTGTAACAGAAAATGGACCTAAGCCCCTTTTCTCACTAGTGAAATATTCTCTGTGCTAGGCATACCACTTGGACTACCTGCACCAAACCTCCCTCAGTCGGCAAGGTGGCAGCCCTGTGCTCCCAGTATCTCATTTTTTAATTCTAGTTCACAAAATGACAAATTTTCACTGGTTTATCCAAGTTTAAAATCACAAAAGTTTTTTATGGGCAAGGTTATTTATTCTGATGGTCGCTTTTTACAACGCACAGCTTCAGACTCAAAAGCAGTGGGCTGAAACTCAGGACTCAGTAGTAATTTGAACTCTGATCTCCAGTGGTCAGTGATCAATGTACCTACTACATTGTTTCAAGCTGTTTCCTTTTCTGTTGTGTGAATGCTTCATGTCAGCATCACTTAGAATTAAACCATACATGCTTTCTGGTGGTTTGACCTTTAAATAAAGATGGGTTGAAATACTGGTTTTGTCCTAGGGAAAATTCCATTTTAAATGTTTGGTTGGTTTTTTTCTTTATTTTTCTGGAAGAAATCTTGAGAGTTTTATTTTGTTTAATGGTTAGCTAAGTGGATAGTCATTTCTCTGTTGAATCTAGCACGACATCCTTTCTTCAGTGCCAGGAGCAGCTTCATGATTTGTCTCACTGGGGCTTTTAACCATCAGTGTTATTTTATGATAGCAGAAAATGTGTTACCAGAAAGCTATTATTTGAGAAGGTGGTAAAAGGTGGCATAAAAAAGAGCATAATTGTTTGAAATGGTGAATTTCAGGTCCAACCGTCTGCTGTGAGCACATACTTCTGCTTCATTACTGGAGCCGAATGAATCTGTGCCATAAAATAGAGTGTGCTCCACATACCACCCCTCAGTAAATTCTCCTGGGGCCTGTTTCATTGAAGAGTAGACACAAAAGCAAATGACACAGCAAATATTTTCCATATCGGTCTGCATTTCCTTGTGATAGAATAAAATACAGTGAAAAAAATCTATCATGTACAAGGCTATCTCAACAGTTTGAATCAGGAAGTATTTTAGTGAAGCCATAAAGTGACTTGTTTTTTAAATCAGTGTAATTCTCAGTAGAGTAACTTGAAAATTTGGGTTTGTTCTGAGGTTTTTAGGATAGGAGCCAGACAAAAAAACATCAGGCAGGAGATCAGACAGGTTTCATGTGTCAACTAATTTCAGTGAAGAAATATTTGCTCTGAAATTTCCTGAGCATCTCTATTTAAAATGACTGAAGCTAGAGGTAGTATTTATCCTTCCCTATTTAATAAATGGTTTGCCTGGACCTAACAGGATATCGTTCACAAGCTGTCTGTGATACAAAGCTCACCCTTGTGCTCCTCCTACTCTAACATCAGACACTGCTTGTTTTCTGTTCAAACTTTCACAGCAAGCACTAAGGTGTTGTTCCTCTTGCCTAGCTGCGTAACAGCTAAACACACCTATTTGATCTGAACTAGTGTCACTGAATCGTGACACTGTTATAATCAATGGTAAAGGATCCAGATGAGGATTCCACTCTTTATTTCACATAGTCTAAACCTGTCTGGACTGTCTCCAGATACCTCCCTTTTCAGATGGTTAGTGCTAGAAAAATTAAGTCCCACTCTAAAGCTTACAATTGGCCACAATAGTTTCATTGTGTATCTATATAAGAAGCAATTAGATACACTGGATGAGTCCTTCTTTCTAACAGTTACCTTTTCTTATTCAACACAGGCTGTAACTAGAACCTCTCATTATAGCTCTAAGAGCAATGAGTAATCGCAGTATATCCTGCTGGGGACCTGGGAGTAGCTGATAGCACACCCTGGGAGCAACGAAACCAGAAAATACATGTAGAAAATGATGATGCCAATATATGAATATTCCTCTAAACTGCCATCAGTTAGCACTCTTCCAAATTGCCATCAGTCAGCACTTTAAGCCCTGCAATCTCTAAAGAGTTTCATTCTCTGTTTTAAGGAGCTCTCTACAGTACATGTCATTAAGTTTTTGGCTTCTAAGACTTACTATGGCAAGGACTCCCCCAGGTCAGTTAAGCACTATGTGACAAATAACTTCCTTATTATTAGTTTAAGATGTCTTTCCTTTCAGTTTGATTGAATGTTCTAGAGGATAGACAGTAACACACAATTTTTCTTCCATTTACCATATATCATTCTGTTTACCTTTATCATATCTGCTCCCACTCATCTGCTATATAAATTAAATCTGATCTTTTCAGTCTCTGCCATAAGATTTTAATCACTGTAATCTCTAATGTCTTCTATCTTTATGCACAGTGCATGCTTTTATAATAAAAAGTGAGCAGTTACTTTCATTGAGTAATCTATGAGGATGCTCAGATCTTCTCTCAGAGTACCTACATTTCATTCAGAATCTGTTTATACCTCACATTACTCTGCCTCGTGTTGATTCTTTTGTATTTGCCAGTTATGAATTGTAGCAGTTTTCAGTTCTTCAAATCCAGGCCCTTGTTATCACACACAGTCACGTCATATAATTCTATTCCAAAGTTTAGTTAACTTTATTTTATGACCAATTATAGGGAATTCTTGGCTTGCACATTCCTCTCTACCTTGCTGTGTTACTGGGAGCTTCCAGCATCTGAGGATCTTTGGAGTACGTGGTACCAAGCACAGAGGGCACCAGCTGACTCTTCTGAAGAAACACACTGTAAGAAATTCAGGAAGGATAAAAGCCTTGCTCTTCTCTTTGGATACTTTCTAATAATTTCCTCATAAATTTATTCATAGCCAGTTTATACCCATTTGTGCTTGTGCCAGTATCCTCCATTAACCTAAAAAGTCCCTCAATAACTCTGTTGTTTATCCTCCAAAGTCTTTCTAGAGAAAAGCCACGTGGCTTTCAGCTTTTCTTTCAGTAGACTAAACAAGCTGAACTCTTTTGGAATCTTCTTGTGAGACAGACTTTCTATTTCTCTGCTCATCTTCGTAGTCCTCCTCTGCCTTGTTCGATCTTCCTGAACAGGAATGATCAGAACTGCACACAGTGTTTCAGAGAATTCTCTCCCAGTGGGTTAATGTGTTCTTATCTACATGCTACAGCTTCTTGACATTCAAGGTTACCATCCACTTCACCTGTCTTTTCCAAGGAAGGTTTCTTCTTGTCCCACATCTCCTGTGAGCTTAACCACAAATGGAATAATGTACGTCCTAATGCCAGCTACAGTCAGCAGATAGCCGGTTACACATATCATAAGTATGATATCTTCTAAGGCCATTCATGCAACATTCACTTTTGGAACTTTTTATACTTTGATTCATCACTGAAGACTAATCAGAGAGTATGTGGGGTTTTTTTTTCCCTTGAGCACAACGTTAATCATAGCTAGAGTGCAAACAGATAACTACATTGCTGAAGTAGAGGTTACTTTTTTCCCGTAATGGAATGAAGAGTTGCCCTTTTCATCATACTCATAAGCATCTAGTGAAGCTTATTTTGCATAACACTGATTGCAAAGGCTAGTGAGCAGAGAAACTTCTATGCTGATATAGCAGAGGGATATGAAGTCTCTGTTTTCTGCAAAGAACTAATTTTTTGCGTTGGGTTTTTTTGCGTCTCACAGCAGAGAAAAGGTGTACTTTGGCCAAAAGGTATTGGTGAGAATGGCAGAGAGAGCTCTTGCAAGTCGGAATGGTTACTTCTGTACTTACCATTTGTTAATTGTTTTCTGTCAGGAACTGAGTGAGCTATGTTATGGACATTTGCAGATAAAAATAGAAATTAGTGTTGTTTTTACATTTATCACATGCTGAGTGTACCTCACTTCGATCTGCTTATGAAATTTCTGTGGGCAGAAGCTGCTTTGGTCACTGTTGTGTCTAGTCTAGTGGCTATCTTTTTCGGTATGGTCTCCATTACTTGTTGATCAATTCCTTTTACGCATCTGTGTAGATTTAAATAAATAAGTGAAAATAAAAATTCTGTAGGCATTTCCATGATCACAAAAATTGATCAACATTTCAGAACATTTTCTTAGTGTTCAGCCTGGTTTTTAATGCAAATCTTTTATAACATAAACAAGATTGGCACTTAATTTATTAAATCTGAAGAAGTGCAGAGGAGATGCTGAATGGATATTTAGTATTTAATGCTCTGAATGCACCAGATTTACATCACATATGATTTAATATTTTTTTTAACCTTTTATTAGGTTCAGCATAAAACATGAGGGCTCTTGAGAAAAGTGAAACCAACATATTGGCAAAAGTGAACAACTTTCAAAAATGAAAATGCAGAACACTGCTTTGTACTGAACAACCTTAGTCATTATGAAACATTAGTAACTACTGCTGTTGGGGGGAAAAATGTAAAAAACGGAAAGAAAACAAACCCAAACCCAACAGATTTAAGCATTCAACTTTCCACATGCATCAAAGTCTTCCTTGAAAATACAGCTTGTTGGAACCTTTTCTTTCCAAGTTAATGAGGAGCTATGTTCATGCTTGTTCTTGGAGGTCATGGATTTCGTTCCCTACTGCAAAGCTCTTGTCTTGTCATTGCCCCTGCCCAAGAGCCGTATGTAATACTGATGCATTAGACTGATAGAAATGATCTGTCTCGGAGTGGAGAAAATAATTGCCCAAGTAAGGAATCAGATGCCAGGAGGAAAATAAGCAATCAAGTACACATCTGCATTTATTTGGGTTTTGCATATGCTACCTTTAATACAGCACCAAGTTTGATATTCTGAAATGCAGCAGTGTATCAACCAGACATGTCCTTGTAAATTAAATCTGCCCTGAATGAACATCAAAAGCAACAGATATCTTGTCTGGCTTTTATTTTTCGTTCTGAGTGAAATGAGCCATAACCCCAGGCACAGGATGCAGCAACACAGGCAATGCTAAGTTCATTCTTCTGCATTACCAATATCTGTATAAGGAAATAATGAGTTGGAAATCCTAGAAGCAAATTTGGAGGGTTAACGTTCTCTCCTCCAGGGTGACTCTCCCATAAGAACTTGCTAATAGCAGAAGACATTTTGTCAGGCAGGATAGATTAGGATGTGCACTGGGATGGAAGTATTCAAGTGCTATTTCATCTGTCTTTCTCTCTTGCTCCTCCTGTTTCAACTATGAGGAGCTTCCTATCTGAATGGATTGCAATGGCTATCTCTGTATTTCAGATAAGCTTAAGACTCATGTAAAATGTGCTGCTGCTAATTAGTCAAGATGTAATTAGTCCAAGGAAATTAATTGTACATAAATAATGTGGAATTTCAGCTTCATGGCTTAAGAGATAAATTCAGAGCCTTTTCAGAGTTGTCTGTCTTAAAAATAAAATAGCAGAAAAGGATTATTAAGGAAGCTCTTCAAAATTCCCATTACGCTACTAATGAAGATTTAACACATTGCCCAGAAGACATGGTTGATCTGCACTCTGTAAGGTCCTTCCACCACATCAGCATTTTTGTATCCCCAGACGCTCTTGTCAGAGAGGAAGCTAATAGTGACTTTGAAGAAGCAACTTATCTGCCTCCCAACTGAAAGTAAAGCCCTATAAGTACCATCCATGCACAGCAGTGGGTAGGTAATTAAGACTGTTCTCCTTCATTAACTGGACTTCAAGTGAGCCATCTCCTGGGTGCGTACCACAGGCTGCTCTGACCTACCTGGAGCTGTTAGAGTAATTAAAGTTCACTTCAGGATTGCATGTGTCAAGGACTGCACAGTAGAAAGGTGAAGTTTGACTTCATTTTCTATAAAGCTGCCTGATATTTTTACCGTTACTCAAGGATGCGGTTTTCAAGTAACAGCCAAAGGCCCAATTCTGGGAGTCGAGACTCTATAATTGTGATTGCAAAAGCACAGGAACATGTATTCTGTGCCCACAGGACAAACACCTAAGGAAACCTCTTCCATGTCCTCAAAAACACTATGAACTAATACTGCGCTTGGCTTGGATTTTGCTTTTTGCACCTTTTTTCTTGATAGTTTTGTTTTATTCCTTGATGAAAAGAGGGGGGCTTCCATTCTTTCACCAACCACCCAGTCCTACGTGAGTCAGACAGAAAGTAAAGTCTACAGGAAATGTCACTAGATGAGAGTGACGAAAAAAATGTCACATCATTTCAACAGCTACCTCACACAGTTGCAAAGGACAGCACAGGCAGAAGGCTGCAGGGTCGGACTCAGAGAAGTGGGTGCATCTATCTCATTCCTTCAGGACAATAGGTTCTGTGTTTTGTTGTATAAGTTTTGCTTAGGTTCCAAAATAGTTTGATTTGTTGGTTATGGCCTGCAATGGTTTCTGGATTTTGTTTAATATAAAACAATCTATAGCGGTATAGCATTTTCAGACCTGTAAAATATTCTCAATCTTCTGCATTTCTTATCATAACCTTCTACTATCCTATAGAAGACAAAGCCCAAAATAATTGTTTTGAAAATATCCCTCAGCTTTTCAATGAAGTGAAATAACTGGAGAAACTTGTTTAGAATTATTTATATTTTATTTTAAATCATGGTCTAGAACTATTATCTTCCCTAATCTGAGTTATTGTCAGATACTGGTGCCATTGAAAGAATCGTTTTATTCTCACCCCTCAAGTTAGACAGTGTTTTCTCCACCACAGCTATCACTGTAGTCAGCTAGAGTTTCTACAGAGCATAGATGTAAAAGGATCAAAATCTTGTAAGACATCTATAAAACAAGATTGTTTGGGGTATTTAAGACAAGTTCCCCTCTGTTCTGTGCACAGATATATGCTTGGCTTCAGTAAAAGCCAGAGGCAGTGCTTGTATCAGCCGAGAGCCAAAGGTATTAATGAACAATTTCTCCATGTTTTTCTTGCAGCATCACTGAAAGTTACAGGCTTCTCAGCTAACTATAGTTCTTATTTGCTCTTGGGTTTTTTTTGTTATGTTTTGTGTGTGTTTTGTTTCGTGGGTTTTTTACCTTGAGAAGATGGCATTTTGTAAGGAACAGCCAAGAAGAGTTGAATGAATCTCCAAATTATAACCCGGATTTTTCTGATAGTCTTATATCTCACCTCAGTGGCAGGGATGATTGCCAAGTTCCCCTGCCAAAAATAGCAATTAACAAATAAATTAATGTGTGAAGATACAAGTGGGAGTTCTTAACCAACTGATACACTCACTCTTCAAGTTTTTTGTTGTTTAGCACTCCTTTTCCATTCTGGTCTTTGAGGATGACCTATATTATCTTTACTGTCTCTATCTTTTTTGCCTTGCCTCTTCCTTCTCCCTATAAACAGTCCCCATGTTTTATGCTTTACAATATTTTTCCCACATATTTGGTTTTGAATTTGTCTTAAGCACTTGCCAAGTTTCAGAGATACTATCTCTGCTCCACCTTAATCCATTTTTTACCCGATTTTTTTGTAAGCAATTGCAGTATTATAAGGTGACACTTTTGGTAACAACCTAGTTCCACACAGTGGAAAATCACCTCACTGGCCAAAATTACACATGTTGATAGTCTGACATCAGATTCCTAAGTAGTGTGTGTCATATGACATAAAACAATACTGTTGGGATTCAGAGATTTGGAGAGGAATAAATGGCCAACCTAAGGTAGGTAGGAGTTGATTATAAAACCTTTATGAATGTATAGGAAGATAAACTAGTTATTTATAAGACTAAAAGGTGCTTAACTTTTTTATTCAGAATTCAAACACAGGTACCATGAATATATGGAAATATTTCATCGATAAAAGGAAACATAGCATATGAAAATATATTTAGTTACTACTGGGTAGCAGGATTTTCCCATGCTCTTACCAGGCCACACACTTGCTTTATGAGAATTACCTCTTTGCAGCTCTGAGGTGAGCCATGCCCCGGTGGCTCCAGAGCAGCAGATGGCCCCTCTCTTGCCTTGTCTGAGTAGTGCTTGTGCACAGCTGCAAATCTGTTTTCACATTCTTTCTTTTACAGTCAAGTAAGTTCTGCAGTGACAAGAAAGAGGGCAATTTTGGTTAAAAGCACATCTAGCTCAACAGAAAATCCGGCAAGTGGGGAGACAGGATATTATGCAATCGAGAGCAATCAGACAATGATTTTGATGGGTGATTACCATCAGATTGCAATGTTTCCACATGGATCCGCAGGGCTTGGTATGAGCCCAACTGCAATTTGACATTTGTATAAAATCATCAGTCCACATAAAAGAACAGCTTATGAATGACATGATTTTTGTAGTATGCTGAAGAAGGACTGGAGGGACCAGGTATTTTCAGTCACTGAATTCACTGGGTCTCCAGCTCAGCCAGAGCTGTCAGCCAAAATTATGCCACATTTTCCTTAAAGCAAGCATATCAGAATATGCTACTGGCTCCAGTCTCTAAAGCTAAGATTCATTAGTATATCAATTACTAACCTTGACCAAGGCAACCCCTTAACCAAAGAAAACTCAGGTCTCTGGGGTGAGATGGATTAAATAAATCTCTGTCTGCCCGCTATGTTTGAAAAGGGCTGGTACTTTCCTCCCAGCATGTTCTCTGCCTGCTCTTTTTTAATTGTCCCCTGAGTTGCAACAAATCCCACATCAGCCTCTTTTGGTCTTTAGCGAAGTCATCTTCCGCCTGTCATGTCTGAGATTGGGATATAGATCTGCTTTCTGACATGCCCTGATCCTTTCAGGATTCTCCTCAATTTCATTGAGGCTGCAGACAGATGCTTGCTGCTCCTGTCATCCTACCCTTCCTCTCCCTACATCCACCACGCTCATTTTCCGGGAAAATGAAATACTCCTCTCCCTCCAGAGTGCCTCAGTTAACACAGTGTGCAACTGATAGCATAAGGCACATAGGCAATACCATGTGCTAAACCACGACAACCAACGTGAAGCTCTCTCACACGTGTTCAAATAAAATAGCCTTAATATAAAGGTTTAATTGTGGATATGCGAGATCTCGTATTATACATTTAGGGCAGGAGAGGAAACCACAATTACAAAACAGATATTACTTTATAAAAATTGGACTATGAAAAAACTGTTGGTGTTGCAGCAAAAAGCAACTCAATATACAATCTTCCCCACCCCCCCAATAGTTTGTGGAACTCTAAAGAGAGAAATTATGAGAGGTGAAACTAATTTCCTATTCGTGCAACATCAGTAGGACTGAAACTGGATTACTACCATCACTTCTTTCTGATGCTTCTTTTTAAAAGAAAAGTTGAAAATTTGTGAAGCTCATAAACCACCAGCCCTGCAGATAATTGAAAAGTTGGGAGAAGCCATTCCAGTGTGACACTCAGGGTTGGGTTCAGCTCATCAAGTGGGGTGCCTGAAATTCAGGTGTCAACACATAGCTATGCCTCTATCAATCCTTTACAGTAGTCATCATTTAAGGCTTTTAAATGTAAAACATCCAAGCTTGTTTCAGATTGTTTGTATTTTTCTCCCTTCATACCAAGGCTGGATTTGAACCAAATGGCAAATTTAGGATAATTTGACATGGCTGCGGTTGTTAGCTCAAATGTAGTGCTTTGGTTTTGAAGAGGCGTTTGTTGAAGGGGTATCATTTTTATAAAAAAATAGAAAAACAAGAGAGAGACAGATTAGGTGGGGAGAGAAAAACATCATTCATATTTTAATTATGTATCTTTCTCCACATTAGGGTCCCAGATCCTCTGATCAGAAATGTATTTAACCCTCACATGGGGGATAACAGGGAAATTATTCAAATTTCTTTTGCTGTGAGAGAACAATATGATGGCAACATGGACAAAGCAGCCAATTCTAATTTTTGAACTTTTTTTTTGTTTTATTTTTTTTCTTTCTTAGTCTTTTGTGTGTGTGTGTGTATTTCTCACTTACATTTCATTCTATTAACTTTGATGTTGATCTTTGTGATTCCTGGGTGAGCTTTAGTCACTGGCAAAAGTGCCCAGAAGGATTTGAATTTCTTGTGTGCTTGTCACTTTTTATGATCCTTGCTTCTCCCTTTTTCAAAAATTCTTGGTTTATTCACAGATGTGGAAAAGAATGGAAAGGAAACCGTTGCCACATAAGTGCTAAGCCTCTTCAGCCTCCGAGTCTCCTTCGAAATGGTGGGTCTGTAAAAAGAAAGAAATATCTTTCAATTCATTCTTCGAGTGTTTCCTTTTACTTATTTCTGTCTGATTGCTCTGATTTTGCAGATATTTGGATTGGGTTGGGTATCGGTTTCTTGCTGATTAAAATTACAGCTGCTGCCTTGTATTTCCTTTCGAAGAAGAAAGTGCCAGAAACGTAAGTGAAACTTTTATTTTGTGTAAAGCAGACACAAATGTGGCACAAAGCAATGGCTAACTGCCCAGTCTCTTTGGTTTCAACTTTTAAATCACCCCACAGAGTTTGCCTTCATATGCAGCACTAAGCATAAAACCTAGCTTTGCAACAAAAGCTGACCTCAGTGGACCCCAGTCTGGAAACAATGAGTTACGGCTTGACTGCTTAGAATGTTTTGAATGCAACATTGTATGATGATTCCTAAATCATAAAATCCAGCATTTATCCTTAACAGCAGTAGCCCTGATTTTTTTACATGATAGTGTAATGTGAAAAAGAGAAGGTATTTATATTTTCTCAAAACCTCTGAGGCCAATTTAGTTTCTTACAGGCAGATTCAAAGCTATTCCTGAAGCTACTGTGTACCACATGCACCTGGGGTGACATTTTTGCCCTAACTATTTCAATATTTACACACATATGAGAACTTTCCCTGTGATAATTGGATGGAGCAAAAGCAGGGGGAGGTCTGTTTTAAAATATTAGGGGTTTTCATAAAAAAGATTTAAGAGTCTGGAAAAAATGCAAGCTATGAGACTGCAGAATTACACAACCTTTTTACAACTCATAGGGTTTGCCCCCCCTCCTTTAGTTACTACAAATTGACTTTCTGTTTTAATGGTTTATCAGTCACCTTAATCAGTGGTTCTTTAGATGTGTCTCACCAATGTCATCTGTTATCTGTTCTTTCTACCCATTTCCCCCACCACTTCGTCTCACACCCATTATCCAATGCTGCCATCTTGCACTAGGATCACCCCAGTACAAAGCTCTTGGCTTGCAGTAGAGGAACCTGTGGTGAATGAGTGCTCTAGACGGTGGTGTTTTTATTTTTCAAAACCTGTATTTCTTCCATCCAGTACTATGCTTGCTATTAGTACTGTGCAGATAGCAACTAAATAATCTTCTGACATGCTACAGCATGCAGTGCATTCTCAGTAAAGGAAAAAAAATCAGCAAAATTGGTGGTGGTTTATTTCAAAATTTATTTCAAGTGCTTTGAATAACAGTGCTAGTGGTACTAGAGATATCTCTCCATCCAATTATTAGACTTCAGAGTTTTTTAAGATATGCCTTAGACTGACAGTTCATTATTTCACAGATATATTTCCTAGCCCTTCTTGTCATCCCTCTGATAATCTCTGCTTTCTCTCTCCTCCTAAATTTAAGATAAAAAAATATCTTTGCTCTTTCTTATTTCCCTCTAACACTCGTATTTCTTCTCTGTCCATTTCGACTTATTCTGCTAGATCCTTCTCTGTCAGCAAGTACCTACCACTGTCCCTTCCTCCCTTTCAGCAGTTCGTGTTGTGCATTGCCTTGTCCATTTTCATGTTGTTAGATTTCCCTCACCCCTCATTTTCTTCTCCAGAATTCATCTTCAAAGCTGTCTCTTTTCCTTTAAACTTGCGCTTTGCTATAGACCTTGCTCTCTTTGGGGATGTTGTTATCTCCCAAACTATCCACTAAACTGTGCAGACTCCTGCCCTGACGTTATTGTTGTTGACGTGTCTCCTAACACTGCATGCTACCCCTCACAGGTAGAGCTGTCTATGGCCACAGAAGAAAAATGTTGAGACAGGAACATTTCGTGGTCGTGCTACTGTTAATTGAGTGTGTAGCTTCACCTACTTTCTTTATGTCTGCTTCCTCTTCTGTAAAGTGGAAATAATAGCATTTCCTTATCTTACTTCACAGGGGCTTTAACTTAATTCATTCACATTTATACAACCTGCTAAGGTACACATATGGAAAGGAACCTCAGAAGTGCAAGATTAGTTATAAGTTACTCTAAGAGCTGCTTGATTTTTTTTGTGATTTCAGTTAATATTTTGGCAAAAACAAATGTCTAATGCTTTTCTCAAAACATATTTGATGGTGTTTTAATCAAAAAATGATTGTTTTTTTTCTTATGCTACTTCTCCTGTGCTCTAAACACTCCTTTTTACCTTTTTCTTTCATAAATGGCTGCTTAAGTGTTACTGCGCTGCCACCCACTTCTCTTCTACCCATATATCTGTATTCAAGCAATATTTTTTCCTTTCTGTAATTATACATGCTAAAAAAAATAGAGTTTTTTCTTGTACATGAAAAGGTACTTTGTTGCAATATGATGCCAAACACTTAAGTGTCATATTATGTACGTAATAAAACAGGGATGAATGAGGATCTTCTTACTATGGCACTAAGAAAATATTACAGCCCTGACATGAAGAAAATCAGAGCTGTGGAACAGAGGGTTAGATAGTTTACACAGCAAAGCTCATTCTGCTCTTGATTGTTTTCACTGGAGCTGCCAACAGGGTAATTTATGATGATGGAAATTTTTGTGGATCCAAGTTTTGGCTATTAGGAACTGACTAAGATTGTCATATCATTTTGCCCATGGTACAGCATAACTATTTTTATTTTCATTGTTTTTAATCGCAGTTGACTTAACATGTAAGTTAAAATGCATTTTATAGGCATCTTATCAAGAAATAATCTAGCTAATAAATGGCAACTTGATTGAAATTGTGAAATTGTGAAAGCAATGAAATCTGAAACTTTGAATTTGAGAAGATAAGCTCATCCAGGCAGTTTGTCTCTCCCTCTTCTACTACCTAGTGCCTAGCATGATTTGGTATACAAAAATCACAGCTGGAAACTTAGTAGTAAATTAAGGCAAGTTATTCTTTAATTGCTTAATAAGTAATCAGAAGTGACTAGTCAAAATGCAGCCAATGTTATCATACTGAAGTTTGGATCTTTAAGATAAGACTTTAGAATAAGAAGTGACTTGTGTATGCATAAGTTGTAAAATGTACAATGTGACAGCACCACACAGAGGCATGAGATTTTACTCCTGATCTTTTTTTAAGGGGATTTGATGAACTGGAGGATTTTAACTGTGCACATGAATGATACTTTCCTACAATTCATTTTCACTTCAAAGGCTTGTGTCCATTTTTAGCTTTCCTGGGTCATGTTGTTTTCTTAAAGTCATGAGGCAATAGAAGCACTCTAGAAGTGTCTGCTTGGCTATTCTTTCACAGGGAAGCTTTCACAC
>VYZM01014480.1:159068-190502 GCA_013398915.1 Dromas ardeola | reverse complement strand
GAGACTTGTCTCCTTTTCTTCTGGAAAAAAAAAAAAAACAAAAACAAACAAACAAACAAAAAACAACAACAAACAAAGCAAACGCCCAACAACAAAAAAGCACCACCACCAACAAAAACACAAAATGCATGGTTCAGCACCCAAGTTGCCTTTGCACTCTCACTTAACTTTAATAAAATAGTTTATAAAACTTCTGAATACCTTAAATGTGCATTACTATTCCCATCACTGTAAAATTCACCTTGACATTAAACAGTTGGTCACACATTTCCCTAATACCATTTGTTGATCATAATTCAGAGACTGCTAGAGTAACAAAGAAGTTTGTGAATAAAATATATATCTAAAAGTGAATATATCGCAACAGAAGATTTCAAGGAAAGATTTAATTATCAAATTACAGTGGTAGCTAAAATTTATGTTTTACATTTAACAAAAGAAATATGATTGACTTAAAATGCAGCTATCTCTGCTATTTGATTTATCATTGAAAATAATATAGACAAAGGACTTTGGAGCTAAAAGGAGAAAAAAAAAATGTTTAAAACATCCTTCCTGCCCTCATTTTTGTGCTAGCCTTATTAGCACTGAAAGGACTAGGCTTGGTTTGAAACACAAAACAAAATTTCCTTGTCCTTTCCACAGTCAGTAATATAAGGTTCCACTGAAGCTTTGAATAGGATTAACTATGACATGCCATTTACTTTCTATAAAAGGTTCCTTACACCTGATTTTAGAGACATTAGATCAAATTAATTCACTTACAGGTTGGGGTTTGTGAGAGTTCCAAGTTGGAAACATTCCCATCACAATCATGTCCAATTTATCAGGACATTTTTATTTCAGTTAAAATAGATTCCTGACAGGCTCCATTTAATAGCAAGTTGGAAAACAGAAGCACAGTGTCAGGAGAGACATTTTCGTAGAAGGCAGCCCCAGGCACTGTGTTTGAAGTCCAGTGCTGTACCAGATTTTCCTCTATTCTCTTCAAGATCAGGAAAATACATGTTTTCACTAATTCTTCCTTTAAAAGGGGAAACAAGTTATGAGTTTTCTCCGAATCTGATAAGCCTTAAATCTGAATGGTGTATTGCTAGTCAAAAGATACGGTAAAACACGACAACAGCTCTTTGCTGAACAGCTCCAGCTGAATACCCACAAGCTACGCCCTTGCGAGTGTCTCTAAGTTTCATAAAGAAAGAACAATTCTCCCCAGACCTTTCTGAACACCAAAACCAAGTGGGCCTAGTGCTGCCACACACTTGCCTGTAATATTGCCTCGTGATTTTGGATCCATAGAGTGTGTTACTCAGACAGCCACATGGAAGGGTGTTTTTGGAATATTATTTACAGCTCGCTAAAAATATTCTGAACCAGTTTTCTTTCTTTTTATAGTCTCCTGGCTATGCCACCTCACCCACTGTTCAAATCAGTGTTTCTCCATGGCAAGAGGTATGTAATAACGCATTTCTCTTCTAAAGTAGGATATACGTTGGGCTATTCATTTGCAGAGGAAAGGGAAAAAAGTCACTTAAAGTCAATGGCATATTGCTACTCATAATGTTAACACCTCTGGAAATCTAAGAAAGATGACCAGGTTTGGATTGGCTGTCAAGGACTTCGTAATAACAATTTTATTAATGTTGCATACCGTAGCTACTTGTTACACCATACAGTAAGTAGTTCAACACATTCTAGTAAAGCAGATGCTGAAGAAAATGTTTAGGACTACAGAAGCCCTTGCCTGAAGTGTTCCTATTTTCTCTTTTCTCATACATTCTTTATTCAAGAAAATTAGAACAGGTCATCTAAATTACAATGCCATGTACCACAATTAGTGACTCACTACAATTACACTTCTGTGCACAGATTCTCCCAAAATCATGCTATATGTGTGTTAGAGCAAGAGCTCTGGAAACAAGTAAAAAAAAGGTGGGAATGGATGGAGAAGAATGTTAAATGGCTTGATCAGGTGTATGTGGTGGAAAATAGTTTTGGTGGAGCTATGCTAATTTTTATCAGCTGAAAATCTGGTCTAAAAGGTTTAGAGATTTTATAGTTTTCTTTTACCTTAACATCACATGTTATTTCTGTAATGAATTTACAGCCATTCACATGTCCATTCTAACAAATGAATTGAATGACTTGGTTTGCAAATTTCATTCTTTTAGTATCCGTTTAATGAAGATGTGAATGCTACTTCTTTTCCAAATCCTCTCTATGGTGAAGTATGCGAAGACATGGAGAAATTATGCAGTTCGTTGCAAACAGACATAAAACAGGATCAATATTAATTGTAACTCTTTGCCTGAAGATTTGTTCTAAAATATGAAAGTATGTCATGATACTGTAGCATTTGCAATATGAATGAATAACTCTTCACAGAATAACTCTTTTATTAAAATAATTGTATTCAGAAAATAACTTTATATTAAAAATGGAATTCATACATAAGTAAAACATATATATAGAATATATATAGTCTTCTAGTCTTCTGTCATTTCTATTGGTACACAAAGACACTGGTAACTATACCTATGAGTACATTTTACATTTGTACAGTCCAAATTCCAGTATGTTAATAAAATATTTAATCAAATCCAGATTCTTGTGGCTTGGGAAACATAATTTTATGTCTATTATTTGAGAAATGATGACTTAAATATTTCTGTATTTTTGCATTAGAGAGGGATTTTAAATGGTTATTTTAGTGTTCCAAGGGGCAGAAGCAATAAAAAAATCTGTATAATTAGAAACATATAGAGCTAAATCAAAGACGGTCATGAATCATAGAGTTGCATATCAGCCCAGCATGTGATTCATCAATGTGACATAGCGGTATGTACACTTACTTTTAAAAAATATGTTTATTATTAATCTTGATAACCATATCTGACCAAATTCCCTTCTGGTCAGCTCTACAGTGCTTACCACAGCGCTACTGATATATTTAGCTTAGTGGTTTACAGAGGGTGGAAACTAGCATGTTCAGGAAACCGTATTTCTGCTAAATAGGTTGACCTCCCACACAGCTGAAACTTATGTCGTCCCATGCCTGTATGACAAAGATATTGAGGGGGAATTCTGGATTGCCTCCTGATTTTGAGTGTCATCCTCTGTGATACCAGGCATAGCTTGTAATAGTGTTTACACTTTAAATAACCTGACAATATGTCATCTTCCATAATAGCCACTTGAATGATATGGTGCTCATTTTTGGCTTGAAGGTTTAAGTGTTTCTGCTGCACTTGTGTTTTTCTCCCTTACTGTATTTCTACAGCCTACTTAATTTTAAATCCATTGGCAAGTTTCTTGTTCAAATTTAATAAACAAATAAATTTAATAAAAACAGACATCTGGATATGTTCTGGTTTGACCACAACAGGATAGTACACAGTATCTCTGTTAATACCTTCATTCAGGGAAAACCGAAATCCTTGGCATTTATTAGGCTTTTGAGACTCCAAACAGAAAAGCGCATTGAAGCCTGGCTTCATTCCGTCATGCATGGGACAGCTTGTTTTGGGTTTTGGTTTGGTTTGATTTGGTTTTCTTTCACTTTTTCTTAATAGCATAACAGTAGTCCATAGCTCTCTGCCTGGGGCCTACACAAGTACTTTTTGATTTAGATTTTCTTGTCTGACTGGCATAGGATCATAGAATTGCCTAGGTTGGAAGGGACCTTTCAGGTGATGTTGTTTCATGGGTAGCAGAAGTAACAAGGCATGATTCCCATAGACGTTTGCCCATCATTCTCTTCATACCTTTCCAGCAATATGCTCATAAATGCCTCTCTGTTGCATTGTAAACCTCCTGTTTCTCTTCCCTCTCTCTTCTGTAATCCCCTGTAGTATCCTCAGTTCTTCCCCAAGCTCCATAGTCCACCCAAAAACTTTGACTCTTGAAGCTTGTTTCCCCGACCTGTCCTAACTGTGAACTGAAAAAGAGAATCATCAGTTGTTGCCTGTTCCAGAGCTACATGTGCTGATCAGAAGCTGTACGTTTGGCCGGTTGGCAGCACAGGTAACAAACTCACACTGCAATTTCTCCTCCTCTGTGCCCTAAATTTGTACAGCTGTCTCCTGCCCCACAGCTACTTTAATGAAGCTGCTCGAAGCTTCATGTCTTTCGTACACACACCTGCCTTAATGCCAAGTCTAGTTGGAAGTTACAAAATGTCATTCATGGAGGTTTTAAATAAGGAGCTATGACAAGAAAACATGCTGTTTTCTTTCTGAAACAAGACTAGTAAGACAGAAACATAGAATTTGCTTAATATACTTGTACTTGTTGAGACATAGAGAATACACTTGATCCAGCAAAGTGCCAAGTGCCTCCAGCTCCTGAACTCTGGGATTTTGATAAATCTGTGTGAGAAGATTGATCTCTACATTATAAACAGGCATGGAACATTCCTACAAGGTCAAGCCCATGTAGTCAAATTCTCGTTTGTTCTGCAAGAGAGGGGCACTGCTTTCAGAATTTCATTTAACACTAAAATGCTGGTTGCGCTATAGTCCTTAAATCTCCAAGCATTGTATCATACCAAGTATATCCATAAAAATTACAATAAGGAAAAGGATAAAATTAGAATGGTAGAATTTTATCATGTTATCCCTTATAAAACAAAATATATTTATTTTACTATTAATGGTACTCATTTTAGTGTCTTAAATAGAAGCATATGATTACAAAGAATTATTGTAACAGAACTCAAAGAATATCGTATTTCTCACCACTAGCTTTTTCCTGAAAGAACTGTGACTATTCTGGGTTATATCTGAAGCAAGATAAGTCTTTTACCAAAATAATTTTCCATTTTTATATTCATATAATATTTTTTAAAAAGTGCTAAAATTCAGACTTTTCATCTTCCTGAACTTCAGATATTTTTTACTATTCTTAATTCACCAAGAACAAAAGATTTGCTTATATTCACTGTACGGTGATTGCTTAACAGCTGACTAACAATAGCCCCAGACTGAAATGTTTAAAAATTACAGGGTTTATTTCATTTTTTGAAACTTTTCAGTACTTTGGATAGAAGAAACAGCCTTCATAGTTTTAGTCATTCTTGCCACAATTTCAATTTCCAAATCTAAAGAATATGCCAGGAAAAAAAAATATTGTTAAATCTTTCTACATAGGTTTCTTACTTCTCCCAATTAATGATAACCCTTGACTAAATACCCTCTGTAAACTCATGCTGTTATTGTCATAAATTCTAAGCAGTAAAAATGAATTGTTTCCAAGTGGCCTGTTTTCTGGGAATAAATTAGAAGATGGATACTCTATACAGATGATGAATGCTGTACTTAGTCTAGTTTAAACGTGTTTGTACATTAATTATCCAAGATAACAGCAGAAATAAATTACATGACAGAACTTTTAACAAAATCTAATACCACCTGCAGTGTGGTCAATATGCTCATCTCAGAGTTGTTTCAGCTCCCTAAATATCACCATTATAAAGAAGGCAAGTAAGCAAGCAAGTCTCTTGCCTTTGGCTAATCTGCATTTGAAAAAAACAATAGTTACAATACATATCAACAACCATGTTTCACACACAGATAGCCAGATTCTTATCTTAGAAAGGGTCGTTGTATTTGCAGCTTGTTCCAATACTTGCCTCAACATCTGTCATTGGCCGCTACTCTGCAGTTTTGGAAGAGTCAAAGAATGGGAGAAGGATCTTATCTTCTGTTCAAAATACTTTTTAAGTACAATATGTGCCTGGTAAAATTAGGGAGAAGTTTTTCTGGGAGTTATTGAAAAACACTTGAGAGAAAACGCAGTCATTGGTTATAGCCAGCACAGGTTCATGAGGGGAAAGTCCTGCTCAACCAACTTAATTTCCTTTTATGACAAGGTCACTTATCTAATTGACCAAGGGAATCTAGTAGATGTGGTAGTTATTTCAGCAAAGATTTTGATACGGTCTCTCACAGTATCCTTCTGGATAAAATGTCCAGCACACAGCTAGACAACTCCATAATATGTTGTGTTAGCAATTAGCTGATGGGCCAGGCTCAAAGAGTTTTAGTAAACAGGGTTACATCAGGCTGGCAGCCAGCCACCAGTGGCCACTCTTTGGGCTCATTGGTTGCACTGTTGCAGCTGTTCCGGTGCTTTGTACCACTGCCCCATTTCTCCATATATTCCTACATCTGCTAGCCATTATTTTTGAGATCCTCATGGATGTAGTCCAGGTGCTTGCTGATCTTCTCTCATCCATGTCCTGTTTCCCCAGCAATGGTCTGATCAGCATGAAGACAGTAAAATTGATCAATCGCATGATCTAATTTTGAAGTTATCCTGGCTTTGAGCTGGGGGATGGATTAGATGACATCCAGAAGTCCTTTCTGACCTAAATGTTCTTGTAATTCTATGATTCCATGGTGATGGTGGCACCCAGTTCCTCCTTGACAAGAGTGTCCTCATTCAGCTCTGTCTCCAGTTTGTGCCACGTAGGCATGTGTTTGCTGAGATCATTCTGACGCCAAGGGTATCCTCAGGTCCCCCTTATAGTTTCTTTGTCATTTGCTCCGTTATGGAAGAGGTCTCAGGCACAGCTTTTGACTTTTTTCATGATCCGTTTCTGTATCTGACACAGCTGGAGATAGGCTCTCGGGTTAGTTAGAGCTTTAGAGCTTGAATGTGATCTGCTACATCTTAACTGGACCTGCTGCTATATATGAACACCAGAGCCACCTAAAAAATGCCCAGTCTTAGTACCCATCAAGTTGAAAGATAACAAGGGTTCAATTAATCTTGTCCTCAGGTTGATGCCTACCCTAGAGTGCAGTAAATGGAATTCTAGCAGCTCTTAATTCTTTCTGTTGACTGTATAGACAGGCTAGACATGATGTCTGCAATGGAGATGACTAGATTTAATAATATGAATCCAATTCAAACTGTCTTACTTGATTAACTCAAATTTCATTAATGTATGTCTATATTATGGAGATTCTTACTGAATATTCCTCCTTACAGATGTACATACAAATGCTCTCTTACACACAGACATTTTCCAGACCTCTCTCTGTTTGTATAAATGAGACAAAAAAAGCTTAGTGTGTACATATAACATGCAGTGATGCATCTGTCAAAACCTGGCATCTGTCTTTCATTTTCAGTTTGTGTGGGGGAAGAGAGGGAGAAGGAGGGGGGGAGAATTCATATATAAGTTAACAAAAATGGAAGTTCATAAACCGTTATGCAGAAAAATCCATTGAGGGCTGTATTGCTCCATGTAGATTACAGTATGTGATAATTAAACCCATGCAATAGGATTCTTCTCTACTGAGTACCTACAAACAGTGATTTATTTTCCAAAGTACGAGTCAGTTACTAAGAATTGTGAATAGGAAATTGTTCTCCACTGTATGGGGGTGAAGAAGTACAAAATGCAGCAAAGGAAGGAAAGACAGTACTAAGAACATGTGCAATAACGTCATTCCAACACTGTTACCACTTCATTGCCTGTACCTCTTATACTCTAGCCCCTGTAGACTAGAAGGATGGCTATACACGGCGATACATGGTCCTGCAGCAGCCAATGACAGATCTTCAAAAATGCCAAGCAAGTTAATATTCATATTTGGATTTTAATTCACTCTCTGCAGATATAATACTTTTTAGGGACATATTCCATGCTCAAAAGTGTGCTTTTCTACAGGATATTAAATACATGACAACTAAGATATGGTAAAATATTGTGTATATTAGTCTTGGTGGGTTTGCATTTCACTTTTATGAGGTTGCTTAAGGTGAATCTTAAAGGTGGGGGGAACGGAATAGATCAAAACATAACCTTAGTCACACCAGGAACATACAACATATTTACTGGTCTATTATAAACCCACACTATTTTTGCCCTCATCTTAATATGGCCAAAGCACAACATAGTGTTCAGCCTAGAAGAGCATCCAAGAACATAACGCTTGACATGAGTCTTCAAGTGGTGAGAAGAGGGTTGTAGTAGAGTAGAGTAGCTTGTGATGTGACGATGAGTTTCTTGCAGTCCTCTGGCCCTCCATGGATCACAAGCTAAAATATATGTCTCAACATTGGTTCCAACTACTAGAAAGAATTTTCCATTCAGACAGTTCAATGAATTTTTAAATTTATATCTCTCCTTTTGACCATTTCTTTATAAAACCAGTTCATTTGTCCTTTTATTTATGAACAATGTCAAATTATTATGCTTTGGATAAAAGCTGATGAAGTTCAGGGAAATGTTTAGGCGACAGGATGAAGCCAGAAAAAGCAATCAGCTACAGGGGAGAGTGAGTATTCTACTTTGCCAATGAAAATGTGAGTTTCAGGTAAGTCAGCAAGGCATGCTCAACTGGGTTAAATGGGTTTAACAGGGAGAAATGAGCACAAATTATTCATGGGAATTCTTTAATCTTCTGTGTAATTATGTGATCATTCCCAGAACAAAGACTTTGATTGATCATAACGGCAGGAAAAAGTCAGTTCGCACTCAGCACAATGATTAGCATA
Source organism: Dromas ardeola (assembly GCA_013398915.1). Taxonomy (NCBI): domain Eukaryota; kingdom Metazoa; phylum Chordata; class Aves; order Charadriiformes; family Dromadidae; genus Dromas; species Dromas ardeola. The sequence goes on along the minus strand of VYZM01014480.1, from coordinate 181,994 downwards.
CAGCTATGGAGAACACAAAAAGAAATGTTATAATCTAGTGCTTTAATATTTTCTGCATATTTTGAAAGTTTGGGGTGCTAAGTCTAAATAATTTAAAGATAATTATAAATAATCTCTTTTTTCTCAAAAGAAAGCTCTTTTGATTTTGTTCTTCATTTTAGTCTTTAATTTAGAGTCCTACTTCTTCAAGTCACTCATTTTTCCTTTTTTTTAACCACTTAATGCAGGTCATAAAACAGTAAAATTCTGTGCTTTTATGAAGTATTTTAAGTATTTTACGATATGTATGGTATGTAAATTTGTAAAGCTTTAGTCAACTTTATTACAGTTTTGATATCTAAGGCTTAGCGTAAAATTGACTGAATACTAACAGTTATGTTAGAAACATAGTATGTCAAAAGCATTGATATTAGTAATCTATTTGATATTCACATGGACATGTTAGCCAGAAGTGGACATTAAAAAGCACTACACTTCAATTGGTCTCCAATGCAACTGTGTATTCCAGCTACCTTAGTAGTTAAAGTATTCAACATGATTCATGTAAAGTGTTCTCAGGGAATTAATAACAATTTGCTTCTTTTTGTAAAAAGGGACTATATTCATTGTAACAACATGATTAATCATGTAATAAATTAACTCAAGGAAGTAAGTAGGACTCCCAGGGTTATGCGCTGCCCTGAGCTCATATGCAAAATTGCTACTGACACAAAGCAAATCAAAAGGATAAAGGAATATACTCCTAGGAATATACTCCTATATATATATACTCCTATACTGATCTAGAATATCTGGAAGATAGAAAGGATTAAATTATTCTGTGTTTCTGTTTAGCTGTCTTGGTCTGCAGGCAGTTTCTCTGGACACCCTTGAGAAAATTCAGTGGCCAAAGGATGCTCAGGTTGAAAAGTTCCGATAACTCATAATAACTTCCTTTGCATGTGTTAATCAATCAACTTTTAAAGGAGTGTTGTTGCTACATTTTAGCAATACTTCAACTGCTATTTTAAACCACTCTAAAATCTGCCTATTTTACTAGCTTTATGAACCTTTTCTTGAAGATCAGCTTCTCACAGGTGACAGTTTTGAAAGGCAGCATTGATACATTTGGATTTACTCCCATTTTATTTTCCTGTTTGTATGTCTTTGTATTTCACTTTAACTTTTCTACCAAAAAATAGATAAATGGGAAACCCTATTCAGTTTAGCTTTGACAAAACTGTCTTGGAATACGTATGGAGTAGAATGGTGAGAGGCAAGGGAGACAATTAATCTGAGTAAATATTCAGCATACTAACGTATCTAGGGATCAAGTTTTTTATTTTCACATTTGTATCCTGTTTGTGGCCCATTTCCTACTTACAGACAAAAATCAAAGAAAAAAACATGCTCCTAATTTAAGTTTAGAGCAAATTATCCTAAGAAAATTCTTAAGGCATTGAACTGGAAGAGAAAAAAAAAAAACAACTAACAGTTCAGACCATTTTTTTTTTGTAGTAGTAGTAGTGGTGGGAATCTTGAAAAAATCTCCAGTAGAAAGTTGCTGCATAAAACGTTGCCTATAAATAGGGTCATGTGGGCTCACTTCTTATATTTAGCTTGTCATCCTCCTATAAACAGCAGCTAAACTTGCTCACCATCTCATGCATTCCTTCAAATGTCTCTGAAAATTAAACTAAAACATAAGTGGTATCCAGTGCACACCACACACAGATCTCAGACTGATGTACAACTTTTTATCTCAAACTGAAAAGATAATTTCCAAATATGATTATTAAAATAGAGTCTTGCAAGAGAAAATATAAAATCTCTCACTGAAGAGGTCACATGGACAGCTTTGATTTCTTTTACCATGGTACTGATTAATCAAGTTGCACATATCTGTTGTTTTAAATTAAGTTAAGCTTGCATTATATTCTGACATAAATTAATCGCATGTCTATATACATACATACGCTAACTGCTGTGAGGAAAGACAAGCAAGGCACGTACACCTCTGGACCTCTGCACCTTCTCAGAACTGTCTATGCTTTTGGCTGAACTTGCCTTATCCTGTGCCAACGTGCTGTTTATTTCAACTTTCAATCTTTCAATCTTTTTCAGCCTTTCAATCTTCATGTGTCCCTTTATATCCTCTTCTTTCCTATGCTATTTCACTGATCATTCAACCCTTCACTTATTGTGTCTCCTACATGAAAGGGAAATGGATTTTTGAATAAATATGCCATTTGTTTCAACCATGCTAGTTAGGTTATACTTATCTTTTATACTGCCTCTAATGTATGTATTGGATTGCAAATTCCTCAAGGCTCTCTTGGTCCTCAGGCACTACTGCCTTTATTATCTTGAATAATGTCATCTGATTTTCAAGAGTTTCAATTGTCTATAAATCTTACTGAAGCCAATGGGAACTGCAGACCCAGGATCTCAAGAAATTCCAGACACAATAAGAAACTCTTATTTAACAGCCAAAATTTGGATTGAAAGTCCTAGCTTCAGGCACCTTGTTTCAATGTTTTAAATAATCACATATTTTGCTTCATCCCTGTCCCATTGCCATTTCTCACAGAAGAGACTTGCATCATTAGATCAAAACACTTTCAGACAGTTCAAAAGCATATTGTAGGAACTGTACCTAAAACATACCATCTCAGACATTTGAAGTATTGTTCTTCTCCATTACCCTATACTGTCTTGTGACACCATGAGTGCAATGAGTGTTGTGTGCTGCCTGATGGGGACAGATTGTTTGGGGTTTGGCTTTAATCTTTTAAAATGGCCTAATCTATGTGAAAGTATGCCCAAAGGGCCAGCAGTGCTCCAGAGAACTGCAATACTATACTACATAAAAATTTGTTTAATGAGTGTTTTAACTAGTAAATTCAAACTCCTCACAAAACATTTGAGAAAAGATAATAAATAGTCCACTTACTTAGGAGAAATTCTTTTTCATCTAACCTTTTTTCTCTACTTGGCGTCAAGTTTCATGACACATTCTGACCTTAGCATTATGTGAATAGTGAGTCCGTATTGGTATGTCTATTTTATGTTATGAAATTATTAACTACTACAGAACTGCAGTGCACCACAAAAGTACATCACACCGCTTTTCCATTTACATTATGTTAAAATAGTAAATAAGTTATGTGGGACCAAGAACAGACTTACAGGAGGAGCCTGTATATCAGAAGAAGATATTTTGTCCTTCTCTGGCACCCACGTGACACATTTAATACACTGCCAGCACTGTAAATCACACAGACAGCCTTTTCTATTTAACAAAGAAGTATTGCTATTCTAGTAAAGCTGTACTTCTTTTGGTGATAGCAGTTGCTACTTTATGCAGCAGTCAACAGAACTCTGTATCAAAATAGATCATTGTGTAAGCAGAAAGAAAATGTGCAAGTTTTCAATTGCAAAACCACTTCAGCTGCAGTACAGACACAACAATACTTGCTTTCAATAACTAAGGGAAAAAAACAGATTAATAGACATACCAGTCAAATTGATGTAACTTCCAATCCAATAGAACAATGGCAAACTGCCCAAAGGAAATGCCCAAAATATTTGATCTGAGCTGTGGTGAAGGACAGTGTATTGCACATTGGGAACTTTTAACCTTAATAATCAAGTTTAAATTTAAAAAGGAGAAAAAAACCAAAACATTCCTGCTAAAGACATCTTGTCCAGTAGCAAAATTTAGGCAGTGATGCTTTAAAGGATATATTCTCTCTGTATATGTTTAACAGCTCCCTGTGAAATTCTTTCCTTTAGCAATGTTCTCAGAATCTAAATAGTAAAGGAGCTGATTTTAATTTTGATACATGCATAATATATAACTACCTTCTGTTCTTGTTTATATTTATACGTTTTATGTATTATGCATAAATATTTTAAAAAATATGTATTTTCCATTATATTTAGGGAGGTGTGTTAAATGTAATTTTAAGGGGTGGCCTAATGAAAAAAATATTCATTTTGACTAATATTTCTTTAAAGTTATTTTCTGTTAATCATAACATTTTCTATATCAATTTTGAATGGAAAATAATGCTACATATTGTTGCTATTAAAGACTAATGGCAGCCCTTAAAAACCAACAGAAATAGGTCCTGAAGTTATGTGCAATGTGTAATTACATGATCATTGATCCAGTTTGTAGTGTACTTCTGCATAACTTATTTGGGGTCGATTAAAAAAAGAATAGGTATAGTAGTTCTGAAACTAAAAGGAAGATGCCAATGAATCATTTTATCAAGCCTTCCCTCAATACCATTCCACAGAGAACATAGCTCATGCTTCATTTTAAACAGGTCAGTAATCCCCGAGCAGTCCCATCAAACTCAAGGTTATACAAGTGGTTTAAGACAAGCACGGCCATAGCTTTTTGTGTGATTAGGATCATCATAAGTTGTCAAAACCACTATTTAGAAAATACATCATACCCTACTTGATGATTACATGATATTGATGATCATGGATACTCTTAGGTGGGACTAATTTTGTGTCACAAGGTGTTATGCAATGAGAGTGCCAAAATATTAATATACGTTCTCAGAAACACAAAATTCTGAATGGTTCTTATATGAAATAACCTTTTCCTAAGTAGTAATAGATAAATATTGGGTGGTCTAACTAAATCCCCTAAAAGTTGGAGTGCCATCAGCTTCTCTTTAATATCCATAAAATGGTGAGAAGAACAAGTGTTACTTATGAAACAAGAGATGTAACTACAGTAAATGACATTATTCAGACTAGTTCTGTTCAAGAGGAAAACTGAGTGAAGTTTTTAAGCACACATTTAACTTTTAAGCATCTGCTGAAAGTACTTGCTTAAGCTTCACTGGAATACATCCTTAAATTTCATTGCTGTGAATTACTTCTTAACTACCTTAAGCACTAAAGGTCTGAGCAGTTAAAGCAGAAGATCTGAAATGTTTCAAGGCTGAGTAGTTTTTTCCTTTTCAATAATAGTTACCTTCACCTTCATACATCCCACACACTTAAACTTGCCCACTTCGGCCAGCAGCCCCCTATCACTTGATGTGCACTGCACTACCTGCGTTGCTGTGTCCTAGCATGCCCCGTGAAAACTAAAAGCACAAATGCTGCTCTCCAGCTTCACTAAAGGACTCCTCTTGCACCCTCACTGGTCTCAGAAACCCCCTTCCACCTCTTTTCCTTTCCCGTAATGATTCCTTGCCCTTGTGCACAAGGATTTCTTCACTCCACACAGGCCTAGAGCTGCATCCATTGAAACCTTGAGCCTCTGCTCCCGCAGGAGGAAAGTGCAGGGTGCCTACGCAGGGCTGCTGCTCAGCCCAAGCCCAGCGTGGAGATGGAAACGAGAGCAGGTCCCAAACAGCTGCAGCCACTAGATGATCCATGGTTGTCTCCCACCCCACTCACTAAAAGCAAATGTGATACCGTTTAACTAGCAAAGAAGAGAAATGTACAGCTACCAAAGAAGCTAAATCTTCGTGTTTTGAAAACAATATTACATTTGTGCTAAGCCTTTTTGGTTTTAGAGATGGAAATCAGAATTAATAGTTTCTGGGCCTGACCATACAGATGTCTTCCCTGAATAACATACTTTAATCCCTGCACTCTGCTACAAGCTCTCAGCCAGGGAGTTTGGTGAAAAAAATGAGATATTCTGTGTTAACTTTTAAACATGTCGTAACCGTTTAAAGTACTTTCATGCCCCCTGTCACCATTATATCCAAAAGCTTCTTCATCCTTATTAAATGGTCCATCTCTAATAAAACTTCCTGGTAGGCAGCCAGTAGATGAGTTTCAGTTTAAATATGTGACCTGATGCAGAGTCCAAGGTCTGGATGTGCCTCCCCCCTCCATCTGCAAGGATTTAGGTGTATGCAGTGCAACATATGGATTCAGATTACTTTATTCAAGCAAGCAAAGCCAAATATGCTGCCTGAGACCTGTGACAATTTTAGTCTCCTGCTTAATTCACAAAGTCTCCCTGCACCAGTCTGGTGATGACAGCACGCTGAACATCTCCTCATATGAGGGTCAAACACGCGGTAACACGTATGTTCACAAATATGGGCAGGACAATTACCTGGTGGTTAGTGCACTTATCTCAGAATAGTGAGATTCCTAGACTATGTTATTTCATAGAATCATAGAATGTGTTGGATTGGAAGGGACCTTTAAAGGTCACCTAGTCCAACCCCCCTGCAGTAAGCAGGGACATCTTCAACTAGATCAGGTTGCTCAGAGCCTCACCAAGCCTGGCCTTGAATGTCTCCGGGGTTGGGGCCTCCACCACCTCTCTGGGCAACCTGTTCCAGTGCCTCACCACCCTCATTGTAAAGAACTTCTTCCTAATGTCTAATCCACCTGGTAAAAAGCAGTGAGAAGGAAAATAAAATAACTGTCAAACCCATATCTACATTTTTTCAGAAAAGTACATAGTCAGGAGCAAGCTAAAGACACTCTCCGCAAATTCTCTTGCAAACACATATTTTTAGAGTGAATCCAGGATTCATTGCCAGAGAAACAGATCCTTCCATAGTGGTCTTTATTTCTGGTTCCTATGCTTCATATATTTTCCTTACTGATTCCTTGAAAGAAAATGAATGTCTTCTCAGGAGCCAGGACCAGACTCTAAAACCCAGCCCTCATCACAGATTTGAAGGGAATGAGCTTCTTATTCAAAATCAGCTCTAGGAAGGGGCTTTTATGCTATGAACCCCAATTTTATCATTTGGGTTTGCGGGTAAGTATGTGGCCAAGTGTTGGAGAGCTCTGAGAAAGGAGGTGCCCCTTTCTCCTCAGGATCTCTCAGCAGCTGGCTTGATTGCATCTCCTGAGTGTGCTGCCTGGTGGGAAGCATCTTACACTGCACCTAGCTTACTTTGTTTGCTTTATAGGGAAATTTGGTTGGTGACTTCCCCCACACCTTCCCCAGAATGGTGCCTCACTCACTGCACACCCAGTGGGACACTGCTCATGAGTCTGCACCACAGGGGTTTGCCCAGGCCCACAGAAGAAACACTCTGGGGTCAAGAAGTTGAACCAGGGCGCTCCATCTTTCAGGCTAGTGGTTGACAAGCTTTTTCTTTCATGAAAAAAACATTTTTTTCTAGTGGTCTTGGGTTCTGACAGAGCTGACCATGCACTAGGGGTTGTACGTGCTACATGGTGAAGCAGTGACCACAGTACTTTGCTCTGGCTCCTTTGAGCCCAGAGCTTGCTGAAGACCACAAACCAGTAAACGACCACTTCCCCTTGGTTCTCACAGTTTATAAAACTGCAGTCCTCAGCTAACATCCACAGATCCAACTGAAGAAAGATTTAGCTTAGTAGTAATAAGTGACAAAGAATTTTTTTTTTCCCAAAAAGCTTTGAAAATTAAAGGTGCAGGTGTCTTTGTTGCTAGAATAAATAACAAGTAGCCTGTGCTACCATCTGGATGGATGCTGCCATCTGGAAATGCAAATCCAGACAACACAGTGTATACTTGTCTATACAATTCCTGTTAGCAAAGACTGGATGTGCAGAGTGCCTTACTATGCTACTATGCAGGGTTAATTCAACCTGTTCCAGAAAATGTACCAAATTCTGGAGTGCTTATTTGTGTTTGCAGAGATTAAAGATCTATCGATTCTGAGAGCAGACAAAACTATATTTGGCATCTAGATATATATTTTTAAAATGCAATTTGAGATACTGTGCTAGCAATACTTCTAATAGAAGATCTTATTACAGTATCTAAAAGATACCTTTATTCAGGTAATACTGAAGATACCTTCAGTCCTGAGTATCCAGGCATTTTATTATTTTTCTCATTCTTGTGCTATACATTAATAAAGGAGGGGGAAGGGATTGGAACCTAATTGCACGTTACTGTATAAGGAACGATGTTTGGCATAAGTTTTCTATTATACAGTTCCCCCCAGATGGTACATTTTGGGTCCTTATTAAAACCAAAATATGTCTCCGTGTACCCAGAATAAAGATGATATTTCTCATTGACAGGTATTTTTTTCTTGTTCTGTTTCTAAACTTAGAATACACACACATAAGAACTCACACAGATAAACACAAATTTGCACATGCTTTATACATTTTAAAATGCAATTACTTTCCGGACAGTGTTTTTAATACACAATCAATTCAGAGCCATGATCTGTGGAAATTGCTTTGTTTTCATAACCACCGCAATCAATCAAAAAGTAGAATGGGATCTTTTATCATTGATATTTCTGAGCAATGGTCAAAAAAAATAAAAACTGATAGTTGAGATTTTCTTCAACAAATATCTTTACCACACCATTCTCCCTGAAAGCCACACATTTCTTTGTGAGCTGCAAATGTAGGAAAATGTTTACATCTGATTTCAAGAAACAACTATTGAGACCAGTACCAATGCAGGTCAATCACACGATATCACTTTGAGCTCTCTGTTCCTGCCGCCTTAATAATTTCAGCCACAGGAAGGGCTTTATGCAGGTTATAATCTAAATGGTATAACTTTTCAGCCTGCTCTTATCTGGCAATTAGAAACTCCTTCCCCCAGTCACACTAGCTGGTACTACTAAAGATTGTGATGAAGAGTATATACTTCACACCGCAGCAGTCACCTGGGAAGGGTTAATAACACCCCAATCCGCTCTCCTCCCCCTTCTTCCCCCACCAAGCAGCTAATGAGGGGCAGCTGCTATAAAAGACTGCAAACCAGCTCGTGTAAAGGTGATGGATGAAGATACTGCAGGTGCCTCTGAAGTGACTGGAGCAGCCTGGTGGGCAAAGGGACCTTGCCCATGGCAAGAGGTATCAGCAGCCTAAGGCAGGTTGCAGCCTGCAAGAGAGGTTGAACTTGAGTCTGGATTTCCCTGCAAAAGGGGAAATGGTGACCCTGAGATTAAAGGACTGATAACGCAGGACTAATCCATCCTCGGTTTTATGTTACTCAGAGGTGGGTGATACGTGCTGTATGTAGCAGTAGTGAGGGGCTGCTGAGCAGACACTATGGGACATGTTTTAGGCATGGATTTTGGCTTTTGGTACCCTATCCTGAGATTTTAAATAAGCGTGATTAGATTGAAATGGGGCTTTTAATTTTATTTTTCTTAAGAAGAAAGTGTTCGATTCATTTTGTCCTCTATTTCACCCCAAAAGTCTTTCTTCAGCTCCTTGTTTTCCACAAAAAAAAAAAAAAAGCTAATTCTGTACTGTCACACTGCACCGGTCCCCAGGGCCAGGCCAAATTCTGCTGTCAGTCGCAGCAATGAAGCCATTAGGGAATGATGGCCTTAGGGAGGCAACACCTGAGTTAAGAAGAGCAGAATCTTGCCTTCTGTGTCTGTGGTGACATTTGGTTTTACTTGAATAGCTTTTATGGCAGGGTTTACATTTTTCTGCTGATGTGTAGTAAAACACTTTTACTGTGGTTGGTTTAATTTTCAAAGCTTTAAAAAAAATCAATTTGTTTCTTTGTACTCAGTATATTGGAGTTGAAAACCGTAATGTACTATTACTTCAGGGTCACTGCTTAACTTCTGTTGACCCTCTTGCCCATGAATATTTCCTGGAGTTTATTACTGCAATCTATTTCCTAGATTTTTATGCATAAACTTACATTTCTTGTTCTTAAGTAACCACTATCAGAGTCTTTAAGAACAGTGATTGATTTTAGGGCAAAAACAACTTAGAACATGCAGGAACACAAAATCCATGAGGCACTTCTCATGAACACCCATGTTCTCTTCTTTGTACTGCAAGGATTTTGAGAGGGGTGTGAGAGATGTGGAAAACATGCAGTACATAAAGCAAATAGGACACATGAACAAACATTCTGTCCTTTGGGGCAATTCTGAGTTAAACACCTGCTATTGCTCATCACAGCTTCTTCAGCCAGGAGGAGGAAGACAAGGATGGTACCAAAATCCTTGTTAAGCTTTTGGCAAACACTTTGTCTGACAAATTACTGGAAGTATTATACTTTTTTTTTTTTTTTAGTACAAGGAGGTCTTATGAGCTACTTTGTATTGCAAGCGGATTGGAGAGTAGCATTGAAGGCAAACCAAGTTTCCTGTGATAGCTGTCCACGAAATCATTGGCCAGTGGAGTTGCTTCCATACAGGCAGCCATCAGCAGTGCTCAGCACAGCACGTTCCCCTGCTTATCTCTGTTGCTAAAGGGCGGTATCTAGATTTTTTTGTCAGGTGTACGTATTATTATAGCTACCACAAGACAACTAGGTAATAAGATTTCTGTCTGAATATGTGTATGTCTATATTCACCTAATTAATCTCTTATGCCATGCTAAAAATATCTAACTGTCTCCTCATCAACAAGAAGCTGTTTTGTGTAAAGACTTCTAATACCTCACTCCTACAGGAAAAATAATTTTTTATGTCAATGCAATATATATAATGGATGAAATGCCAGACTTTCCTTCACTGTTGTTATCCAGTTTGGGTGCTCTGTAACAGTATTTCTTATGATCCTAGTAACTCTGTGGTTTACAGGTTATAGCAATAAAATGGTGCTACATTAGTCACACCACCGATTCTCACTCTACTTATCAAAGCAGCCTTTAGATAACTTCCAGATGAGACATGACAGAGGATAATCCATTATCCTCTTTGCTGGTTCTTTTGTCTTCTGAACAAAGGATTTGATTCAAATTATTAAGCTGATTCCAAGACGTAGCAGTTAGGACTAGCATTTTGAAAATGTTTTTCCATGCTTGAATGGAATGAATGATCCTCTTCTACTTGCTCTGGGGAGAGGGGGCAATGTGTGGGGAGTGAGATGAATAACGACCTGATTTAGAGAAAGACTGCTGTAGGGAGAGATAATATTATGGGAACAAATAAAAAACCCCAAAGCAGGGAAGCTGAGGAAGGTGGGGGGAATGTTTTAATAATCCTGCTCTTTGTGTTAACATCATTGGAGAAAAAAAAAAAATCAAAAAAATCAAGACATCCTCAGCACATGACCTGCAGGACATGACAGACACCAGGTCACCCAGGTTTTGAAGTGTGGGAACAGCACCATCTATTGCATGGCTGCCCTTACCAATGCAGCGTCAGACCACATAGCCTCCCTTGTGTGGCCCTCACAACAGCTCTGTAAGGTAAGAACAGAGTATTTTCTTAATTTAGGAGCGTAGAATCTGCTTTCCTGATGGCCCGCAAAAAGCCAGTGATAAAGCAGGAACTGAGCCCAGTTCTTCTGAATGACAAGCTCATGCTGTAAATTCTGTCTCTGTTTCCTCTCCTACTAAGAAGTCTCATCTGCTTGAGAACCTTGATAAATAAGGCTAACAAGAACACTTGTAACTATACCTCTTTCCACTAATCTTAGGGAACATATTTACCCTTATCTTCCCATGTATCAGCTATACTATCTCAATTACAGCTGCATCGCATTTTGCAGGCACTAGAAAAACTGGATGTTTGCATTGCAAAAACATGTTTTCTAGAGTTGCAGGTAGAAAGTAAGGCAAAGGAAACTTATATAGGGAAGTGGAAAGGAAGACTATAGATATATATATATATATGTACACACTAAACTTTTAAAATCCAACTTTGAAGCTTGGAAAATAGCTGACACTTTAGAAAGAAAAATGAAATTTCAACATTTTTTTCATATTTTGTTGTAATTTGAAAGATCCAAGCAGATTTAATGTCTTGAAAATGGAGTTTAGTAGATGGGAAAAGAAGGAAAGGCAGCATGTTAGAACAGCTTTCTCTCTGAATACCAGTATTTGTCCACAAACCACAGGTGTCAAAAAGCAGGAAAGGGACTTACAAACATCACATCTGCACTTTCATGTGTCACTTCTATGGACTGCTTTTAATTTTCTTACCTGATATCATGCGACTTTTCAAATAAGTGTTGAATTTAAATAAGTCTGTCCAGACAGACAGTGAACTCCACTCAAGAGGGTCAATAACTGGAGAAGTAAACCAGACATGAATAATCATTTGTTAAACTTGGACTATAGTTACCAAAATGGAGAAAATCTACTGAAGAAAACATGAAGGAAAAAAAGGGGGAAGACATATGGTTATAAGCATGCAGTGCTGTATTTCCACGTAACCGAGAGAAGAACCTGTCTTTAAGATCTGGCCAAGGGCTGACAGTACCTCCCAGTAGATACCTAATAAAATTAAAAAAAAAAAAAGTCATAATGTAATCACCCTTTGGAATATCACATACTCATATGCTAAACAAAACTTGCCCCAAGTTCAAATTAGAAAGAATTAACTCACAGCTCTATTGCTACCGACTCTATTGCTCTTTGTCTCACATTTTCCAGCAGGCAGAGGTACTTACACACACCCCTCACAACTCCCTGCCCCACCTTTTCCCTCCCAAATCAGTTCTGTAAATATCTCCAAGTTGTAGTTATGCTAGCTGATAATTACATTTCATCTGACTGTTATCTGGCAAAAGTAAAGGTAATGTAACATGCCAGATGTAGCTCATTTATTTTCATGAAAACATAAATTACATGTTTCTAAAGGCTGGATAGCATTAAGGTTATGGCCGTTTTCTAATTGTTATCTGTGTAGCCAGCCTTCACCTGCTGAAAGACTGCAGACAAGTCTTTAAGTCATTCAAGGGGGTGTTCTGGAGAAGGGCTGTGGAGTCCAGCCGTGTATTTACACAATATTCCAGATCCTTGAATAGTCTGAACTGACATAACTCTCTTGGACATCCAAGTATTTCAGGTCACACCAGCTGATCTTGCTCTGGTATCTTAACCAGATAACACATTTTGCCTGGTATTGGGCTGGACCTCTGACATTGGTTTCCTGGAGGAGTTTTTGTTTAGACATAGAAAGTGAAAATATTCTACAATTGTTGTAGTAAACTAGCACAGACGAGAAATGTCAGGAGGCCCAAGCCAGTTGTGTATTCTTTTCTTTTTCCTCCCCAGACCACAACTGGCTATTTTTTTGTAATCACTGGCTCAGTTGTCTTACTTGGCTAAATTACCTTAGCAGTGTTGAAATTGCAATGTCATGTGAATGATGCTAACCAAGAACCTCTCCCTGTGTTCCTGCACGCTTAATTTTTTATTCAGACCAATGTAACTAACCTTACAAGGAATGTAGATAAATGGGGAATGTAAGACTTCTTCCTATTTGTGTTTGAATGACTGAAAAAAACAGTATTAGCTCTATGAACTGGTACAAGTAACAGTTAGCGTTGAACAAAATACAGAATTTGGAGAAGTATGCTGTTCTCTTTCCTAAGCAAAAAAAAAAATGCAGCTGTATCCAAAACTTAAAAAACCTAATTTAAAAAAAAAAAAAAAAAAGTAGTTTGGCCAGAACTACTCTACTGTCAAACCTCTAAAAAACAATTCACTTCAAAGATTTTCAATCTATCATTTAAGTATGTTTGAAACGGACTTATTTGCACAGTCTACAGTTTATAACTTTCTTGCTTCAAAGCACTTTCTTCATGAGCAAAAAAAAAATGAAATAGATAAGGGAAGATGCAAAGGAAAAATAAAGGAGGAAAGAAATGGATGATGGATTATAAAGCAGAAAAGTTTCTTTTTCAGAACAGAATTTGACTTGTGACACTGATTGACCTGCATCTTTGAGGTACCTTCCATAACACGTGGAAATTTATAGCTGCCAAAATACCTAATAAGATTAATTTAAGATAAATCCTCAGACTGTGTGCAAAGGTATTAGTTGTGCAGACTTCTTATTTTATTGCTGAAAGGAACATAACAGAATTGTTTCTTTTGCATCATTTGCTTCCTTGATATTATTAAATAGCTACTTGTTGCCAACACAGCACTGTGAGTCGAGGAGAAACTGTGAGTTACGACTTCATGAGTTAAACAGACTTCATCTGTCCCTAAATACTGACAAAGTGCTTCCAAACTTAATAAAATTTAGTCTCTTTTTCCTTTTGTTTGCTAGGATCCAAACACTGCCAGTTTAAGATGCTATTTTCTATTTTCATTTTAAAAACCTTTTGTTTTACAATCTGCATATGCACCGTCTGTCTTCTGCATGCAATATTCATTGTGCACCAGAAATAAAGGACCTAATTCTTCTTGATGTTAGCGGAGCAACTTTGACGGTTGCAGCCGGGCAACTCAGATCAGACTTCACAGTGAAGCATAAAACACAGAGGTCATAATCTCAGAAAATTCTTATACTTATTGAGTGTGTATATATCACCTGTGTGTTTTTTACTACCCACTTATTTTGGAAATCCAATTTGAATTGGTGACATGACCATACTAGAAATCTCTCTAAAGACTTATTTCTTCAGTATTATGTGAACGAAATAGATACAAAAAACTGAAATTGTAACCAAGCACTAAAATACATCCAGAAGTTTTGTACTTCATCCCTGAAAAATGAGAACTCCCATTGATTCAATGAGGCTTCACTTAGGGGCATTGTACAAATACTACTGTGAAATTGTTTTTAATGATCACATGAAACCAGATTATTCAAAATTAATGTTAGGAGAGAGAGAAGCTGACAAAGTCGTCCACGAAACGTTTCTGAATCAAGCTGAAAACCACACTTTGACAACAGTAACCTCAAATTTTTTGAACGAGCTGGTACTTTGACCTGGACAATTGACTGCATAACAAGAATAAAGATGCATACCATAATATGGGTTTTCCTGAAGATGTCAGATCCTCGCCTTTGCCAGAGGTAAGAATAGTTTACGTTTACTCAGAGCCTTGTTTTAAAACGTGGCTCTTGGAGGTAATATCCAGGCACAATTTTGCATGGAACTAGGTACGTTTTCTGAGATTCCCAAACTTGTCTGAGTTTGTCAGGCACCCAAAAGGTTTGTCAGTAATATCAGTTTTTTTGGGTTCCCAGAGGAAGAACTTCCTGAGCTCATTTTAAACACTACAACAGATTAACAAGAAAATCAGAAGCTTTATTCTACCAAAAGAAAAAGGTTTAGCTTCTTAATTACAAAACTGGAAAACAGTTAGTGTAGTCCTGAATCCTGTTACCTGTAAACTTCTTCCATGCCTTCTCCAGTGACTTTGCTGACATGAGGCAGACCTGGCATGTTAGCATCTACTGTTTTCATGGCTGGTTTTTCTTGGAGAACCTTTACAATTTATACCTATTTTGGGGATGGTGTTTAAGATAGAATCTCCTTCCCTTCTCTTCATATCTTTTTTCCTAAGTCTGTTATCTTGTAAGACTGCACTAAGATAGCTCTTCATCAGTTATGACTATGATAACTTACTTTTCTCTTCCCCTGTTCAACACATTGCATAAGGTAAATTCAACAATGTTGGACACCTCCTGGGGTTACCTGTGGGATTTAATGTGTTCTTCAATTATCATTAATTAAATAGCCTTTCTGCAAGCGTTAGTGTTTTCAAGACTCTTAAATGAGAAATATTAGCTGTAAATGCATATTGTCAAACTCCTTAATCTCTAGGTTCATGCTAAAGTCTACATAGGGACCATATGTGACCTAGCACATCTGACAGATTTATTACTGTTAATAAAAGTGGGTTTTTTATCTGGAACCACCTTATGTTCTTCACCTTTCAGTACTATTAAATGCTTGCAGTACCATGAAACAAAGCAGTGTAAATAGGGTCCTCCTGAGGTAAACATGTTAAGCGCGTTGAATTGTTGCAGTTGACTTTAAAAGAGGATGTAATCATCTCTTTCCACTGTCTAGACATTTGAAAGGGTTGTCAGGACTACAGCTACAGCTTACCAAGCATCTGCTTTTGCTCCACAGGGAGAGCTAAATCTTTGAGATCAAAGTCTCACGATAAACACTTAGGTGGGGTAGACTTCCGACATGAAAAATCATCAAGTAAGTGCTACCCTTTACTGGACTCTTGTTCACCATTTCTCTTATTACGCACACAGCCACAGTTTATGGTGTATGTGGAAGCCACAAAGAATCACATCCGGATGTCTACATAGGAGCTGAAGCGTTGAAGGGTAGATTGGGCCAACATGCAGGGGCAAATCACAGCAGAGAGGAGTGAAAGCTGTCAGAGCAGGATTTACTGCTTGGGGCAAGCCCATTGCCTGTCAAATGGGTATACCTACCTTCAGAGAAATAACTTGTGTCTTTCTGAGAGAGAGGAACCACTACAGAAGCCTTTTCAACCTGCAATATCCAAGTAGGGACCATTTCAAAACAAGATAAAAGGAGACATTCATCTGCTCCTGGAGAGTTCTCCCTTTCTTGAAGACTTCCATGGCAAAGGAAGTATCTCCACAGTGACTGGAAGGAAGAAAACTTGCTAGGTTATATTCTTCTTTGAAGGTATATCCCCTCCTTAGGCCTGTTATCAGGACAAGTCACAGAGGCATTTTGCAAACCTGCTGTGCATGCCGACACACTGAATGTTTATTATGCATTTTAAGATGTGTCATCACAACACAGGAGAAATATGCTATGGTGAAACACAGCTTCTAAGCAACTGTGTATTTCTCATTTCTTTGTAAACAGAGCAGATCTGTACTGAAGGTGATTTAATTCAGTTCAATGGAAACAGTGTTAAAAAAAATATCTCTGGCAAACTCCATTCTCTGCCTGCCCAGGCTGCAGCCTCTGTGACCGGCTCAACTGCCCAGGTTCCTGTTTGCCCACCTTGGCATGATCCTGGAATGCCCATGATGGGGGTGCAAGCTGTTAGCATGATTCTGAAGTGTGCTTCAGGGTATTCGCATACTAGTCCTACATGATGTTCTGGAGATCAGAGAGGACGCAGGAACAGGACCGCCTTGCAGCTGAAAATCCTCTTCTCTCTGCAATTGAGAAAGTCTCTTCCAAAGTGTCCCATGTTAATCTGGGTCTTTAAATTCTCCTGTTTGTTAAAATTGTGCAGATCAAAAGGATATGGACCTAAGCATAAATTTACAGTCTTTAGCTAGATTGTGCCAGGTTTGCTGATTATTTTGTTGGTTGATAAAGACTCTTCAAAACTGCTCTTTGAAAGCAGTTCGAATTCCTCTCAACAGCTTTGCAGAAGAGTTATGAGGGGATACATTAGAGTGATACAGGGGAAAAAACACGGAGCCTTAATACAGCAAAACACTAATACAGCAAAATGCTATACTCTTTTTTCAGAAAAGAGCACATGTTTTCTAATGGGACTGTTGTGCTTGTTTAACCTATGTAAATACCACATAAAGAATTATATATATACATATATATATTGGCCCAGAACAAAAGCAGGACTTGCATGTTTAATAAAGGGGGAGCAGGGGGAAAGGCTGCAGAAAGAGGAAAGGTCGACATAAAACAAAGTTTGTACAGTGGAGACAGGGATGCGAATAGGGAGTTCAACACAGGATCCTGTATTTCAGATACGTAGCTCAACTCCAGAGAGGACCAGGAGGGTGGAGAATTGAGCCGAAGGAAAAAAGGTTGAACACGTGAGCAGGGGAAAACCGGAGTTGAAGGATAAAGTTGTCTCTTCCCTGTTGCATGCCCCAGCGCAGCATAGTCACTGGTTTGTGGCTCATCAGATATGACAGCTGTGCCTAGAGACATCAGTCCATATGGCAGGGAAGAAGTCAAAGTTCTGTATCACATAGTCCCTGTATTGTAAAGGACCCAGTTGTTCAACAGTATTATTTCTTCTAGGTGTTAAACCGAAGGAAAAACACTGTATATGAGCTGCACCCTAAATATGTTGCTCAGTCTTGCTGCCCATAGTGGACCAAGCTGTGGCAGTCCAAGCAACGCAGGTCTTCCTGGCCACAAACTGCTAGAGCCATCTGTGATGTGGTTTCATCTACAAGCAACTTCAGAAAAGGCAATGGGCAATGAGCTGATGGATGTGCAGCAGATTGTTGTGCTGCTGTGGCCACTGCAGAAAAACGTGCTGGTTGTTTTCAAGGCTTAACTCCCACATTTTTGCTACTGGTGGCAGCTGCCCCCTCCCTCCGCAACCATAATTAACACCAGGCATTGACCCTCTACAGAAGGTCTGTGCCACAGCTACTCCTGTGTCAGTTGTCTCAGCTAAGCACTTGTTAAGATCATTCTAGCATTAAAGTTTGCCCAGGCTTGCTGACCTAAAACCTAATCCCAACCCAATTACTTTTTGTAACACCAGTCCTAACCCTTGTCTGGCTTCCCCTGCTGTGCCCAGCAGCAGATTTTGTTCTTTGTCTCGACTGATTAAAAAAAGCTAACTCTACTCACAGCTGTATGGGCTATAGGAATTACTCAGCCCCTCTTACCAGCTCCAGATCGTAAGTAAGAAAGGTCTTAGTGTGGAATTGCTTGGTATATTAGGATCTGCAGATCCTAATGAAAGTTGCTTTCTTGGAAAATGTGGCCACTGAAGAGCTATTTGAAACTTATAGGATTTTCGTTTTAGCGGAAAAATTTTGTTCTATTTAAAAGCTTCCCTCAGCTTTCTTTAAATGAACTAGTTCAGTGACTACTGGTACCAATATATCCACTGAAAAATGTGATCATTCTGAATACCGTCCTATGCTGAGCCCCACTGCCCTGGCTGAATGAGACCTAGTGGATTGCTCTGGCCTCCATTCCTCTCTTTAACCCATCCTACCTTCCCTGTGGCCATCCATGATAAAAGGCCTGGATGCTGTGCACATTTGGTTCATCACACCAGTATGTGTCCAAAAAAGCAAAACTGCTTTTTTCTTCTTTCACTTTTATTTCCATACTTGCTTTCTCTTCTGTGTCATCCTTTAGCCTCTTTCAGTTCTCCTATGGCTTTAACTGACCAGTGCTATACTGAAACATGAACTTCTCTGTTAAACTTGGCCCTGCCACAAGCATTCATGGAGCCTTCTGATTCTTTTTCCATTCCTGGATCCCCATAGATGTCGAATAAGGGTCACAACCACAGCCTTTACTGGAGCTGCAAGGATGGGATGTGGGACTTGGAAGTCCCAGACCCTGTTTTGGGCTTTGCTGCGTTGTGGTTTTCAAAGTTGAGTAATGTCCTCGGAGCTCCCGATCACAAGCAGGAGAAGGCATTGTTTGGTGCAGCATTGCTGGTGCCTGTGTCAATGTTGTTGCAAAGGCAGATTCATTGAAAGAATATGTTTGAAGCATCTCTTGTTCAAATAATTGAACTTTAGAGATGGAACTTTTTTGGTTTCTCATTTTGAAAGGATGTTCCATTTCAAAAACTATTCCATTCTTTCAAAATCATTACAGAGCTCAAATAGGAATCAAAACTGGTTTGGATTAAACTTTTTGTTTAACCTCAAACTTTATTCATACTGCCTTGCTTGCTGAAATGTTTCTCTTTAATTTCCGCCTCCCTCCCTTAAATTGCCAGTGAACCACTTTATCACTACATGAGACAGATAATACTCTGAGTTCCAGTTTTCACATCACAAAGTGTCTACGACACCATGTATCTGAACTGTCTCTTTACCCCCACAAAATTTCTCCCTAACCATAGATTGAGGCACAGGCATAAGGCAGTGCATGTGGGAGGTTTGTCTTACTGCTGTCCTAGAGATAAGCAGAAAGCTTCACTGAACAATGCTGTGCTAGCATTAACCACACAGCTCTTAGAGCCACGGTATGGGCATATTCTAATTAATCGCAATTATGCAAACTCATGCATTTGCATATAGCACTGCACGGAGTTACAGGGAAGTTGGCAGATGCCTATTGGATGTGCCTCAGCCAGGAAGGGAACCTCAGCGCTTGCCCCAGGAAATCAAGCTGTGTGGTGAGCCTTGAGGCTCCCCCAACCAGGGGAACAGGGGAAGAAACAAAGAGTGCAGTGCCACTTCTCCGGAAAGTTACTCTATCTCCCTATTTAACAAGGAAGCTACTTCTCTTCTTCATACTTCACATACGAGTTTTGCATGGCCCTTTAGTGATCCAGCTAAAATGTTGTGCTCCCTGGGCAGCACTCTAAATTCATAGCTCTAACACCTCACTTTGACAATACCTAATGCCTCAGCCAAATTCACAAAGCAATACTATTCACCTTCTTGAGCCCTGATCAGCTAACAGCAGAGCTCCAAAGGTAGGGAGGTGAATCTTTGTGGCAAACTCACTCCAGGGCATTAAGTCTATGTGCAGCTTCAATCTGTGATACTCATAACATCAAGCTGCACGCTACTTGCCCCATAAAGGTCACATACTCAATTTTGTCCCTGTGGGCATTAATCCTGTCTCTAAAATTATCTAGATCTTTTTCTCTCTGCAGCTGTGAAAGAAGGTAATTTTTAGACATTGCTCAGTTACGGAAGAAGATATTGCTAGTTGTAGTCTATTTATTAATATGTAGGCACAATCCTCTGCAGAGCAACAGCAAGTGCAAGTTCACTAAAGGGGAAAACTCACTTTGGTTTGTTCCTGGAAGAGAATACAGAGGTATTCTCTCCACTCTCATGGATGCTGCAATTAACTATCAGCTTCTTTTTCTCAAATGAAGCAGAGATCCTCCCCTGACTTTTCAAATTCAAAAGCAGGTATCCTTCCAGGCTAGCACTGAGTGCTTACAGGAGCACAGCTGAGGGGTGCCTCACCTGGACCTAGCAACGCAGAATAGATAACAGCATGTTGAAAAAGACAGAGAAAAGAAATGTTAAAGACTTTGCTTTTCATAATCAGATATAATAAGCCCAGAAGATGTGTAGGTTGAAAACACTATGTTGACATGAAAAGAAAAAAAAGACAAAAAAAAAAAAGTAGATTCTTAAGTGAGTGTGTGAATGGGAGTGAGCACTTGCAAGCAGTATGACAGTGGAATACAATGAACAGGGAGAATCTTCCCACCCTTCTGTCCTGAATGATTGATGTTGTAATCAGGGATGCTGTAGCTACGCAAGAAGAGAAAAATATAAGGCCATATTCTTGACTGGTGAAAATGAAAGCATTCACGTTGATTTCTATGGAGCCACTGCTGGTTATGCTGCTGCAAGATATATGCCTAAGAGAGGTGAGATAATGTGCAAGGATGGGGAAGATAAAAGCACACAAGAGAAATGAAAACTTATCACAGGCACCGTGTTCCAAGCAAACACAGCTCATAACCCCAGTAAGCCTTCAAGTTGTTCTTTCAGTTTTACTTGTGCTTTATAAAAAACAATGAACGCATATACTCCTCTGTTATGAAAGCCTCTCCAGCAATGACATGTTGTCATTAATCATTATAGGATTTGTTATTAGCTTTCATCCGAGGGGTTTTTTTTTCAGTGCAATAAAATGTTTGCCTGTGCTTTTACACACAATTATACCAAGTTACAGCTATGTCCCGATTATCTGTTTCAATACAAGAGGGACAATGCACACAGCCTTCCTTGGAGAGCATGGTTTGATTTTTACCGTGGAACACAAGAGGTGCTGAATGCAGTGCCTGTGTGCTAACCTCCCAGCGTGCCCACTGCACAACTATCACACAACTGCACAGAGCATTGCAAATTAAAACTGTGGGACCTAGTATGTTGCTAGTGCTTTTATCTGCAACAGCGTGCTTCAGCTGACTATTGCTAATCCTTTCCTTTCTTCAGCATGCAAAGTTTCTGTAGTCCGTCTATGGAGAATATAAATCTCAAACTATAAACCTCTGTAAGACTGAGAAGCAGACAGCAAATGAAAAAAAAAATGAGTTGCTTTCATTTAGGCTTTTTTATGCTGCACATAGGGAGGCTGAAGTATTTATTATTATTTCTTTTAGCAACATGTAAACTTTTTTTCTCAAATCATTCAAGTCTTTCATCTTTTAAGATTTACTATAAATTATAATATGCTAATTTATGACTAAAAAGTACAGATTTTGAAAGTTCTCCAGACCTTACTGTTCTTATTCTCATCTAACAATACTGCTGACAAACAGCTGAGAGAGAGAGGGGCAGTACTTCTTTAAGACTACCTCTCTACCCCTTCCAGGAAAGGCCAAAAGTGCAATAGCCCTCTCAGCAACTCCAGCAAAACTTGGGGAAAGTTGGGCAATCCGACCAAGTGTCACGGAAAAAACTGGTATTCAAACAGCATGAAGATACTTCCCTCTCCCATTTTGTTTAAGAAACAGCAATAGCTTTAATAATAACCTCAGCAAATCTGCAACAAAGTCTGTGGCATAATCCTGATCACCTGGTATACAGGGTGATAACACTCTCCAAATTACCACAGATTTCAGCAAGGCCAGGATTTCATTCCTGATGTTACTTAGGATAAGACCTTCAGTGTCATCCTCTCTTAGGAAGGCATTTCTGCAGTTATTTTTTAGCAATACTTGGACTGGCTGAAAAGGATCTTTATTTTTTCCAAGGGTATGTGCAAAAAGGTTGAACTAGAAGGGCCCAATGTATAAAAACCTTTTACTCGTATTATCCTCCAGTATCCTATTTGAATATATGTTGAAAATATTTTGCAAATTTCTGCTTATACTTCAAATATACTTCTTAAACTCACAAGTGTTCTGCTTTTATTTACACATAAGCGCATCAAAGATTAAAGAGAAAGACAATTACAATGGAGCTGATGAATTCTTAATCTCAGAAACAGTGGTAAATTAAGGGAAAACACAGCCTCGTTACTGGTTGTTCTTTTGTGATTAAGTACTAGTTATCTGCTGTGTTTGACATTCTGTAGCCCTATTTATTTGATTAATTTAATTGTCGTCCTAATTAATTTAATTATTTTGTAGCAAGGGTTGAGAGGCGGATGCATTCATGGCTCTCTACATGGAGCTCAACTGATTACCAGCGCCACAGTTTGCTGAACTGGTAAAAAGCCGCCGCCCGGTCCCCGTTGCCCCTTTCGCTTGTCTGAGTTTGACTGATGTGCCCTCTGCTACTTTCTGTCTCCGCGCCGTTGTTCACAGATTAATGCAGGGGATGGGATTATTCACGGTGCGTTAAATTAAGCACCTCGATCGATTTTTGCAGGAGAGAGCCCCCAGCCCTCCCACTTTTGCAGTGGTGAGCGTACACAAGCAACTCCTCGATTTGC
>VYZM01014480.1:146251-157210 GCA_013398915.1 Dromas ardeola | reverse complement strand
CCCCGGCCGCCCGCGGCGGGGCCCCGCTGCTCTCCCGGCAGCCAGCCGTGGAAGGGCAGGCAAAGTTTCCCTGCAGATCCTGCCTGGGAGAGCTAGCGGGCACTCTCCTCCCCCGCGGAAGTCGGTAGCTTGCAGCCTTCCCTGGAAACCTAGGCGGTGAGGGAAGGAGGAAGATGATGAAAGAAGCCCCACAGGGCTGTGTGAACCTGTTCGTTAGGAGCGAGAGGCTCGCTGTGTTGACCAAGTTTGCTTGTGATGGTATTAGGGTCCTCTTGTCAGTCCTTCTCGGAGACACCTGTTAATGCATGGCACACAGCACCTGTAGTGCTTTCTCTTGGGCCACTGTTCCCCACAGCATGGGGTTCCCTTTTGATCACTAAAGCCTTCTGTATCCCGCATTCCTGTGCTGTGGAGGGGAAAGCTGCTAAAGGAAAGCTCGGTGCGTTTGCGGATAGATATTTAAGGAACAAGTGAGGAAAGTCGTGGGTTTTGTGTGTCAGGGGACCTTGCTGCGGCAGCTTCTAGCTTATAGATATTTTCAAAAGCTGTGCCTTTGTATTCGAAATACCAGCCAGATTATTATCAGATGAAATGTGTCCACTGGCCTCCCTGGTGCAATAGAATTGCCCCTTCTTCCTTTTCTAAAGGGTTTGATACAAATGTGAAGAGTTTTGTGGTCACAGCATAACTGACCCGAACAAGAGAGACTGGGGAGTTATTTGAAATGTCCGGTGAGATAATATGCCAGACAGAGCGGGGATTTTCCCAGGCAGGGGCCTACCACTGGGTTTGGGAATTGCTAAATGACAAGGTAGCTCAGCAGGTTGCTGGGGCTCACATGTCACTTGGGGCCAAAGGGAAAAACCAGGAGGAGACTTTTCATGTACTGCTGCAAAATTCTTGCTGCTGGTCTCAGGGCTGTAGGCAACAAGTGTTGGTGTTTGTTAATGTTAGTTATAAGGAAAAATAAAGTGCGGTGGTGAGATCAGAAAAAGAAAATAGTGTATTGTGTGGCAGTGGACTGAACTCACAAAGTTTGTTAATCTTCCAGCCATGGTATCCGGAAAAGAAAATGTCAGTGCTGACTAAATGAAATATAATTTAGCAGTGGGCAAATAATCACTGCATATGTCTGATTTAGGTTACTATGTTGCAGTAGTCATCAATGTCTGCATCAGGAGGTGCTAAATAGAAGATATACCAACAGTTTGCTTAGCCATAAATCATTTATTAATGTCTTGTGTCTTCCTGAATGTGATATGAAGTATCAAGGAGTTTATAATCAGGCAAATATTATTTTGATATTTAATACATTCTGAAGAAAATATAACAGGTGATTGTGTTCTTCAATTAGTAAGATGGACAATCTGATGTCAGTTTTGACAGCTAGATGTTTATAGCCTTGGCATCTTTTCCTTCTCCTTTCCTCTTGGTTAAAAAGTCTGTATTATGACAGCAATAATTAAATGTCAATAACATGATCAGAGTTGCATTTAACATGTTTTCATAATTTCTTTTTTTTTTTTTTTTGTCTTTGATACTGCTGTTTGGAAAAAATGCAGTTAGGGACTGTGTCTAATCAGTCAGAAGAGGATAATTACGTAAAGCCAGGGAAATTCAACTTTAGGCTCTGTGAGTCAAAATAAAAAGTGCTGTTTCAAAGTTTTACTCTGTTTAGCATCTACTGTATACCTCAGCTCACATAAAACCTTTGAAGAATTAAAGTAAAAAATAAATCTTTGAAGTGGCTGCAATTCTTAAAGGGAGGCTGCTTTGACATATTCTTCGAATACTCAGAAGTAAAACAGCTTATGGAAACTGAAGGAAATAACAGTATCAAGAAATGCAAACTTTCAGTATGCCCTGGCAGAGCTGGAGCCAGGAGAGGATTTCTGAGGATGCTATCAAAGGGGTTTGCCATGATTCCAACCGAGACAGCAAAAACCGCACGGGCATTTTTTCTTTGCCAGCTCCTCAAAATTACCTTGCTGGGTAAATCAGGTCAGATCAATTCAAGTCAAATGATTTTTCTAGGCGTGCCGGAACTTGGTCTGGCTGCCTCAGGGTGTTTTTTAAAATCCAGGGGTTTTTTGTGCCCAAGGTGCGGGGCTGCGCTGGCGGGAGCGGGGCTGTCCCCGCTAGAGGGCACAGCGGCGGCCGCGCAGGATGCGGCTCCGCGGGAGCGCTCCATCCCCCCATCCCTCCAGTGCTCCGAGCTTCATTTTCGCTGACAAAAAAATGCTGTAAAATCAAGGTTGAAGGTTCTTAAACGTAAGGCTGTTTGTGTTTTGCAGTAAGCAAACTAAATACGACCTGAATTTCGTGAACTGAAGCGAATGATCTTTTGAAAGCTCGCACAATTAAAGCTCCCAGTTGTTTAAGTGAGGGCTCGCTGCTTGTTGAAGTGTTGCCACAAGAAGCCTTGAAAATGTTACATTCTTTTGCAAACACCATCAGTCAGAATTAGGAAGCTGTTGTTGTAATTTTTCTTCTGTCAAAGCATATCCCAGAATCCTGGTATAATTTATATTCATTGGACTGCTGCTGTCTCCAGGCATCAGCATTCAGAGAGGGGTAGAATTATTTTTATGGGATAAACTACTATTAAGCAGTGTTTATCTAGCATTTATCTACTGCTGAAATAGTCACATTTTCTGTATTGCCTGAGCTTTACTTTGTTTAAAAACAAAAAACCCCAAAAAACAACTGAAACCAAACTTTCATCATTACCTATTAGGACCTTCAGCTTTTATCTTAGAAGTATTAAGAGAAATATAATATTAGACAACGTGTCAGGTATTTGTTTCTCTTTGCATTCAAATTTACTTGTGGGGTTTTTTTCTGTACATGATATGTAAATGGGGAAAACTGGGTTAGAGGATCCCAGCGACATTTAAAAGTAAATCTTATTTATGTATCACATGTATTTTACTAATAATACCCTCTAAAGAAGTCTTTTTTGACTTTCATCCTGGTTCTTACTTTTATATTTTGTGCTTTATGTCATTGTCATTTCCTCTGAAAGGGTGGGTTGAAATGTTGCTAGTAAATAGTGGGTAAATTAAGAATATGATAAGGTTGATTTAGGTATTAAATTCAGTTTCACAGAAACTCATTTCCACAATTTTGGAGTAAGATCAATACTCGTAGTTCACTGAAGGTTTAAAAATCCCTTGGGGAAAACTGTTTTTGTTTGGCTGTAGACATTCCTCTTCAGAGTTTACATCCTCACACAGGCACTTACAGCAAACACTTGACTCAGACACTAGGTTTTGTCTGACACGTAAC
Source organism: Dromas ardeola (assembly GCA_013398915.1). Lineage (NCBI taxonomy): Eukaryota > Metazoa > Chordata > Aves > Charadriiformes > Dromadidae > Dromas > Dromas ardeola. The sequence continues at coordinate 153,922 of VYZM01014480.1, read as the reverse complement.
TTGGAGTTGACGGTACATAACAGTGAAATCAGCTCTATACACTGTAAACAAATTGAGGAAATGAGGAAAAGGTCTTTATAGTTTGGAAAGTTCTTTTGTTCTGGGCAACAATTTATTAGCAACACATACAGGCCATTTAAAGCAAAATGCTGGGACAACATCTACTGCTGTGCTGAATACCAGATTCCTCTAAAACAGTTTGCAGTTCAGTAGGGCTGTTTCCTCTAGGGGAAGAGAATCCTGAGACCGTGAAGGAGGTAGATGAGGGAATTCATAATGTCAGGTGATGAGTGAGACCCACCGAGTAAAATAGTCCCAGACCTATGTTGAGTTGGCACATTTATTAAGGGCTTTTTGGCACATTTCTGGTGGAGCAGTGCTGCAGATCCCTGCACCTGCCCAGACCGCAGGAGGTGGAGGGTTGGACCTGAAGCTTGTGTTTCCTGCAGCACTACTGTGCAGCGATGCCCCAAAAGTTGCTTTGCTTTGAATTTTGCTAAAGACAGGTGTCACACAAGAAACGTGCTCAGTTGAATCCTACTGGTTTTCTCCACAAAGGGAATAAAGAAGTTCTTCTTAAAAAAAAAAAAAAAGTAAAAAATAAAAGCATCATTTGACACTTTTGATAAAAGTCACTGTGGTTTCATTGGGCTGTCTGAAGTACTGAGCAGTTCTGCTTGTAACCTTGAAAGCACTGGCAAAAAGAAAGCTCTGTAGTAGCCCCAGTTTCAAAACCTATTGAGGCTGCAGTCTCTTAGACTGAGAACACAGTTGGCGTAACTGGTGTGAGTACATTTTGAATTCCCGGTGTGGTTCATGCTTCCTGATGAAAATGAATACCGAAGGAATTTGAGAAGGCAGTAGTTAAGGTAAGCGTGTGCTGGGGGCTCTCTACAGAGTGAACAAAAGGTAATTTGACAGGAGCATTTCTCATCTAGTACAAGGAAATGTTGCAAGCTTGCCAGCAGCGTGAAATTGTATCCAACTATTAGGTTTGATGAGGGCTGAGCTGGGAGTGTTAATGCGGTGCAATTGGCAAATGTCATATTTACTAAACTGGAGAATTGCATAATCACAGCAGGAACTGGAAGAGCCCAGGAGATTACTTTCCATGGAGAAGTATGCAGAGAAACCATGCTAAGTGCACGTGGGTTTTGTTTTTGTTTGTGGTTTCTGACAAATGAGCATAAAACATTGCCCTGAGGTAATGTTTGTGAGTGCCGGGTACTGTGTCTCATCATGGAACACTTCCTCCCCTTCCTCCTCTTTTCTTTTTCCTCATCCAACTAATAAACATAGCTTCAATTAGCACTCCTTGCTGTCAACATTGAGCAATCAGTTACGCTAAGTGTCCTTGTAAATTCTGGGCTTGAAGGAGCTTGTGTAACATTTTCATCTCCCTTGACCAAAGGCAGCGCGTAGGAATGTGTGTTTTCATTTGGATTTGGACCAACGTTTTTCTCTTCGGAAACGGGCAAATGGAACAGGTTCGTAGGCCAGATCCAGGGTCAGGCATGACGCTTGAACACACAGTTTCAAAAGTAGCAAACGTCTTGATGGGATGATACGTGAAGAGAAATGTAAGGATTAATATGAAGATAGATACAAGACAAGACATCGCAAGAGTGATGCATCTGCTCTACTTGACAATGGTGAGATCCCATCAGGAATATTTCCTCCAGTTTCAAGCACTGCACTTTAAGAAATATGTGGGCTAATTGAGGATTGTCATCTGAAGAATAAAAGGAAAGAACACTGCTAGAGAGAATAAAACTAAGAGGTGACATGGTAACAATCTTCAAGTGTGTAAAAGGCTTCCACAGGGAAGAAAGGAATAACTTTTCCTCAGCAACAAGTGATGACTTACATTGCAGCAAGGTAGACTTCTAAATGTTAAGGCTGGGAGAGCAGATTATCTCGGAGTAGTCTTCATCACTGAAGCAGGTTAGATAAACATATGTCCGAAATGTCATTCTGTCCGGAAGGGCAGCTGTTCCTGCCTTGGAGCAAATGGCTGGACAGTGTGACCTTTCAAGGTCTCACCCAGCTCTCTTGAATCATTCTGCGTGGGTAGCTTTAAGTACACAAGGGTTCACCTTGAACTCAGCAGCGAGATAAAACACAAGCATGAATTCAAGTGCTGCCTTAGCTTGAGGCCTCTTCCTCGCACCTGTCAATGATATATGTGGCTTTAATGTGATTTTAACATATACATTCTCTGGCTGCAGACAAGGTAAAGAAAGACATTTAAAATGCTGCTTTAGTTAGAGTTCTTCTGTCATGAAATAAAGCTTTTAAAATCAGATGTTATTCTACTTGTTTTAGAACTTTTACCTTCTAATATGAACACTGCCTAGGTTCCATCATAAGCACTTTTTTTATTTCTTTTAAGATATTCTCGTGGTGACTTTTTTGGACTTTAGGCAGGCATCACGTATCTCATGTCACTGAGTAAAAAACCCTTGACTCGAATAGGGAGAGGCTCACAAATGGAATATATAAAGCTTTCCATTTAACCTATCTCTGGTAATATTTCAAGTATACGTTGTTTCACAGTTGATGCTAGGAGCTCTGATCCTTTTCTTTAGAGATGTAATTGAACTGTGTCGAAGGGCTGCTTATGGTACAGGGTTGCAATGCCATTTACAGTTTTTATTGCAGCTTTCCTTAACTACTGTAGTTAGTAAGGCAGATTCTGTTGGAATTTTCATCTGCATTTAGTAGCAGAATAGGATGCGGTGGTTATCCAGTAATAAGCTCTTTAGGTCATATTTAATTTTTTCTTCTATTCAAGCATTAACTTTTTTTTCCCCCCTTTGGTGATACTGTGAATCCTGTAAATATTAAATGGGCAGTACTGCATCTGGGCTGAATAATTACAGCTTTTCTCTTCATCGAAGTTGTTAGTAGGCTGACTGTAAAAGGCAAGTGTCATCCATTGTAATGTCAGTGTTTTCTGAAGGGTGAAGTGTTAAAGAGAAGGGAGTTCATCACGATGCAAGTTCTTCTTTTGATGAGTCATCAGTTGAACTAAAAGTCCATTGGAAAATGCCATCTTGGCCCCCATGGAGAACTGGGAGCCAGCAGGAGTCTTTATTAATATAGTTGCTCCATGATATTCTCCAGCTGCATGTTTCTGCTTTCCTTTGTGGGTGTTTGTAACTCTCTGTTTGAATTTGCAAACCAGCCAGTATGTATTTGGAATTCAGCCTCAGTCACCCTGAGATATAAACCCAAGGCCCTCTGTTAGGAATCCGTTCATGGCAGACTTGTTTTCAGAGTTCCTAGGCTCTTCTCTCCCATCCTTCATCTCCTCATTCTTCCTGCCTGCTTCAGAGATTGCTTGCTCCTCGTTTGCTCTGCTTCAGTAGTTCATGTGGCCGTGCACCAGGTCAGATGGATCAGGACTGCTCTCGGTAGTCAAGTGAGATTTAAAAGAGAGAGAGAAAAGACTACATTTTGGAAGAGGTAGGGGAGGTGAGAATAAAATTATGAGGAGGAAGAATGTAGTATTTTTAAACCTCTGAGCATTATAAATCCTCTTAGAACAACATAAAAACTCTGGAAAAGTAGAATACCTGGTGTTATATTGGCTTAGTCAAAAAATGTTCAAAGAAACAACTAGTTGAAATTGGAAAATTATGTCAAAGTTGACATGCACTTGTCAAATATTTCAACTGGGAAGTGTCAAAACAAGTAATTTTGAGTTTCTTATTTTGATGATGATAAAATACCTCATTTCAAATATTTCATTTTGACTTTTAGATTTAAATTATTATATTAGGATGTATAAGCATAATTGAAAAGCACTTTGTTTTGGAGTTTGTGTGTGTGTTTGTGTGTGTATATATATTTCATTTCATATCCTACAGCAAAGATTGACTATTTACTTTTAATCAGAACAAGATCAAAATTTGGCTTAGGGTGGGAAATTAACTTTCTAGTCATCTCTAATTAAGACTTAGCTTTTTTGAGAACTTAGCTATGTACTGTAAACCGTATAAGAACAGACCATTTTATCTTGTAGAAACCTTACTCTTATTTGATGACAGGAAAGGAGAGAATGGCTGAAAAAAAGTTGTCTTGATCATCCAGTTAGTTTTTTGTTTTGTTTTGTTTTGTTTTTTACTTAATAGCATGTTTCTCATGCAGGTTGCTTCTTGGTTAATATGATATTCATGAGACAACTAAATTAAAAGAGAGCACATTTTCCTGATTGCAGCTGCTGTAAAGATAATAGATTTATGGTTTATTTGCAGTAAAGGCATTTATGGACTAGAAGCTTAGCATTTGGTGTATTGCAGAAACCTGACCTCAATATCAACACAATTTATTACTGGTTCCTATTTAAACATATATATATACACACACATAAGTTGTAGTCTCAAAACAAAGAAAATGGATAGGGTGAACCACCATTATAGATTATCATCAGTTCTGGTTTCCATTTACTTTTTATTATGTCTGTTATTCATTTTCTTTAAAAGCATTTTTTATGAATGAAGTGTATGTAATGCAATATTTTTAGTTAAGTCTTGCATAATTTGCATAATAAATAATTGAAATGTATAGTTGTACACTGTGGAAGTACACAGCTTTTCATGTTTGCATTCAACCACAGAAAACCAAAGGTATCTTTCCCATATTTAAACATCAAGTAAAAGAAAAACATAATTGCTTCCAGTTTGCTGATATGAATGTATTTACCCTTCCCAAACCTTTTAATCTCACTCCAAACACTGCAAGCCATTGGAGGCATTTCCATCTTTCCAGTGCACAAATAAAAAATGATAGCAGTAAGCTGTCCTAACAATTTCTTTCCTAGGACCACATAGCTAAAAGTGACCTCCTAGGTCATCAAGTCTTTCCTGGGACAAGAAGCTGTTGTGTCATGGATGTCTGTTCCACATGCCCCCATGCACCGCAGGCCATCAGTAATGTTCTTCCCCATTAACAGTCTTCAAGGCATGTGGTAAAATAGCAGCAGCCACAAGTACAATGTGCCACAGATGATAACGAGGGCATTGACAACAGTTTAAGTTTCTACAATGGCAAAGAATTTTTAATTTTAGTTTGAAAACTTGTCTTTCTTTATCCATTTTTGCTTAGCCTGTTTTTTCTGTTTGGGGTTTGTTTGGTTTTTTTGACCTAATATACTTTGCTTTTTCATCCTCTGTTTTTTTTCATGCATGATTGGGTGGATGTTTATTGCAGAGTTGGTAATACTGGTTTTGTTTCAATTCAGAGTCATTTTCTAGAATAGCATAAATGACCTGCAAAATGGCTCTTCCTATAGTAAACTTGTCAGTTTGAATGGAGAAAAGGAACTACCATTATCTTTTGTCAGCCTCTCTAGCCAGCTACATATACATTTTGAAAAGGGATCTAGTGTTTAAGAGGAGGCAGGTTTATACTCTGCCTCAGCTGAGATGCCTGAGGATTGGCAGTTGTACCATACCAAGGTCAAACTTTGTACTTAATTGTGTTTGGGTTTGTTTTGGGGTTTTTTGGGGGAGGGGGAAGTTTGGCTTTTTTTTCCTTTGCTTTTTTTTTTTTTTTCTGGGTAGTAATTTGTGTTATTTCAGCTCCCTGGACTAATTTTAATCCTTTAATGTTGTGTCTTAATGCAAGCTTGAATCCAACTTGTGTTCCTTACGTTGTTTAGGTACTCTCTGAGGTTCAACCCCAGACTTTAATTCCCATCACTTGTCAGCATGCAATTTGTGTGCTTTACATCTCCGTTGCTATTTGCAGGCCGCACTTGTTTAACAGCTTTCTCAATTATTCCCATAATCATCATAGCTATGCACTTTATGTTCATTAGTATTCTTGTTCATGGAAGACCTTGTACAAGTAAGGTAATATCCTAATTTTACAAATAGGAAGGTGGTTTTGAAAAAGTGACTACTTTGCCGAAGTTAAAAATGCATCATTCGTGTCTCAGAGTGTATGAGTTGCTTTTTTCTGCAATAGCCCTGCAATAGTTATCTTTCCAGTTTCCTCTTGCTTCACCAAATTCAGGGCTGTAGTTTCTCTCTTCATTCTCATCCTTGAATTCCCTTATCTAAGCTTTTAAATCCCAGTCAGATCTTTGATCAAATAACCTGTGTCTATCTGGAAAAAAAAAATCCAGATTAGAGTTGACTAAGGGCTCTGATCTGTGTAGAGACAACAAGGCTTAGTTTGGAACTGCTGTAGATTTTGCCGTTTCTAATGGTCGTCTCCTCACTTAGGCTTGCAACAGGAGAAGGATGTGTCTCAGCTGTTTATACAGCAGATCCCAAGCTGCCACATTTTATAGTCTAATGTAATAAATTCCATTCCTAAACACAAGTGTGTCTGAAGGACAGACAAATACTGGGTCAGATATCTGCTGGTTGGCACTTTGACAATTTGGAAGGACTATGTCTCAATCTATTTTGTTTTGCCAATAGAGTTCTTGGAGAGAAGAGAATGATGGTGTTTCACAAACTGTAAAATTATTTTTCCTGTAATTAAACTTTGAGAATAATAATCCAGATTCAGTAATTACTAGTCAGAAGAAAGGTTTCTAAAGCACTCAGTTTGCAGCACTGCTGACTTGAATCCTTTGACTGTTTAAAAAATTTATCTTCCTCAGAAAATGAACCTTTTAAGAGGTAGAATACTATTATTTTACTGCACAGATATGATAGCTTTTACTGGGAGCGTATCTTCATGAACTTTCCAGCAGAAAGTTAATTGACAAATGCTGTATAACACATGTATTTATACAGAGTCCAGTACAATGCTGTGCCTCCGATGCTATAAATCATGCTGAAGTTTCCTGTACAGTAAGTATCTGTCTGAAAACAGAACTGGTAGATCTTCTAATAGAATCAGTGCTTTTCAGCGTCTGCTGTTTTATCACCAATGGTGTTTTGGTTTGCTGTTGTTTTGTGTTTTTTTTTTGTTTTGGTTTTTTTTTTTTTTTTTTTTTTTTTTTTTTTTTGTTCTGCAGAAATAGTGATAGGTATATAAAAAAAAAGTATTAGATTTTAAAAAGCTGTTATCCTTAGCTTGCAAAGTATGAGTCCATGTGCCCCCCTGACACACACACATTTCCTTAATTTGAAAAGGAATTTAAATTACCTTTTACAGACTAATAAAGCAATCAGAGAGGGGGAAAAAAACAACCAAACAAAAAAACCAACAACAAACCCAACCCAAAACAACACAAAAAACCACCACCACCAAAAAATAAAAGAAAATCAGAGTTTATACTTTGGAATATTTGTGCTTGTATCCCTAGGCTCCGGTTATGGAAACCTTCCCTTATTTTGGGCTGCGCTTACATTGCTACTGATAAGTAAACCTTTACGCCAGCGGTGTCCTAGAAATTGGTGGACTGAAAAAGGTGCAGATGTTGAATATTTGTCTCTGATTCTGGGGCTTGGAATTTAGTTGGCCCAAAAGTCCCAGCCCATTTGCAACAGTGGCAATAAGTTTTGCAACATTGTTGCAGATCCTGGAAAAGAGCCTGGAGAGAATGTTGTTTCAGCCTCTAGGAAAGACCGACTGTCACCTCTCCAGATTGGTGTGGTGGGTGACAGCAGAGGACTACAGAGACTAATCTGTCCTCTGGTGCATGCATGTTGCATTGCCCTTTAAGAGCCACCGAGCATTGGGATTTTATTTTAATTTTTTTTTTTT